>CM039680.1:149114130-149361630 GCA_022537955.1 Schmidtea mediterranea | reverse complement strand
AAAAAAAACTGAGTTTAATATCATAAGTTTTACCGAAAAAGAAAAAAAATTATTAAAATTTAATAAAAATAATAATAATAAATTTCAAAATATTTTAAAAAAAGACTTCATAATGAATTTTTTTCCCTTTAGGAATATTCACCGTTTATTTTTTACAAACTTAAAATCATTTTTTCAAAAATTAATTATTTTAAGATAAATCATTTTAATTAAAATTAAGCATTTTTACTTTAAATATTTTTAAATATTTTTACTTTAAAATTTAATTGTTTGACGCTAAAATGTCCTCGATACATAATCTAATGAATTGGAATAAAATCCAGAGTGCTTTCATCTTTATCCTACATGTTAGCTTGCCGTTGCTGCTGCTCTATCAATGACTAAACTTACTTATCTTTAAGAACTTTTTAAATGGTACTATGCAAAATGTCTTTAATATCAACGCCATTTAGTATTATTTTTAATCCGATTAAATCTAATAAACTTTCTAGCCCCCCTCCTATCTTCAAACACAAAACTAATAACAATGGTCGATCTGTAACATCTGTTGACCCATCAAGCGCTAACTTTCGCGACACATGAAAGTTAGAAAGCTGCCATGAACAATTAGAACGGTATTGGTGCTCCTTTTTTGTTGTCAAACATTTATAATCGAATTTCTTCGAAATTTTTGATACAAAATTTTCCAAACATTTCCAATGAGGCTAATATTTTTTAACCCCTTAACGCACGTTTTTTTTGATACAACGCAAAAATAAATCATTTTTTTATTATTGATAATTAATACATTATATATAATATATTTATTACACTGTCCGAGATATAATCGTTAGTGAATCTTAAACTAAACTTTATATTTCGTATACCCGAGTCTCTCTCAGGCATGTACAAATTTGCCAGTAACACTTACCCGAGTTATGCTCGAGCATGTGCGTTAAGGGGTTAAAAATATAAAAAGATTTTTATTTTAAAATATTAATAAAATCTAAAAAAGTATATATATATATATATATATATATATATATATATTATTCTGCACATAGAATGTTAATAATTCCAATAAAACATTATACCTTGAATAACGAAATTTATGTGTTGTATACGCTTTTCTAATTTTACTTTCTTATTTTAAATTCTGAAATAAATATTTCTTATCAAAATAAAATTGTTTATGGAATTCTAATAATTATACTTGATTATGTCATTTAAACAAAATATTTATACATTCTAGTTGATATCTGTTATTCAGTAAACCTTGTCTTTATAATAAAGGTATTGCCATTTTTATAGATGATTTTCAAAATGTATGAATAAATTTTAAAATTTAAACTTAAACTTTTAAAATATTAGAATTTGGTTTTATATTTAATGTAAGTAAAATTATTATTCACAACTCACACTTTTCAACAATTCAAATTTGTTTAAAATAGTTTCAAAATTGTTAAAATCAATAAATATGTTTAGTAATAAATCTCAAACCCCAATAGGTTTAGTTTCTGATCTAGTGTATATACATTCTAGAGACTTCCCGTAATCTTCACACACGGGTTCAGGAACATAGCCGATTGAGAGGTGTGAGTAATATTATTGAGCATAGAAAAATGTTCAAAGGCACAACAGATTTAAAATATTTTAAAATTTTATATAAAAACTTCAATAATAAGTGGGAAAGAATTTTATGTGAGGCTTTGGTGATTAAATGATAATTCCCTAAAATAAACGTTCAATCAGCAACAAATTTATTGAGATTATTTAATTAAATCATTATATAGTAACTATTGCATCATTATTTTTTCCATATATAACATCTAACAAAGATTATGATGTCAGACTGAAGATGAGGATAATTTCCTCGAAATACATTTCTTTTATTTGGCGTTTTTGAGTTTATATATATATTATTTCTAGTATTTTTTAAAAAATATTTATATCGCCATTGAAACATCATACACATCCGTTGGGTGAGACTCACCACATGAGAACCTTTTTAATAGGATCATTATCTAATATATTTATTATGTAATTTTTAAATTTTTTGTTTAATATTAAGTTTTGTTTTAAATTAAGTGTTTATTGTTATTTAATTCAGTTTCAGACACATGTGTTTGTGCAAAATTTCATTTTGTCGACAATAAATTGGAATCTTCTCTAGTGGATTTGGAGTTCTCTAGCACCAAGTAATTCTTTTCGAATGGATCTTTCAATAATTTTTCGATATTAGTTTAAAAAATTTCAAAGTTGTCAAAAGGTTTGATGATAAAGACATAATTTATTCTCTTCCAGTGCTCGAATATCAAGTTCGATATTTTTAATGTTAAATATCGGTTGAGGGTTTCATTAGAAAAGACCAAATTTGTTCATGCTGTCATCCTTACACATTATGGAAAAGGAGAATAATATGGAGAATAATATCATCAAGTCTTGGAGTTATACAATTACTGGAAGATTAATTTTGAAAAGTCTTCCATCACTTTGTTTAACTTTAATCACAAGTTCCAAGGATTCTTTAAGGTTTCATAAACATTCTCTGAAGCAATTAGTCACGGATGAAATTTCATATTATGCAGTTCAGCTGAATTCCATTCATGCCCATGACTCAACTCAAATGTGGAAGTTCCACACATCTGGGCAATTATACAACAAGGTTTTTTCATTTACCTTTATCCTTTAATTGAATTCAATTATAGGCATTTCCTGAATTTTTTTTGACTTACATAGAAAATAAATCAAATGTTGATCAGGATGATTTTGTTGATGCTATTCGAAATTCAAATATTTTAGCAGTAGAGCAATTTCCAGAGGATTTACAGAAATATCAAAGATGGGCATTTAAACAAGAATCTTTCGCCAATCTCAGTCAATGGAAAGTTTGTGATTTACCGAATCCTGAATGGCATAAATGTGCTTTAACGTGGCCTTTAAAGTCTAATGGAGATTTGAATGATGATTTAAAATGGCCAATCGAAGGACTTTTAATACCATGTGCCCCGCCGTTGAATAGGAGGACGTGTGAGTCTGAATCAAGTAAATGATAAATTATTTTAAAAAATAAACCTCTTTCATCATATTTATATTTCCTTCTCATGTTAAATCCTCATTTTGAACGATTTTTACAAAAATGACATGATGCCACTTTCCCAATATCATATTTTCAGTTGCGGATTACTATGAATTTTATTGAAATAACATATAAAAATAGCTTTCAAAGTACAAATGTTGAATCCTAATGTCCCAGATATCGAAGTTTCCGTAAAATTTGCTATATGGGTGTATCAAAAATCCCAATTGATCATTTCATGGTGTATACATTTCAGTCCATGCACAAACTGACTATGTATAATTGATGTATACTACCATTGACAATATACAAAAATGTATAAAATAAAATAGAAAAATGTAAATTGTTATAAATTAATGAAAAGCTAATTAAATATGAGAAATGTAAAAATCAATCTTTTTCGATGGGAAAGTAGTAACTGGTGGTCGCTGACAAATTGAAGACTAATTCTTGAAGAATCTTTTGAAGAATGATTTTTAAATGATGAGAGGTTTCGTAGATGGGCGAGATGCAAAAAAACAAATTAATTGATATTATTAATTATAAAAGAAAAACCTGTAAATTAAATGTAAAGATAAAAAAAGTGATCAATGCATCAAGTGGGCAAAAATTTACAAATGTTTACAAAAATGGGGAGATAAAAAGTAGGTACTAAAACAATAGAATAATTTTATATCACAATTCTAATTTAATATTTATTGAGAAGAAGAATTTCAAAAAAAAGGAGCATTTAAGCATCCCTATTCAAACGATTTCTAATTTTGGTCGTAAAATTTTCATAAATAGAAAAGGTTCTTTCACTATTTGTCGATGTTGGTTGAATGGTCAATAGGGCATGATAAAGATTTTCCAGCTGTTTACTTCTTTGACCAATTTCTTCTTCTGTTTTAAAATATTTTTTGAGGTTGTATGGAGTATTTTGTTTTGGAACCATAAAAAAAGAATCAGTCGATTTTTGCATTTTTGTAAATTTAGATTCAGTTTCAAATTCACGAGATTCTTCTTCAACATTTAACACTTCTTGTTGTGTTATATTATTTTCACCAAACATAAAATAGCTAAACTTTGCAAACTTATTTGATGTCCAGTGTATAACGGTGTTAACTGGATACTGTTTTGGAGAATTGGTATAGTACTGATGAGAGCCATTAGCTCGAAACTAGTATACTATTGGGAATTGCACTGAAATCACTTCATGTATCTTATAATCTTATGTATTTTTATGTTTTCCAAATTTATTTACATCAAGTTCCATGAGCTCAAGCGTCAATGGCATTTCTTGTAATATTTTCATGGTTGATTTTGGTGGTACCAATTTCATCTAATGCGTAGTTATTGAAATATTTTACTCTTAGAAAGTGCGTGATCGTTTCAACTTGAGAATTCTATCTAGTTTTACAGTCTAACAGCAAGCTCAAAGACTTTCTTTCTTGAGTCTTAATATACTTTTGAAGAATAAAGAACATTATTTCTAACGGATGAATTTTTAAATCTGTTTATTGTTTGCTCGTTTCTGATAAAACCTCGTTTCTAAGTCTTTACGAGGAATCACTACAATATCCTTATCTTTCCATCAATATAAAAATTATTTTCATTTAATCTTTCAATTTCTTCTCTATTTTCATCCAAATCGTTTTATGGTTCATTTATCTCTTTGTCTGAATAAACTGTCATCTGGTTATTTTGTGTTTTGTAAAACAATTCTAAAACTGTCAAATTCATTACGTGGTTATAGCAAAGTTTACTGATTGCTCCAATTAGCCTTCCGTACTTGGCCATGACTGCAGCAACATCAAGCATTGAGGCGCAACAATCTCTGTATTCAAGTCGATATCAAAATGTATAAGGAAATTTCTTACCAATTCCCCAGATTTATCTCTACCGCTAGAGCCTTTTATTGGAACCAATTCAAGAACATATTTTTTGTATGGAAAGAAGTAAAACATTCACGTGTCTTTTACTACTGGGTTACCCCGATGGGCTAGATGATAGATCCCAATAAAGGAAGAAATCCGTATATCAGTGTTTGGTACTTGACGAGGCGAGCAAAAATAGACTGGGCCACTGGACGGAGTTGAAAGTGACATGGATAAAGAAAACTAACCAAGCAAATTTATTTTGAATGCATGACATCCTTATATCATAGAAACACACAAACTTACCTATGCGCTAACTTATAATGTTATAAGCAATAAAATCATTTTATAAAGAAAGTTAGAAAGTATTAAAAAATGAATTTTTGATATATTTTTTAAATAAATTTTTGAAAAATAAATATTTGTAGTTTGTACCATGTACTTATTTTTCTAAATTTTGAACCGAACCTGAAAGTTTTAGTTTGATTAACTCGAACCTGAACCTAAACCCAACGTTTTCAGGGTTTCAGTCCCTGGAATAATCATTCGAAGTACTAATTGGTAATATATTTCCTTATTTAGGATTTCCAATAAAATTGAGAGTGCTGAAGAACAATGATCATAACATGAAACAATCTATGTTGGTCAATGGGCCGGATCTAACAAAGGTAATGAAAACCAATTCAATTCAATTTAATTTTAATTTATAGCTTATTAAAAAAGGGAAACAGCCTCCTTATGAGACCCATTGTACAAATGAAAGGTTGCTGAAATTAGAGTTTCAAATGGTATATTTTTTAACACTGATAAAATTTAGTAAAAAAGCATTTAGTTTTTAGATTCATGCACTAGTATCTTAAGGCTTCCATCAGCAGCTAGAAGGTTGTTCACAGAAAATGGCAACGAAGTATACGATTTAGAAGGTCTTCAAAACTATGATCTAGTCTTTGTAAGTGTTGGTGAGATATGGTGTAGCCCTTTCAAGGCTTTGACACAGATCAAGCTACGTTCTTATGCTAACAAACTGACTGTTGATATAGAACGGTTGAAGTATTTTAATATGTTGCGTCGTCCTAATGAAGGTGATATTGCTTTATTTTATTAGTTTTATTAAAATTTACATTATTTTTCTTTATATTTTTGAAAAACCGACATTTGACAAATTAAGTTAGATAATAAAGTTAGACGCATTGTTTAGCAGAACTGCATTTAACATGTTCTTTTTATATTTATAGATTCAGGAAAAAAGTCTTCGGACGAATAGAAAGTTGACATTTATATATTTTGCAAAATAAAAATTATATATATATATATATATATATATATATATATATATATATATATATATATATGTATAAGGTCAATAAGAAAAGAGAATCAGGGAGATTTTGTCTCAGGGACTCATATTTAGAGATATCAATTTATGAATAGATGTTAAAAATATAAAAATTAATAGTATTAAAAAATGAAATTACTGTTAATCGCTGTGTAGTGCAGAGGTTGCTCATTGTTTATAATTTTGCGGTCCGTGAGATCCAACACGATTTTACAAAACTATTTTGTGATATTATTATGACGTAAAGGCTGTGCAAAACCTGAAATATCAACTACGATGTGTAAATACAAGAATATCAGATTGACTTTAAAATTTGAAGTGAAAGAAAATGAGAAACAAATATTTCATTGATTATAAATTTGATTGTCTTATTGATTGCTATCAGTAAATTTTTTTAAACAATATATATGTATATTATGTATGTTTATCAGCTTTATTGTTAACTTATGAATAATAATTAAAATCCTTAATACTAATTAAGGAATAATAATTTTATGAATAATAAAATATGCTTTAAATTTTCATCTCTGAAAAATGGAATATTATATATATATGTGTGTGTGTGTGTGTTGTTAGAGGTTGGGTCTTGGACAAAAAGGGTCATTTTAATTGGGCCAATTTTTTAGCGGGTTTCAAAATCCAATTTATGTTTAAATATTTTTGTATATGCATAACATACACAAAGGTTTTATTTATCCGTTAAATAATTTTTTTCTTACACTTCTCAAACATTTTGAAGTTTAGGAACACTAAACTCTGATATATTTTTAGGCGGAACATCTACTATACAGCATAAACTTTAAAACAGGGGGCGCGGGTTGCTAACCTTTTTGAAAACAAAAGAGTAATAAAAAACAGAACAATGTTCGCAAAAACATTTTATTATTATAAGGCAAAAAGAAACGGAATTGTGTCGCAGAGTGTGATTGGCAACTTCTTGCTTTCAAGTGCTAATTTTAGAAAATAATAACCCGAAAGATGTTTTTATTCAAACGAAGCCGAATGGTATGTGCAAATTTTACATTGAATTAATTTTTATTTTTAAAAATTTTTTAATTGAATTGTATATTTGAATTTTTCGCGGAACACGCTTTGAGAACCAAGGAATTAATGTATCTAAAGGTTTTTTTATTATTATGGAGGGAATCTCAAATTCCACTTGATGTTGACAACCTAATTACTGTGCAAGGCTTTGATTTTAGGTATATAAAACTGTATATCTTTGCCTATTTATAAAGTGCAAGTACTAGAATAATCAATTTAACAAGATTCTTTAAATATTTTAATGATTGGGTTAATTTTATCTTTCTGTTCAGATTTTGTCATTGGCATAAGATGTGATGAATCAGGCTTGTTGGAAATACAAATACTAAATGAGCAATCAAAATTAGAAATTCAAAAAATTTTCAACCTTGAGAATGGAAACGCTACACCAGAACCGCTCATAGAGTCTGTCGTAGAAGATCTGGAGAAAAATAAGTAAGAATAGTCTAAAAATTATCTTTTAATGAGTTATATTTTTTTTACAAACCTTAGATGACATACAGTGTGTTCTTTAAGAAGTGTCACTTATATATTAATATTAAAAAATCAATAATACAAATTACCCCTTTGAGTTCTTTTGGGGCAATGTTACCCACAACTACAATAAAAAACACAAACATTGCCACCGGCAGGGCCGAAAGGATAAGGAATAAATATAGTCGACAGAATTTACATTAAGTTATCAGTCATTTAGAAGAAACTCATTAATTTTCATGATTCATTTATAATATTTTTATTTCGGGTTTTCTAATAGTGGTTCTTAAAGTAATAGTCCGCAGATTGATGGAATTGTCAAAAATAAATTTTAATTTTCAACTTGTTATTTTGGTTAAATTATTTGAATGTTACTTATTTGAGTATATAAGCAATATATGCCGATTTTATTTGTGCTCTACCTATAAATTAACGGTTCGCAATCTTTAACAAAAACTTAGCGCCGATCCATCGCGCACAAAAC
The DNA here is from genome assembly GCA_022537955.1 of Schmidtea mediterranea. Lineage (NCBI taxonomy): Eukaryota > Metazoa > Platyhelminthes > Tricladida > Dugesiidae > Schmidtea > Schmidtea mediterranea. The sequence continues at coordinate 149,353,378 of CM039680.1, read as the reverse complement.
TTTAAGAATCACTGATCTTATACAAAAAAATATCAAGTGAAGTTTAAAATGATAAAAAATTTAACATCTTACTCATAATTTGTCAGTAGAATGAAATTAAATAAATTATAATTCTGAATAAATTTTTACTCAAAATGATCAATATATTAAGTTAAATTCTTTTATTATATTGTTTTTATCATAAATTTTATTTCAAAAATCTCCTTGTTATATCATTAACAGAACGAAATTTTTGTCTGAAAATATTTACTTGATAATTATTAAGATACTATTTCTGTTTTTACACCTACCAAAATACCTCCAAAATTTCAAATTTTATTTTTACTAAAATGCTTGGCTTTGATGATAGCTGTTAGACTGCAAGCGCCGAGTTTTGATAATATCTAGATTCAGATTTTATTATTATTCACAATATTAAAACAAGAGGATTATTTTACTTCAACAATATCTTGAAAAAAATCTTCAAACACTAGACAATCCTAGAAACGTTCTATTAGTTTAAATTACATATTTATATTATATTAGGTCGTGTAAAAAGTTCCCGGGCAGCAGCAGCAAGTCAATTTACAAAGCACTATGCATACATGGAAGTTATAAGTTAATAAACTCTTTTTAAACGACCTAGTATATTACCATTGCTTGAATTCATTTAATTTTGTACTGGTGTTTAAATTTAAATTTTACTCTGTATTTAAATTTAAAATCCAAAACTGCTCGGGAACTTTTTACACAATCTAATATAACAGGGGTCGCCACAGTTGTGTGTCTTGGGAGCCGCATTCATATAAAATCAATTAATGAAGAGCCACATTGATTTTTTAAAAATCAAAACAGTGTGCTTGGATTATGGTGCAATTTAAGTATATTGTTGAAAGATAGTCAAATACTTGTTCACCATATTCATTTAGGTTAAAACATTATTTATTGAATTCCTAAATCACAGAATAAATCAATCAAAACATTTAACAGCGACAGATAGTTCTTTTTGTTTGTAAAAATGAAACTGCTCGTAATCAGAGTTGTTCAGTGAATTGCGACACTGAACCTTGCTCGCTAATTTTCGGTAGTTAGGTTGATAATTTGTTGATGCTGTTTGAAGTAGTTCTAACAAATGTTCATCTGTTAGAATTGCTCGATTTTTTGATTTAAAAAATTTCATAGTGGAGAACATTTAAACTTTAAATGTTAAAATTACTTTGTTTTTTAATCATGCTTTTAATCATTTGAAAAAACAAATTAAAAAAATTTTAATTAGATAAATTAATTTCCTTGTTTCATAAAAAGTTGTAAAATTATGTTTCAACAAATAAGACTTATTCATAAAATTTTCAAAGAGCCGCATGCGGCTCGTGAACCGCACTTTGAGCTTGTCTGTTATATAATTATATTTACATTAAAATTGTTAATGTGTTATTTGCAATTATAAGCTACCCATAATACTTATTAAATTCTAAATTAATTATTATGCAATTGTTAAATTAGTTAATTAAATTACGTTTTTAATTTAACTTGATTTTTTCAATACCAATATTCAAAATTATATTATAGATGCAATTTCTAATAAATAATTTTTAAAAAGTTTTGTAACATAGTCAATGCACTTACAGAATAATTCTATCAGTAAAATAATTTTTTTTTCACTTTTGATCTGTTCTCATTTAAGATTTCATTTATCTTCATTTACTTTTGTCTTTAACATATATTTTCGTCATTGCATATTTTAATGAAATAATGTTTCTTGAATACCATTTCTTATGGTAATGCGTTCTTGATTTATGTTACGATTTACATTGTTAGTTTTCTTATTTTAATGAAATCTGTTAATAAAAATGTAAATGACATTTTATAATTTTAGATCATGCCATGAAAGATCTTGTGAAGCAGCAAATTTGAAATTCAAACATAAAAGCTTTTCTGACGATTCTGAAGTCAAAATTATTGAAAAATCGTAATGTTTTGTATTCATTTTCATTATAATAATAATTTTTGGATCATTTAGTCCGAAAAAAGTTGCCTTGTCGGTATCCCACATAAATAGGCAGCAATTTTTATTTAAATCTAACAGAATTCTAACGAAAAATGATCCAAATATGGCCATTTTTGCAGATGAAATCGGAAAACCTGTCATTATTAGGAAATTAGAAGTCAACTCTGATAATCAAAAATGCAAATGGATAATTCATGATTCTGGGTAGAAATATTGTTGAAAATTATAAAGTTATGATTTAACCCCTCCCAGAAACGGCAGCGCGTATTTGTGATAATCGGTAAAATAGATAAGTGTTCCGTCAATGATAAACTAATTAATGAGTAAAACAAGCAATATGGAAAATATTTGATGATAAATGTATAGTTGAAACTGACCAGCAATTCACCAAACCGAACTGAGATACACATTCTATTAAATAAGAAAAAATAAATAAGTTCAGTGAAATACAATCTAATGTAGAGTATACACTATAGAAATCAAAAAATTGTTAGTAAATTAAATAATACAGACATAACATACAACGCATAATGTTAGACGCAATTAAATTCAAATCTTCTAACATTTATTATTTAATTACAAAATTTAAATTTTCCTGTTTAAATCTGAAAATTAAAACAACTGAGGCATGGAAATTATTAATATTGATATAGTTATCGGTCACAAATATAATTAATTTAATTTAAAATACTTTAATATAATTTACTATAATATGATATAATTTAATATAAATTTTAATATAAAAATTTAACACAATAGTTATTTCAACTGACTAATCACACTTCTAACATTTAAACTATATTATTTTAAATAGGAATTTTCGAACTCCTTACACATAATAAAAATACATGCAGATATTTCTGTCAAAATATTTTAATCATTTTTTGTAAGATTTATTTATAAGTTATAATTAATTTATTCAATCAAATCTGTTATTTATCAATCATATTGAAAATTTCGAAAACCACGAGCTTATTATTAAAGTTTTTAGATAGTGTTAAAATCCTTAAAATCAGTTCTTCCTTTGCACATTTGTGTGTGCTCAATAATATTATTCATGCCTCTCAATCGGCTATGTTCCTGAACTCTTGTATGAAGTTGACGGAAGGTCTTTCTAAAATTTGTGGCATTGCACCCATTAAATGAAAACTTATACTTTAAGTCAGAAACTAAACATTTTGGGACTTGAGATTTATTATTAAACATATTTATTGATTTTAATGATTTTGACACTATTTAGAATACATTTGAATTGTCTAATGATTATGTGACAGATAATTTAAAATTTTTATAACCTTCCGAATATGGAATTACAAATATGGAAGAAATTCTAAATCGACTTGTTTTCAGTCTAATAAAAGATAAACATTTAGATTGTGATCTTGGTTAACAACTATATGCGGTAGGCTCTAAACCTTAAAAATTATATGGTTTACCAAAAATACATAAAAAGTATGTTCCAATGCGCCCGGTTTTTTCCATGATAGGTTCGACATAAGTATAATTCTTGATTCATTGTTAAAACCTTTGATTTTTAATGAAAATGAGTGTTGAGATTCATTTGAATTTGTTGATTTTTAACGATGTTGATTCTTCTATATGGTGTCTTTCGATATAACTAGTTTAATTTCATATCAATTAATATTATAATGAATGCATCTCAGTGACGTTTATTGTATTTTACAATTAATTACAATTTCACTTGAAATTCAAAAAATTGCACTATAAATATTAAATAAACGTAACCATGACATTGATTTAAATATTAAAATATACCATTCGAACATACTATATTTTTCGACAAGCTCATTGTAATTTTCAGATAGAAAAGAAAAAATAATATAGTTTGAATGGCATATTCTAAAATATTATAAAAAATCTCAAAAATCATAAACCAAATAAATTATTTATTTTAAAAACCTATTTTATTTAATGTTCCAAGAAAACAGATCAAAAATGAATAAAAAAATAAATGAAGTTTAAAAATATTATTTGAAATTTATATTTAATATTAAGAAAACAAACAAATTTTGACCAATCATGAATATTAAATTTTAATAAGTCATACGCTGAAGATTTTTGATTATCTTTTATTTTTATTGATCTATTGTCTTCTAATAACAAAATCGTTTATAAAAGTGAAAAAAATGAAATTTTTCTGATAAACCCTTTCCTTTATTGATTAACCATATGAAATTTAGCATCATCGAATCTATGCATTTCCGAGGATTCGTCATAGATGTTTATTGTCCTAAAATGTTACCCTTTCAAGAGAAATCTTCAACTAATTGGTCAAATTGTTTGCTTGTCTTAGAAAAGCCCATAAACACGAAATATGGAAGAGCCCATCAGAAATTTAAATTAGATTCTCGAACAGGCTTATTTTATCCTTTCGCAACAAATGACCTTGATAAAGGTCATTTTTATTTATTGTTTAAAAGGTTTATCTATATTTATTTTAGATGTTACAGCTGCAGCTTTGGCGAGCATTTGCACAAAATATGTTTGTTCAAACCCCTTAAGCCAACAGGCAACTTGATGTTTTTATTATTTTATTAATTATATTTTTAGGGTAGTTATCTGGAGATAAACCAAAGACAGGAAGCTTCTTGTAATTCCTGCGTTAGTATAATGAATGGACGATATTTGATCACACCTTTTGAAATAGATAATCAAACGTTTTCATGTGACCTATTAGGTAACCTTTGATGTTTATATTCAACTTATTAATGTAATTTAAATTAAAATTTATTCATTAATTAATACTTAATCTCTAAAATAGCTTGTCGATAACGGAATCATTTATAAAAATATAATTTAAATAAATAACTATGTAAGTCGATTTTCGTAGTGTTTATTCATAAAATGAAACATTTTGACATAAAATAGATCCTGATCACTCCAAAAACATAATTTGATAATTAAAATCCATAATTCAATTTACAGTTATTTACCCTTATGAAAAAGTTTAGTGAAAAAAAGCATTCAACCAGATTTTCTCTTTTGATTTCAGAGTATTTTATATATTTGTTTTAATAAACCATTTCCCAATAAATTTTTTTAATAAAACATTATAAAATTTTTAAAAATGTTTATATTGTTTTTGAATTTTTAATTAACCTATTTAGTTAAAATATTTTTAGTTAACCTTGAATTTGAATGATCAATTAGGCATATAATTTACCTTAATTAATTAATCAATTTAATAATTGCGTATTCATTAATTTATTATTTAATTAATATTATTTGTAAAGTATATTTGTAAATAATATATTAACAATTTATATGTAAATTTAATTTAAGATAAATATATACTACTAGCTTACCAATCGCGCGTTGCTGTGATCTCAAAAGAAAGGAAATTAAAAGACAAAAAAATTAAAAAACACATTGAATTTTTTAATACTATTTATTTATTTATTCGAGTGCTTTCGGATGTACAATATTTTTGGTTTTTTCGTCCGTTGTGTATACGAATAAATCTGAAGGTTTTCCCACGCGTGAAGTCACCACATACAGTTGTTCATATGAGAAGCACGGATTCTCCAAATCTATTCCATACACTTGCAGCGATTGTCTTTGTTCTTTGTTAGTGGTCATTGCAAAAGCGAGTCACACCGGAAACTGTAAGCCATTAAATTCAAATGGCATATTTGTTGGGACCATTGGAATTCAGGGTAACAGTACATCTTCCCCCTTGATTATGCCATTCAAAATTGTGGCTTCGATGAGATTTTTCATATTTTTTTTACTAAAAGTTTCGTACCGTTACAAGGTTTAGGTGGATTGATGTTTTGAAGAAGAATGATAGGCACTCCAAATTTCAATATTAAAATGTGCAGTGGAATACCTGGTAAATCCAGGGAATTCAAGAATTCCGTTGGGTAATTGACAACTTCGCGTTGATTCATCACGGTGTCGATGGCCTTATATGTTGTCGCTTCGCCTGGTATTTCACTTTGAATTTGATGGCATTCACATCATTGTTGGTAGCGCCTAATATTGCACGTGAACTCAGCCACTGATGATTCATGTAATTTCGAGTGATATTTGAGAAAAGTTGTTTAATCAATTCGTCTTTAGTTGATATCATCTTACAAACGTTTGCTGGCAATATGATACATTGTGTAGATCTGTCGATTGCCATCTTCCCATTCCAATATCCAGCAATTGTTTTGCGAAACTTTACATACTACATAATTTTAAAAATTTTCAATTTAGTAAAATAATGATTAAAATAAATATTTTTAATTTTTAATAAATGCACATAAACGAATAAAAAAATATTTAATTTATTTGATTTTCAAAATTTAGTATATAATTATAAAATTTTTCAATTTAGTAAAATTTAAATAAATATTAAAATTTAAATAATTTAGCTTACTGCATTGCTCGTCAGTAGTATGTAACATAATAATTTTTATCTGTAGCGGCTCTAGGGGGGTGATTTTTAAAAATATTTATACCTAAAACCTTTGCAATGTATTCAATGTCTTCTTAAAGTTTCTTGGCGGTTGGATGAACAGCGAAGTAATACATAAATATATACATATGTACATATATTGTATTATATATTTATATATATATATATATATATATATATATATATATATATAAAATAATAGAAGTTTTGGAAAATGAAATTTTTGTTGATTTCTTGCTTTTATATTGGGTAGGTAAAATAATCTTCTTGTTTAGTCATAGCAATAAAAGTTTGAATTTACGAATTATTTTAATGGATGCAATACATAATTGGACCACACAGTATAGCAAACTTAATGATCACACTTGACCCTTATAATACTAAATTCGCAAGTCTAAACAATAAATTTATTTGAATTAATGTAGCTACAATTAAATCTTTTTTACCAAGATTTCAAAACTCTTAAATTTTTGAAATATGTTTAGTATTAAATCTCAACTCCCAGTTGCTTTGGTGTGTGATTTAGCATATAGGTTTTTATGTAATGGGTGCTGTACAATCACGAAACATCTCGTCATCTTTGCAAACGGATTCAGGAACATAGTCGATCGAGCATAGAAAAAAATTTACAGACAACTGATTTAAAATATTTTAAAATGTTATTTAAAAACATTAATAATAAGTGGGAAAGAATTTTATAGGAATTGTTGTGTTTAAATCACAATCCACTGAAATTAGCATTCAATCAGTGACTAATTTATTGAGATTATTTAATAAACTCGTTAAATCATAACTGTTACATTATTATTGATTCCGTATATAGCTTTTCACACAGATTACGAATGCAGATCATTGATGAGGATAACTTACTATGTATGATTTTTTTTGTTTTATCCACAACTAAAGATAATGATATTCTTTTGTTTCCTAGTTAAAAAAATATTAGTTCTTTTATTTATATTTATTTTATAACTATTAAGACAAAATTAATTTACATTTATAGTAATATAATAATAATAATAATAATAACTAATGATTGATTCCCAATGATTTTTAAGGAGGTTTCAAGGTGATGAACATAAAACCAAATTTATTACAATCAAGATCTGAAGAAGTGTATCAAGATTTTGTACATAAACTTGAAATTATCCGAAAAAAGCTAACCATAAAAATTTGCAAATCGCGGATTACTGAATCGGTTTCACCGAATATTCAAGTTCTTCTTCATCTGAATAACAATAAAACAAATAGTCAATCTCAACAGGTTACAGCTAAATCTATTTCGCAGGTAAGACGATCTTAATTTCATTATGAAATTGGAAATATTTTTGGCTTATTATTATTAATAAAAAAATTATTTTAATTTTGTTGAATAGTTAAAAGAATTATTTAATGCACTATTAAAATTATTCTGTTTTAATTATCTTAGTTAATGGGGATAGCCACTGGTGTATTCAATTTACAAAAGCCAATTCGAATTTTTTATACAGTCAAAGGAGAAGCTATTGTAGATGATTTGTCTTTTAGAAACATTATGGGTAAAGTACGTGACAATTTGATTCAGTCGCCCGAGGAAGATCTAATGGAAACCAAACCAGCTCAGACTAATGAAATAATAGAAGAAAATAATAATTCAGTAAGTAATAATTTTTGTCTTTCGAAATGATTATATAAAGTTAATTAAATTAAATGTGTGATAAAATATATCGTTTCTATTATTATTATTATTATTATTATTATTTATTTATTTATTTATTTGTTTATTTATATATTTATTTAATAATTTAGAATTTTAATGTTTCACTGTCTGAAGATCAATGCTTTTTCATAATTGAGTTTGCCAATAAAGAGCCCACCAATTTATATTGTTTGCAAATAAATATTTCCGGTGTTAACGGAATCGAGTTGGTAAGTAATAATTCCTGTTGTTTTACTAATCCTGTTTCAACTTAAATTGTTTTTATTTTTAATTTAATAAAATTATTATTGCATTAATCGTATTGGTTTACATCCGTTGTTTTCAACCTAAATGCCACAATGACACCCCAGTGGTGCTTCGAAAAGTGTAATAACGTTAAAGTGGCTGTGTTTGAACTGGTCCTTAAACCATTATGGAACCTTCGTGAAATGAAAAGAGATATGATTGATTTGAGGCCGCGTGAGATTCATATATTCAAGCGTTCTTTAGTATGTGAAAATTCTTAGAAATTTCGGAAAGTTAAGGTCGGGAATCTGTTGTGTTCATTTTATCAAGGATACCATTCGTTGGTGATTTTGAAAATTTTAAAAACTTCCACAAGAAGAAAATATTGAAAATTTCATACACAAAATAAAGTTGAACAAATTTCCGGTGCGAACTACTTTTTACCAATAATGTCTTACAAACAATAAAATAAAAATTAATATTCATTCTTTTTAATAATTTATCAAGTAAAGTATTCATTATACATTTTAAATATCTCATTTCATTTTAATCATTTTATTGCAAACATTTATTTAAACTAATTTTAATGCATAATATAAAATATTTACAATTTTATAAAGAAACAAATTAAACATGTTTAAAATTATATAAGTAAAAGGAGTGCCACGAGTAAAAATTACCAAATTTGAAGTACCACCATTACGAAAAGGTGGGAAAACACTTGTTTATTAATGCCAAGCTCTGGCAAGCACTACAAAAAACATTTTCACAGTGTAAAACTGTCAGACACAAAAACACGTTAGTTTGCGTTCCATGTGCAAAAAATACAAATTGGGCTTATTTCAATTAAAATCTTAGCCAGCGACATTTTAAAAAATATTCCAATATAAAGAAATAATTATTTTCAAAAATTAAAAAAATCAGTGAAATCATTAGTCTGATTTTTTGTTGAATTTATAAAATTTTCGATTTCTAGAGCGTTGTCGATCTAAAAGTTTGACCAATATTAGTGAGCACGATAGAGGCTGTAAAAAAGAAATACGAATGTGTGACTAAAGTTTTGTTGAACAGTTTTAATAATTGTTTTGAACGTGTGCTATGTGAAGCATTGCTGATAAGGTCATTGGATCCAAAGATTAATATTCAAAGTGCTATGACTACGAATGTTTTGAATGTTTTTAAATAGTTTAAGTAAGTGACAAATTGATGTTTCTTTATTGTTTAAACATTTTTTAAAATTTTAATATTATTTGCAATTTGTCAAATTAAAATTTACAAAGTTTAATTTTTTTTAAATTTAAACAAATTATTTTTTATTAATTTAATTTTTTAATAAATAAATATTTTTAAAAATATATTTTAAATTAATTTAAAATTTTTTTTATACTTATATTCTAATTTTTAAAAATTAATGTAATTTAAAATTTTCAATTATTTTAATAATATTAAAAAAACAAACATGATTTAACATACGTAAACTATTTAAAAACATTCAAAACATTCGTAGTCACAGCACTCTGCACATTAATCTTTGGATCCAATGACCTTATCAGCAATGCTTCACATATCACTCGTTCCCAATAACTATTAAAACTTCTCAACAAAATTCTAAAATCAGACATTCCTATATCACTTTTACAGCCTCTATTGTGCTCACTAATATTGGTCAAACCCTTCAATCGACAATGCTCTAGAACTCGAGTACAGAGATGACGGGAAGTCTCTCCAATGTATGTGGCATTACACCCATTACATGTAAATTGATAAACGAGATCAGAACACAATCCAACCGGAGTTTTTGATTTATTAATAAACATATTGAGTACCTTACACGAATTAGAGACGATCTTATACTCTAAATTTCCTATCAGTTTACCCAACTTCCTCTTATAATTTGTAAAGCCTTCAGAGTACGGCAATACTAACACATATTTAGGCTCAATTTTTTTATATCCATTTTTACCATCACCCAGATCAACACTCAATTCACACCCATCCGACAAATTACATTCAGACTTTCCACAACATGGATCCTTAGGATTTTTAATCAATTTATCAACAGTTTCTTTTATCATCAACAATAAAAATGATTTAGAATATCAATTCTTTATCAACAACTCAACCAATTTATCAACACTTTTTACCGAATTAGCAAAAGTAGAAGATAAAGCCCATGAACGATAAATCAATCCTTTCACCATATTTCTCTTATACTTAAATTCACAAAAGCTTTCTGGAGAAGTATAAAGACCAGTATCAGTTGGTTTTCTATAAATCTCTGTCTCATACTGTTTATCTTTGCGTTGAATTAACAAATCCAAAAACGCAATTGATGATTTTCTCTCCGTTTCACATGTGAATACAATGTTTTTATGTAAACTGTTCATAAAATGCAAAAACGGTTCTACATGTTTATGGTTTTCAAATATAAGAAAAATATCATCCACATATCTTTTATAAACAAAAGGTTTTTCAAATTGGAAAGAAGCAATTTTCTTTTCCAAACTAGCCAAAAATATTGATGCCATCGTTGGTGCTAAAGTGGAACCCATAGCGACTCCATCTATTTGTTGATACCATTCATCATTGAAAAGAAAATTGACATTTAATTGACATTTTTTAAATTGTCTCATTATTTTAATGTTTTATTTAAATATAGTTAAAAAGTTTAATATTTATAAAAAAAATTTAATAATTTTTAAATATTGTTTTATTGAAATGTTTTGTTGGGGTTATAATAAAACATGAATAAAAAATAATAAAATTTTAAAATTATCAAAAATTAAAATTTTGAAAAAGTAAAAATCAATATTTTTCAGGCGGAAAAAGTTGTAACCGGTGGCAAATTTGATTTTGAAGACGAATAAAATACTATTAGATTGAGATGAGGTATATTGAAAGGTCGAGAGCCTAAAAACAAATTAATTAAATTATTTGCCGATGAACCCATTAATCAAGAGCCGCCGAGCTAAACTTCAAGCTTAACGGGTTTCCCTAAATTAGTAAAATGGGCAATAAATTGTCCTAACGGGAAAAAATTGTTTCCCTAGCACTAATACAAATTAATGGCAACCCAAAATTATAAAAGGATTTGACAACAAAATAAGTCGCCAGTTGGTCGAAGAGAAAAATCTAACGGGTTTGAGAAACGACTTGAAAGTAATAAACAGATAAAGAAGTTAATCAGATTGCAGTGACTTATTACGTGATACCCTTTGGGTGTTTACGAAAAGCAAATAATTATATATTGTGGTGAATATTTGTGAATAAAGATTTCTTTGTTGGGATTTTGTATTATTGATTATTGAACACGAGGAGTCGGGTCGAGATACCTATCCATCGACCAATATATAATATCCCAACAGTTTTAAATTAAAATAATTTGTTTAAGTAAATATAAATAATCCATCATATTGAGTTGGTTTTTGGTGCCTGAATATGTCAGTTAAACTGTCGGAATATATCGTACAAAGTGCTTTATTGGCGTTTTGTTTCAATTAAATTGTTGCCTAATTTATTTAATTATTTATTATTATTATTACTGTTATTATTATTGTTATTATTAATATTATTATTATTATTATTATTATTATTATTATTATATTATTATTATTATTATTATTTATAATTATTAATTTTCCTAAAAATTATGATTTACCCTTCGTTTCTTCAGTTCTCCAAGAGCCATACGCGTCACGATTCAGCCTTTTTGTTCAATTATGAAATTTTCAATAATCAAATAAATACCGAATTATTTGTCTGTGATTCGGACTTCGAAGGAGAACAAACAGAATTATCAATCAAGTCTTCACCGAAAGCTTTGCACCATTTTTTTACAAATGTAAGTAGAATCTTCTTCGCTTTTTCCTAAATCATTCACTCTTAGGTTATGAAGACATTACGTTTGCAACTCATTTCGGCAAGAGTTAACGCAAATAATGACGGAGACAACGATGGCTATCAAGTTGACATTGAATCAATTGACGCAATTGCGGATTTTTCTTTTGAAAACCTCTCTGAAAACTTGAAAAATGAGGACTTTGAACGTTTTGCTACGGCTTCAATAATTCCATTAATGTCGACTGACAATTTCAAAAAGACCCCTGCGACTTTGAATTTGGAAATAATATTAAATCGAGTTTCAGAAAGTACATCAACTCCAAATGTTGAAGTGCCAATAAGTGACATTGGATCTGTAATTAATGAGCCAGTTTATAAGCAATTCGAGCTTGTTGAACTATGGGCTTCCTCTGGAGAGCCTTTTTACTTTTCTAAATCAAGTTAATTTTTTATTTATATTTTCATAATTTTGTGTGTGTGTCTGTGTTTGGGTTATACAAAGCAATTGAAATTGAACACAAAAACGTAAACATTAAATTCAAGAATATAATAAAATTTTTCGAAGATATCGAAAATGAGACAAATACGAATTTAATAATGTAAAATCGATTTATAGTCCTTAGAGAAACTTTTTAATTGATTAATTAATAAAAAGTAAATAAATTTAATTAAAATCGAAATCCCCGAAATTGACAAGCGAACCATAAACCTGTCACACTAACATAAAATAAGTTAATTTCTAATCGATTAAATATGTTTTGCAATAAAAAATAACTATTTTTAATATTTTTGTTTATTTTTTAACATATATATATGACAACTGATTTAATAGATTTTAGATATTATATCAAAACTTCAATAATAAGTTGGAAAGAATTTTAAATGAGACTTTGGAGATTAAATCTCAATCCACTAAAATAAACCTTCAATCAGAAATTAATTTATTGAGATTATTTAATTAAATCATTAAATCGAAACTATTACATCATTATTGTTTGATAAAGATTATGATGATAGACTAATGATAAGGATAATTTCATCGAAATATATTTTGTTCATTTGGATTAGTGTTTATTAATAATAGGCCATCATTATTTCGATAAATTAATTTGTTAACATTTTTATGGATTCCTTGGGAAAGTAATTTAATTGAAGTGAGTAGAGGAGAGAGTTTTTTAAAAGAAACTAAAACTCAGTCAAACCTTCATTAAGGATAGATCTGAATAAAAATTTAAAGAATTAAAAGTTCAAATTGAAGCGAAAAGTGTTCTGAAGGATGCAAGAAAATTTTATTGAATCTTAATAGGATTCCTTTAATTTTGGTTGCTTGAAGTTACCACGCTTCTTTCATTAAATTTCCTATTGTAATTTAATAAAATTCTTTTGCGAATTCATTGTGAATTTCCCATTTCTATTGAAAATATGTGACCCTTTCCTAGAGCCAGAGTGACCATCACGGTTTCAACAGCTGTTCAACTTTTTCCAGATTTTCTCTAATCGGCAATTCCCTCAAAATCTTCCCTTTTATATCAAACTTTTAGCAATATTTTTATAAAGATTTTTGATAAATTCATTTTTTTGTTTTCAATATAAAAATTATATAGATAAATATATATATATATACTTCTTCATTATTACTTACCTTTAAATATTTATTATAAATTTTATAAAAAGGTTTTTAAAACTAATTTAATCAAGAGAAATTTAAACAGAGTAGTAACTAGTAACCGCTTTTTAATTTTTTGTACCTAGGTTTCATTTTGGTGAAATATTGAATAATATCCTAAAAATAAACAAATATCTTAAAAACAGAAAAAAACCCTTTGTTTTTTATTTCCCTTAGCCATTTCGGCAAACCTTTTTTCGAAATAAATAACTTTCACAAATAATATATCCCTTTAACCCATTAAGAAACATTTCAATTTTTCAAAACAAGTTTTCTATGCAACCTAACACATACTTTATCGGCCGGTGTTATAGAAAAGTTACTGTACGAATCGATAGATGGTATCACTAGTATTAAATTAAAAGCATAGTACAGCACAATATATCACAATATAGCACAGGAGTTGTCAATATTTAAAATGTAAATTAAGCAGATTTCTTTTTTAATGGATTTTGTTTTTAATTTTTAATCTATGAAATATGTATTTGGAATATAAAATAACTATTTTAAATGTTTATATTTATTTTTGGTTTTGCTTCACCATTACAACAACTCTAGATTCTGTCAAATCGAAATTAAAAGATAAGTCTAGTGACACAGTTTCTCAGTTGAAATTAGAAATAGACAAGAAAAAATTTTTACTTCGTACAATGAAAGGAGAAAGATTTAAGAAATTGGATGCCGGAACTTTAGAACCAACTCCTAGTGTAAAGAACCCAATCATTATAAAAGGTAATTGGCAGTTTCCTACTTCCGAAGAGATTAAACTGGAGCAAGAAATTGAAAGTTTGCAAGTAGAATAAAATTTACAGTAAAACCCAATATTAATAATATCACATTTTTATTGTCAGGCTAAATTAAATGACGCAAAACCTCAAGTAGAAACCGATTCTTCACGACAGAAAATGTTATCTAGAGATTTATACAAACAAAAACATTTGGTAAATTCTTCTATTTAACAAAATTTTTTTCTTAATCTTTTTGATTTAAATTTTTAAATTATTTTCACTTTATTTTGAATTTTTCAAAATATATTTCAATAATCGTAAAATATGAATTCTAGAAAAGTTGTTTTGTTCATATCAACGGAAAGAATGAAAACACTTCTGTTTCGGTTTGGGGAGAAAGCGTTTGGGAAATCCTGGAAAACTCTGCACAATTGCTTGGAATGAAAAAATCTCCTAAATTTTTATTTAAAAAAAATGGAATGCAAGTAATAAATTTAATTTTCGCCATATATTTATATTTATTTGTTTTTTAAATTACTAGTGTATACAAAGCCCGTCGAATGACGGTCGTAATTGTTGTAAAAATAAAAATAAACAATTTGTGATTTTTATATATTCATTAATGGACAATAATATACCACATTATTATGAATCTTTAATTCAATAGTCAATGTTTGTCTGTGTCTTACGGTAAGACTCGTACTCATAGATTATGATCGTGATTATGTTATTACTAATAACATAATCTTTGGGTTAAACACAGAAAAGCATATATACATATACATATATATATATATATATATATATATATATATATATATATATATATATATATATAAGTGTGTGTGTGTGTTTATAATATTTCAAATCAAATTTACAGTAAAATATTTTCTATTTCTTTTTAACTATTTGAAAATGAAACGAAATTATTCTAAAATTTTACCTCTCAGCTGAAGCTTTAATAAAAAATTTAATTTTTAAAAAAGTGATAAGAAGCGGCTTATATTCGAGGTTTTGGGGTATTTCAAAATTCAAGATGTTGTATATATACATTTGAGAGACTCCAGTCATCTTTGCATTTGAGTTCTTGGATATTGTCGGCTGCATGGATTGACTAATAGTAATGAGCATTTTAGGAAGTATTAGTTAAAAAATGAGTATTTCTGATTTTAAAATCATTGCAAAATTGTTAGTAATTTGTGAAGTGTGTTGTTTATAAGACATTTAAATCCTATAATTTGTGCTCAGTTTTCAGTCTATAGGAATTTCAAATGTATTTTAGTAAATTGAATATTGCATTTTTATATTAAGTTTTTCGTATAATGTTGTTGTTTGTTAAAGTTTTTTTATAAAAAATCTTTTAATTGTGGTTTTATTTTATTCTTTGAAAATATTATTTAATTATAAGATATACAGTAGCTAAGCTTGGCAGGTCTTCGTGGTCCATTTCTGTTAGAAAATGATTTTAAATCAGTTTCAGTTTTTAAAACATCTTTTCACACTTGCTACGCTAACAAGAAGTTAAAATTATCCGTAAGGCAACGGTAGCGTTAGGATATTTCAGTTTTTGTGGCATGAAAATGTCATTCGTTGACATATCCCAGTCTCTTTGGATGCCAAATGCACATCCATGTCACAAATTATGTCATTAATAGAACTGTTAAACTTACTTCAGTTCTTTAAAAGAACTTTTGTAACCTAAGGACCAAACTTTAAAAAAATATTATGATTGAAGTATTTTCATGTGTAAAAGTACTCATGACCACGAAATCATACAATTTTAATAGCCATGAAAAGGGCAGACAAATCCGGCAAAGTACGAGAATCATTTGATTTCACATTTATAGATATTCTTAGTGATTCGAACTTTGATAAGCCGAACTCCGAATTGTGTCTACATGAAATACAAAATCACTGATATAGTGCAATTTTGCTTCTATGGATATTTATTTATAATTTAGGTAACGTCAATTAATCAGATTTCAACTGGAGATATTTTAGCAGCATCTTCTCATTCAGTATTTATTTCACCAAAAGCTTCAGGACTTCAGTGTGAAATTAAAGCAAATTGGGGACGTGCTCGTCGTCAATATGGTGAAGACAGTACTGATATAAAGATCCAATATCGCCCGAATACACTTATTGACGTAGATCCTTTCGAACCACCAGACATCATGAGAAATGTCAAAGATTTACCGTCGAAGGAAGCAGTTAGTAGAATATATAATTATTATTATTTTAATATTGTAAGAAAACCATAAAAGTATTTGAAAATGGCCAAAGGATATCAGGAGCGAAGGAAATCATTGGTTATTCATTGGGTGAACTTCTCAAAAATGCAGAAACCATTTTAAGTTTGAATCTTCGAGTAAAGTGCTTTTATACTTTAGATGGCAGAAGGGTAATTTTCTTTGCTTTATTATTAAATGATTTTTTAAAAATAGATTACAAGCTTTAAAGAAATTCTTATTGATGATGTACTAGCTGCTTCAGTCAGTGGAAGGGGCCTTCTAATTATTGAAGGTTAAGACTGTATATCTATATATTTCTGTCACACAAATTGTGTGTATATTTTTAAAACATTTTTTATTTTCAAATGAAATATAAATTAGTAATTTTTCAAATATAAACATCAGATCCAAAATTTTCAAATATGGTAAGAAGTGTATATAGTGTTAGATATATTGCCCGCGTCAAACTGTAGATAGATAAATTCTATATATTTAAAATAAAAATCAATAATCTTATAATATAGATACACACAAACTCAATTTGGTGTTTCTCTTTGGAAGTGCAGTGAGAGAAACTCGACACTATAGAAAATTAAAAAGTATTAGAAAAAAGGTAATGATCACAAACACAACACAATAAAAATAAATAATTAAATAAATTTGGCAACAATTTAATTAGAAGATAACGCCAATAAAAAACTTTTCGTACGATTTATTTCGATAGCATAACTATCAGCTTCGGGTACTCAAAACCAACTAAAAATATTATGAATTAACATTTAATTTAAACAAATTATTTTTTATTAATTTAATTTTGTAATAAATAAATATTTATAAAATATATTCAAATAACTTTTAATTAATTTAAAATTTCATTTATATTATAACTTTTTAAAAAAATTAATGTAATTTATAATTTCAATTATTTTAATAATATTAAATAAAAGTTTTTTTTAAAAACAATACAAAAACATGATTTAACATACGTTAACTATTTAAAAACAGTCGTAGTCACAGCACTTTGCACATTAATCTTTGGATCCAATGACCTTATCAACAATGCTTCACATATCACTCGTTCCCAATAATTATTAAAACTTTTCAACAAAATTCTAAAATCAGACATTCCTATTTCACTTTTACAGCCTCTATTGTGCTCACTAATATTGGTCAAACCCTTCAATCGACAATTCTCTAGAACTCGAGTACAGAGATGACGGGAAGTCTCTCCAATGTATGTGGCATTACACCCATTACATGTAAATTGATAAACAAGATCAGAACGCAATCCAACCGGAGTTTTTGATTTATTAATAAACATATTGCGTACCTTACACGAATTAGAGACGATCTTATATTCTAAATTTCACATCTGTTTACTTAACTTCCTTTTATTATTTGTAAAATCTTCGGTGTACGGCAATACTAACACATATTTAGGCTCAACTTTTTTATATCCATTTTTACTATTATTTAGATCAACACTCAATTCACACTCATTTGTCAAATTACACTCAGACTTTCCAAAACATGGATCCTTAGGATTTTTAATCAATTTATCAACAGTCTCTTTTATTATCAACAATAAAAATGATTTAGAATACCCATTCTTTATCAACAACTCAACCAATATTTGTTGATACGATTCATTATTGAAAAGAAAATTGACATTTGAAGTAGCATATTCAAGAAGTTTACGAAATGCCCTTCTATCCAAAATGTGATGTTCAGAATCATTTTCATCCCACAGCCCACAGCATAAGTCAATTGTATCAACCAGTGGTACATTCGTAAACAAACTACAAACATCAAGCGAAACCATAACATCATTCATACTTCGTTTTTGTAACTTTGCAATACAAGACACAAACTCAAAGCTATCCTTACATTCAAACTCTGATCGCATTAACGGTTTTAATATCCATCTAAAAACTTTGCTATTTTATACTTGGCAGTATCAACCATCGACCAAACTGGTCTCATAGGTACACCATCTTTATGGATTTTTGGAAGCTCATATAGTTTTACCGGCTGTGATCTTATTGTGTATGTAAATAAATTGATTGATTTGTTAAATTCTCCTCAGTTTGTGAAATTGCCAAAGGGTCGGAAGAATGGAAAATTGCCTCATCTTAAGGATGAAGAGTTTGTAATGTTAAATGGTTTTATTGAGAAGAAGCTTATTAATGAAGAGGTAGGTAAGTCTATTCGTCCAATAGGATCGTAGCCAGCAAAACTATATTGGCTTCCAAAAATCCATAAAGATGGTGTACCTATGAGACCATTTTTGTCGATGGTTGGTACTGCCAAGTGTAAAATAGCAAAGTTTTTAGATGGATTATTAAAACCGTTAATGCGATCAGAGTTTGAATGTAAGGATAGCTTTGAGTTTGTGTCTTGTATTGCAAAGTTACAAAAACGAAGTATGAATGATGTTATGGTTTTGTTTGATGTTTGTAGTTTGTTTACAAATGTACCACTGGTTAATACAATTGACTTATTTTGTGGATTGTGGGATGAAAATGATTCTGAACATCACATTTTGGATAGAAGGGCATTTCGTAAACTTCTTGAATATGCTACTTCAAATGTCAATTTTCTTTTCAATAATGAATCGTATCAACAAATATTGTTTGAGTTGTTGATAAAGAATGGGTATTCTAAATCATTTTTATTGTTGATGATAAGAGACTGTTGATAAATTGATTAAAAATCCTAAGGATCCATGTTTTGGAAAGTCTGAGTGTAATTTGTCAAATGAGTGTGAATTGAGTGTTGATTAAACAACATTGCTTCTGTTTGACAGCTTTTGTCTTGCGGCTTTTTTCATCTTTTCGTCGTATAAAACATTATTGATAGCCTCACCATGCATTTTACATATAATAATTTTTTTCCATTGGTCTTCATTAATCATAATGTCATGGTAATGGTTTCCAAAACCAAATTTGTTTGTTTTTTGTTTTGTTTACAAAACTCTGCTTTTCCTTAATTAATTAATTAACGATTTTCGGTTTTTGATCATTTTATTGCTTTTCGACTCTTTCTGAACATATTCTGACAAATTTATTCTCACCGTGATATTCACCATCATCTCATTTGTATCTTACTCATTTTTCAAGTGTGAATTAGTTGATTTATCGATTTTTTACGGTTTCGCATTCCTTGCCATTCAATAATAATTACATGGAAATTATTCCTTTAATTCTTTAATTCAACAACTCTAACAATAGTGTTGTTAATAAAATCGAGTTGAGAAATGACAATGTGAGAATTGTCTTTAAGAGAAAACAATAATTTGATATCTGAATAAGTTCCAACAGTTTGGATTTTGAAATGAATTGGTTTAGTTTAAAGCAGCTTTCTCAAAATCCATGATAATGCGACCACAAAAATCAATGGGCAATGATTTCGTGACCACCACACGTTTGATTTTCAAATTTTTGCATTATTATTTAGACGAAATGTTTTTATATACATATTATTAAAAAGAAATAGTTCTGCAGGTACTACATACATTAAATAAAAACTTGAAAATTTTGTTATATTTTTTTTGGAAAAAAGCAAATTGAAATATTTTTAAATTTCTGATCAAACATGACAAATTTTCACTTACATACATGGTTTTGACTATTAAGATGTTACACGGTTTTTGATTCCAACTACACAAACCTCTTTACAATATTCTGGTAAGAAAAAAAATTTCAAATATTTTTTAAATTTCTACAAAAAATTTCAACTTTATAAACATTGGAATTTAATTTTTCATTATGACGTGACCATTTTTATACTCTCCGCGACCACACTTGTGGTCGCCACCCCCTGTTTGAGAATTACTGGTTTAGAGCTAACTTGAATATGAAAAAATAAGCATTAACTAAAACAGTAATTTCACTGATTGAGAAATCATTGCCGAATGGTTAAAGATCTTCATGGATTGTTTGTGGAGATTTAAGTTAAATAATTTAGCGATCATTATGTGTGTCAATATTCAAACAAAAATTAAATGTGTTATTTTTAATCACGCATTTGTTAATTAATTAATATTTAATAAAATTAATTAAAAATAAAATGTTGCAGGCACTACAAATAGATTTATTAATATAAAATGATTATTTGAAATGAAATTTTGAACGTAATCTCATAGAACAATGTATATTGTTTTATTAATTCTCCTTATTTTAATTTTGCAGAGTTATTTGATTTGGTAAATAAGCAACTAATTTATGAATAAACACAGTATTTAATAATGATTCAAATGAATAACTTCATTATAGAAATTTTTAATATATACAAGTTGTTTTATAAGTAATCAACATTTTGATTACCTAATTGTTGTGAGCCAATAGGAAATTTCTAACTTCAAGGAATATATAAGCAAGAAATTTTGTTTTAGCAATGAGCATTATTTCATTTGTGGACAAAGTTTTCATTATAAAATGTTATTTCGCTAGTGATTAAATTTCAACAGCAACTTTGATACAATTTAAGAAGCAAACATAGTGTAATAAAGAATCTCTTGACTACTATTAGAATCAGAATATTGGTGGACAAATTTGAAACAACATGCAGTATTATTGATATGATGGAATTTGGAAGTTTGTCTATGTAAGATGAATGATGTGCAGCAGTTCAGAATACAGTGCAACACAATGTGTCAGGATTAGACTGTACAATGTCTAGAAGAATTTCATGCAAAACCATCTTTCACACCTATGGGTACCGCATTCTTTGCAACAAGCTTCAATAATCCAACCTTTTGCAGGAGCTGATATCAATCAATGCTTTTTTTCGACTTCGTTTTACAAATTGGCTTCTCAATAATTAAAAAATGTTGAATGTATTGTCATTTTTACATCAAGGACACTAAACACAAAGAATCATCTAATTTGAAATAAGTCAAAATGTATGTGAGTAGCATTAGAAAACCGGTTAATAGAAGCGTGAATGTTTGGCAAGCTCGGGATGATAAGGCAACGATGTAAATGTAGTTATACATGGGAATATAATAGTTAGGTGGGAAACCACCCGTTTCCTAGACTAATGGTTGATATTTTTGAAATGTTTGTTTAGCGTTGGAGAGCAGAACGACTGTGGAACAGGTGCCATTCCATAGAAGCAACTTGATTTCGACCAAATCAAATGAAGAAGTAGAAAAAAAGGAATTAGAGAATACGAACTCAATGTAATCGAGATCAAACTAGGAAAGCTCAAATGAATTCGGTGACGGACATATTCGGAAGCATTTTCTCTTTTTATATATTATCAAATGTTGTATGGTATAATTTTCTGATCTGTGACTTTTATTGAATTGTTTATATATATTCCATTACGTGGAAAGAAAAGCTACAATTCATGTTGTTTAAAAAATGTTTTTCTATGAAGTTAGGGTTAGAAAAAGAGATAGAGTGAGACAAAAGGGACCTAAGAAATAAAATCGTATACAGGCTTTCTACCAGCAATCTGTGAACCAAGATGTATGCCAGGGCATTAGTAGTTTGCATTTTGGTGAACTCATCTTTTACTGGCATCCTTCATTTGATACAGTAATGTTGAGCAAAAATAGAAGACAATAGAAATTATTTAAATCACTCGGTAACACAGCACGAAAAACAAGCGCATAGAGTGAACTTAAAATTACACTTAATCATCCAGTAAACACTATGGATCATGAGGAAATTCACAGTAAAATAAAAAAGAACATAAAATTAAATAAAATAAAAACAGAATGATCTAAATACCATGACATAAATATTCATAACCAAGATCTGAATACCATATAAGTTAAACTTTAAATCTATTAATAAACACGATGACGATCCCATAATGCAAAATACAATACCAAAAACAAATATTAAGTTTTAATATTCACTGGCTTTTCCGATTCGAATTTGGTTTTGAACTTTGGTGAAAGACTATTGTATCTTTGAAAGGAGTTGGTTTTCATTTGTGTTACGTAGCTGTCTTTTGGCTCATTAATTACTGCAAATGATTCAGATTTAGATGTAGTTCCTTTGAGGTTCAACTCAATTCTCATGGCCTTTTAAATTAACTCGTCAAAGTTGTTGAGATACACATAGCATAATGCTTTTTTTTGATTTCCTTGTTGACAGCGGCTAGGAATTGATCTTGTAATAATTCTTTTACTTGCTTTGCAATATCAGCTTGGTCTGGTTTCACCTCAAACGCCTTTTCTGCAAGTGTAGTTAAATGATATGCAAATTCACTTACCGACTCATCCGGATTTTGAATACGATTATAAAATTTTTGTCCCATAATGCGCTTTACAACCCCTCCTATCAGCTTGAGTTCGAGGCCATCTTTAAGCTTTGTCCAGTCATTGCCAACTACTTTCTTGTCTTTTTGCTGCCATGCTTCTCTTGCGGCTGCTTTTAGATATAACGGCAATCTTTGCACCATTATTGCTTAGCTCCATCCCTATGCAGTGGCGTATATATAGAAATCAGCTATGAAATGGACAAACTCTGCAGGGTCACCTCCATACTGGGCGAGTGGTAGCTTCTGACCACTGGCGTAGTCTTTGCTTTCCGTATTATAAGATGTTGACACTGGCAAGTCTCTGCTATTATTTGAAATATTGCTCATGGTTTCTGCTCTTTGATTTTGGCTTCTCAATTTATAAAATCGTTTCTTGGGTATCAGCTTCTCTTGCTTAAATTTAAATTTTTTACAATTATAAAAGTTACCTTTTTGATTCAATTTCACTTTTCCACTTCCTTAATTTTTTTTCAATATTCCAATAATTCTTTATAATAACTCACAATGCTCCTTTTTCAAATTTTCACAACTTTTATTTTCAATTCTCTGTCACAATTTATTTCAAATTTTTATTCACGTTTCACTTGTTTCAAAATCACAATAAATCAATTTTCTGACAATTTTCCACAGACATTTTAATCACGTCTTTTATCAAACTTTTTAGCAATTTTCCACTGACCATTCTATCACGTCGTTTATCACAATTTTCAACAATTTTCTACAGATCTTTTTATCACGTCGGTTATAACAATTTTCCATCGATCTTTCTATCACGTCGGGCTCACCAAAATGTTGAGTTATAATTTTATTTAGTTCGGTAGAACTGTTTGCTCTGACTCCACGTGCTCCTTAAATGATACTGGAATAACTAAACACAGGAAAACTTTTATTCGATACCAACAATTTCACAACGATTCGAATGTTACTTTTACAATAATGGCAAGAATCTCCAAGGGAAGCCGCCTTTTCAATTAACTACTAAAATATCCTTGACAAGTTTGACTAGTTCTTTTTCAATCTCACAAATCTTTTTAACTTTTCTGTTACTCGCCACTTTTCGAAATTATTTGTGTCCCCGTTGTTGATTTGAGACTCCTTTATTTAGGAAATCTCTCCTCAAACAACTAATCTGATTTACGGCAATTTACATTGGACTCCCGGGAAACTAGTTAAACAATTTACTTTCATCTTTTGGCCGCTTTGGCCGTTTCCCGGGAGAAGACTTCAAAATAAATCACATTAGGGAATAATCAGTTCCCTTCGTAATAAAAATTTATCCAAATCAGAGAATTTCTCCCTAATTATTTATTTGTTTTCGTCATTTTAATTAATTAATTAATTTGTATTTTCATAATAACTTTTTCTATGGGTCCCAAATTAATTTATTATTATTATTATTTTCGTACTCGTCTCGTCAATTGGCATCGGCACATACCCATTTCCCCATGAAAATATTGAATTTAATTTTTTGATTATTTTTAATTTAATTATTTTATTTTCCCAAATTTGTATTTATTATAATAATTTTTGAAAATCACCTAACTCCAGTGGTGTTGTCGAGCCGGAATGCTCCGGAACTTCGTTCTGGTACTTACTTTTTGGACAGGAACGCGTTCCGGAACTAAAGATGATTTATGATAACGAGAATTGGCTGACGTATTGAAAAAAAAATTAAAAAGAATTGCTGATTTTTTTTCTAATTTTTGACGAATTTTTATATGGCGACGGGCGAAAATTGGGGGAAGTAACCCCGTCGTTAAATTTGGGACATGAGACCGCACAGAGCGGCCGCCTACCCAGGATCGGTCCAGTCTATATAATTGTATATACGCGTTCCGGTAAAAAAAAATTAGCACAAGACCACTGTCTAACCCTAACATTTTTATCAGTGAGATTTCTTTATATCATGATTCTATTGAAAGATGTTTCCGTTTTCCAATTGATGTACACAGTTTGATAAAATTTTATAAATTTGTGCTTAATAAAATGGAATTTTCCTTTTATTCTCTTTTTATTTTTTTGGTTTCTTATCATTCTATTCTTCGTAATATCCTTGGTGTTATTAAAGCCATCCCCATAGCCAGCCTCAGTCTACTGACTGTCTGGTATCGGGTTTACTGGGGAATGGTTCCGGGCTTTGTTGACTATCATCACATGACTATCCCTCCTACACCCCACTGAGGCAAGTCTATATGGTGATCATTTAACTTATTTTCCTGCACATATGTAAAAATATTAAATGAACAATAAAATAATTATGATAGATGGTGGGTTTCTGGGTGTTGAGATTTTGAAGCTAAAATATGTTACCCAGACAACCCCATACAAATATTTTTCGCTTACCACTCGGCACCCGTTGCTAAGCAACATTGGAACTGTGTTCGAGTGGGTGGATCATCCGCAAAAAGTTAGTCTTATTACTAATGCTATAATTGACCGAACGATCCATGAGTCCAACGAGCTTCTGATAGAAGACCTGTGCTCGATTTCGATTTTTAGGTCCCATTTTTCTCCTATCTCCTTCAAATGTTAATCCATACTGTTGTGGGGTTATTGGTTGTTGTCAATGTCCTTGATCCCATATGAAAATAATCATCTTGCCCCCAATGGTTACCCGTTGCCAAGCAACGTTGGTAATGTAACCACCGGTTATAGAATCGCCGAAGGTGAGCGCCATATAGGAACTGCTAAGACCCGATCCTATAGTGGGTTCAACGCACCACCGATAGAAGGTATATGTGCGATTTTTCTATTCCTGGTCCCTTTCATTTGTAAATATGGTCAGTGATTCCTCTCTCTCTCTCTGATTGAAGGTTGATTATCATGCATAACTTGCTTAGCCATAATTAATAAGTTTAATAAAACGTACAGACAATTCAACAAAACATTTATTTCATATAATATTTCTCAGTTTGACTGTTCAAATGATCTCAGTGCGCGTCGCTTCGCCCGTTCGAATTTTCCAGGCCGGCGTTGCGGTGGTTTCACTGCCGGTTTGGTCGTATTTGTCGAATCCCGATATGTCAGTTGAGCCGGCGCGAAGACTAGGGGATACGTGACTGCTTGGCCTTCTTGACAGGCTGCTAACGCCACCTCTAGTCTGCGAATCTGCGTTTTCAGGGCTTGTGTCAATCTTTTCTCCTCAGCCCATCCACGTTGGGCGGCGGTCACTCGTTGATATAGAACCTTTGCTTTTGCCGGTTCTATCCACGTCGATTTGATACGATGGACTTCTCGGGTCATCTCCAAAATTTGTCGATGAAGGTCCGTATTTTCCTTTCGTGCTTCTTTCAGAGCCTTATTCAGGATTATGCCAGAGTCCATCTCTGCAAAAGGAAAAAATATAAATCATGAAGGCTTCAGTTCACATAATGAGGATGAATTATAATGAATATGAAAATAATCGTAAAGTTTTAAGGCGTATTAATCTAGAGTCGTAAAAGGAGTTTTATTAGGGTGAATATTTTTACATTAATTATAAATATATGAAGTCAATGAAACTAGTATTAATGTATTTAGATCAACTACAGTGTGAATCAATATTATTTCCAATCAAATATGGTGTGAAGTGGATGGCCGGTCTCTTGGGTCCTGTCTTGACGACCATTGGGTATAGGTGTGATCCCACTCCGGTCTTTGGGCTCCATTTCTCGTCCGCTTTGCTCCCGAAAGGATCTTCTTCGGCACCGATACTGTCATTGGCGGGATTGGCTGATTCACGCGCGGATCATCGAGCTCGAATGAGATGCCATACGAAGAGGCATACCCATCCGTGCTCGGGATCAAGCCAGCCGCAATATCTTTGTTTATTTGATTGAGATGTTGGCGAGCCCGATTTACTTCTCTGTTGGTTTTCCTTTGGTGAGCTTCGAGTCGAGCTAGGATATCTTCTGCCTGTCTTCGAAGTTCGCGAGCCGGGTTTCGCCCGGGCTCCCGTTTGATGGCTATATATGGCCGTTCGGCGTCTTCCATTTCATCCAGCCTCTCGAATCTGGATTTTCGCACAGGGGAGATAGAATACCTCTCATCCCACATTGCCTGTCGACATTTTGCGGCGGAGTGGGATGGGAATCTCATCGTGATACGATATTCGTCCATCCAAAAACCTGTGAATACAAATTTATCAAATTGATTAATAAACTGAATCGTTCATATGGTATTAACATGTAAAACAGATAATTGGTTTGTAGCGTTTATAGTGAACTGATCGGATTGATATTCATTAAAAAGAAAAAATTAATCAGATTAATAAATAAATCGTTCGCGTAGGGTTATTAGACCATGCATCAACCTAAAGGTGAATTAAGTTTTCTTAATGGGGTTTATCAAGTCAATAGTCTAAGAGGTGTTTATGACGGGGAGATTCGTATTCTTTCTAGCTCGTAATTCGTTGGGCTAGTTCCTGATTCATTCGTCGCAAATGTCCGATTCGCGATTCATAAATTAACTGTTCGATTTCATTGGCGAAACTTAGTGTTTTTAGCGGCAGGTTCAGCAGAATAAAGTTTTGTTTTTATTGTTCTACGGGATTCTCTAGACATAAAACTGAAGCTCGACGTTCTTCGCTTACACTTGGGCATATAGTGCATTCACCTACTGATCTAATGTTTCTCTGACAAACGTTTGGGCATCGGTCATGTTGTTAGACGTGATATTAATTTTATAGCTTTCGCCCTGGTCATTTGGCTAGATACTTGCTCGAGCGTGAAGAAAACAGTTAGCATGTTTCGCAAGTGAATTCCGGGGCTGGCGAGAGTTTAAAGGGACGACTTAGGTGGCTTTCATTTGACTGCATAGTACAAGATCGTAATGCGATTTCGACGCTTGCATTTATTCAATAACAATTATAATTAGATAGTTTTCATTTGACTGCATAGAACCTTATCGTAATGAGGTTTTGACGCTTGCCTTTTTTCAATAACAATTATAATAAACAATTTTTAGTCATTCTGGTTGTATAGGTTATTTTCCGTTGGCAGGTTTTGATAATAATTTCTTTCTCGGATTAGGCGAATTAGTGCATGAATATTTTATAAATTAAAATTTATCTATTAACATAAATTCATACTTCCTTGAGCATCGGTTCTTCGCTCCAGCATAATTTCGTCCGCGTTCGGGAATCGCGAGTGGTGGCCTCTGGATCGTAGTTCGTTGTGCTGATCACTGTTCATGTTATTTATGACGGAAAAAATGTGCAATGATCGTCTAATCGTGTCATTTATACTTTATTCTGTTGAATGTGCATATCGTATACTTTTTTCCTAACCACTGTCTGTCTGTATGGGCCTCAATTTTCTCTATTGCTGTGCACTCGCCGTTGTTATGTGCCGATCAATCTACAACAGGTGTCGATTGCCACGTCGTCATTTTCTTCTCCGCTTGTCAGCAACTGGCTGCGCTTTGCCACGTTGATTATGTAGTTATGATCATATTGATTTTAATTGTTTCTCGCTCTATTTCAATAAACCATATGTTGCTAATTTACTGTTAACTGTCAAAAATTATGATTTTCATTAGAGACAAGTTTTGGTTAGAAATTTTCATCTTATTGTTTTATTATAATCCTAATTATTTTCAGAAACCAACGGGATGGGTTGTGGGCCTAGTGAGCGTATCTACTTCTGATATCTTCCACGGATGTTAATCTCCTACTCCTCCTCGTATTTTGGATATTGGTCGAGAATTATGTTTGACTCTGAATGATGTTATTATATTTTATGTACATATCGATCCTCTTTCTCAACGGGTTTCATCTTGGATTTATGTGATTAATGCAAGAATTCGTGGTCGTTAATGGCCTATTAATTGGTAATATTTTCCACGATCTGTAATCCTATTCTATCGTTCATTGTTTGATTTTATGTGAAATCTATTAATTGTTTATGTGATGATCATGGTTTGCTTAAGTACAACGTATGAGACTATCACCAAGACTTTTGTTTAATTTCGACGCAAATTTTTAGGTTGTGTTATTCTATTATCTTTTATTAATTCTGATGGGAGTCAAGTAATAATTTTATAATAGTATTCTGCATTTCTAGTAGTTTTAAATCCTTTGAACCGTTTAATGGAGTGACTGTAGCAAGTTTCAATTCCGGGTAAGTTAATATTATACGTTCTCATTAATAGGGCAATAATGAATTATTTATTTAGGCTGATATTTTCCTCCTAGATTTTCGGCGGCACTATTATTTTGAAATTATAATTTTAAAGTGGCCTCTATTATCTGGGTGCGACGTGGAGAAATTCATTGAACATTTCTTCACTCACATCAAATAAAGTTGCTCCAAGTAAAACTGATTAAAAATGGTTAAAACGATTAAAAAAATTTTCAAGTTTTTCAAAACTGCTCAAAACTGCTTTCAAGTTTTATGAAAACTGATTAAAATTAGTTGAAAATGAATCAGTTTATATACCTATTGTACGACCCTAACCTTGCGTGTTATTTTTGATTTAGTAAAACAAAATTTGACCTTGTTATTTTCTAGAATATTCTATTCTTAATTTTATTATTTTTGTAATTTAATTTGACAATTTTTCTTTTGAATTTTTGAATTGAATTATTTTTAATTCAAATTATTTCATTTTTATTTCATTTTCATGAAATTTCGCATTTTTTGATAAATTGTCAAATTCCGGTCAAATTGTTAGGTTTTCATGTTATGTTTATTTCGTGCGGATCTTGTTGCACTTTGTTATTATTTTAATTTATTTTTGTCTTTTATTATTTTATATTCAATTGTTCTCTTTCTCACATTTTGGTAGGGTTAGTTGGTGTTTTAATAGGTTCGATTTTAAAACTGCATGTTGTATTTGCGTGTGTATTACTGATTCATTTAAACATTTCCAAGGCCGTTCGTGTTCTGGCCCAACACTGTTGTATCATTTATCATTATGTTTATTCCTATAGTCTTCTTTGTCGTTATCCGTATTATAGATTTTACTATGGCCTGTACACCCTTCGTTGTGTTAAATATCCTCACAGTACCTCTCTTACCCTTATCCCTATTATAACCACTATGTTCCCTATTATTGTTACTAGTGTTATCATCATAACTATTATATGTATTATCTTTATCACATGTTACTGCAATTACTATTACTATTGTTCTTTTCGTCTTCTTCTTCTTCTTCTTCTTCTTCTTCTTATTATTATTATTATTATTATTATTATTATTATTATTATTATTATTATTATTATTATTATTATTATTATTATTATTATTATTATTATTACCATTATCATTACTATTATAATTAAATTTTGAATAGGGATTTGGTTTTATTTCTCAGTTTTATCAGAATATTTTATACAAACAATTGAGCAGCATTCCACTTTTACTTAACAATTTTTGATAAGGTATTTTAATTATTTCGGAAAATTTGTGCAGCGTGTTCCGCCCTTATTTTACAGTTTTATGATAAATTATTTAATTTATTTCGGAAAATTTGAGCAGTGTTCCGCCCATATTTTCCATCTCAACTCAACATAATTTATTTAGTTCTTACATATTATTTAAATTATTCCCTTTTCATTATTTAGGTCATTCGGCTTAATCTTTTTCCGATGACTATTCATTTTAACTGTTGCAACGATTTCGCAATTTTCCCCGCTACCCTTTCCCAGGCCCGTCTCTTAGCGTGTTTGAAGTGTGCAATGCACACAGGCGCCAAAAAGTAAAAGGCGCCTACAAGACAATATGAAATTTTAATTTTAACAAAAAATATTGCAATGGCTTCGCTTTACTTTTAAACGATAATAATATAAAACCATAGAAAATAATGGCTGGTTTTTGTTTATAATATAGCTTTTTAGTAACTTATTGAAAAAAAATAAAAGGCGCCAAACATTCCTCGCACACACAAAAAATCCACGAGGTGGGCCTGCCCTTTCCGTTTATTTGTTATTATGATCTATTTGTGTTCACATTGTATTTAATGAATGCCCACTGAGCCGAATGTTGTTTAAAATTTTATGTCGATTTTATCGAAATTGAGTGCAATAAAGTTGAGACGAAAAGATCCACACTCGAGCTACCTTCTTTCGCTATTTAGTTTCGACGTTTGTATTCCATCGTTAAGCACGGCAGAATCTCCACGGGCACGAGATATTGTTGGATAAACCGGAACTGACACATCTCGAATTGTATGTATATTTTACTAACTTGCGGTATGTTTTGGCTGTGAGCCGGAAAATAAATAAATAAATAATACCATTTTAAGCGAATCCAAGTAAAATCCTCGATGCAAAATTTCAGTCGTAAACATTTATTCAGCATGTCATATCTCACATAATTGTCGGAAGTTCATAGATTCGTATAAAGATTGTCAATCCGCATCAACATAAATCATTTAATCAACATCGATCAATAAATTCATAGTGAAGTCATTCACATAGTAGGTACACATTCGTTTTAAATCATAAGTCAATGCAAATTAACTGAGAGTTGTCGTGTCCAGACAAAACACTTACCAGTGTTAAGTGCCTGAATGCACGGCTCTCAGCTCTTTACACACACCGACTAAAATTCAGATAGAAAAAATAATACTGTTGAACCAGCACTTAGTTTTGTTTAAATGAATTGGAAACAGCACGCAGATATTACAGGCAGATTTAAAATCAGACCCATAAACATCAATTCAACAACCTTAAAATGCGAGAAAGAAATAATTAAAATATAAAATCAAAAACATAAAAAGAAATTAAAATAATAACAAGATGCACCAAGATCAGCACGAAATAAACATAAAAATAACAAACGAACATAGAAATTCGACCAAAAATTGACAATTAATTTAGAAAAGCAAGAACTAAGGAAAAGTGGAAGTAAAATTAAATGGTTTTAGTTGAAAATAATCCAATTCAAAATTAAAGAAATGAAGTGTCAAACTAAACCATGAAATGATAAAAATTAGAGTTAGATTATACAAATAATTTTAAGGTCAAATTTTGTTTTATCGCAGTAAATTTAACATGCAAGGTTAGGGTCACAGAATATGTATATATACCAATTCATTTTCACAGAATTTTAACTTGTGTGTAAACTTTTGTGAATCAATTCTAGTGAAAAACTATCGACAATTTTTCCATATAGCGTTCAAGCAACTTCAGGTAAACTCTACTTGACGCATGTATGGGGAAATATTATTATGTATGATGACGGTCAACTATGCTGTACCAATATGATGAAAATATATGATTCGAGAAAATGTATTATGTCGAAATTTTTCTGGCCCACAGTCGAAACATCACCGCAAGTTATTAAAATACAACATAACTACCGAGATGTGTAAGTGCAGTTCATCCGCCAATATTTTGTGCCCGTGAAGGTGCCGGCGTGAGTAACGCAGGAACCCAAACGTCAATATATTCCGTTTATAGGGGAAGTTGGAAGAAAGTGGGTAGTCTTTTGGCTCCTCTTTCATCATTCAGTTCCCGAAAAATCGACCTAAAATTCGAATTACACATCGACTCAAAATCATCTAGACCTAGTAGTCTAGTGGACACTCGTAATATCATAATATTAACATATCTAACCCTAAGATCAACTAAGGGAGGTGAGTGTGGGAAAGAGCTGAAAATCGTTGCTATGTCGAAATAAATAACTAGTTTTAAAATCGGAATACTAAATTGAGAGCCTTAAATCATGATGCTATTTACATTAATGATAGATCAGAAAATGCAGTATTTAAAATTAGAACGTAAAATCAAGCGTAATAACGTCGATAATAAATGATAAAAATAAATTAAATAATGGAAAACCTTGGGATTCCAAATTGAAAGTTTTAAGATTAATAATTTGTGATAAAGGTAAATTCGAAGGATAAGTGATTCTGAATTCGAGAGTTACAATATCGACAATATTCATGGCAAATCATACGACTTAATGAGAAAAAATACGGTATTGACGTAAGAATTCCAATACCAATAATACTAAGGCTAAGATGCGAGGATAATTAGGATTAAAACGCTGTGAATTAACAGTAACGAAAAATAAATAAAGCAATTAAATACCACCATAAAACTAAAATATTCAATAAAAAAGTAAAACCATAACGATGTTAAACAAATTCAGGAAAAATGCTGCTCAAAAAGTACGATGAAGATTTTGTAATATAATCAAATAATCTATCCCTGATATAGTTTATGAATAATTTAAAAAGGAACATAATCAAATACCGTTCGAGTGTAATTAATTTAACATTAAAAGTAAAAGGTCAAGTTAACAATAAACAGGACCTAACCATACCATACTGAATCAGTAAAATCATAATAATAACGACAAAACACGAAATCAAACGATCATCACTAAAGATACCAAGCATCATAATTCACGGAAATCAAAGAACCAAATAATCCAAATATTCTCAGGTACCCTGATTTCTCCCATTCATACTATCACTAGCAGGCAATCGGTAATGGAAGTCATCGATGAAACTCTGAAACTCGAGCATGGAGATGTTCCGTTGAACATGAAATTGTTGAGCACCATATCGGAAAACTGATTAGAAAATTGACAAACATCATGAACTGAAAATAAATCAAAAGATACTTACCCAAACCATCCTGGAATAGAGAGATCGAAAAGCTAGACAGGATCAAATGAGAAGAGATAAAAACTCTACGAGAAATGAATAAGCGAAACTTCACATATGTCACGAACAACTATGAATCGGACACGTCCGCAAGTAATAACTGTTGTATGGGGGTGAGAAAATCAATGCACAGCAATTAAACTGACACAAACAGAATATGACACGTCGCCAAAATTAGAGAAAATGTGACACACCGATCACGAGGCAGCAGAAATAATACATGCCACGTCACCGAGGACAGAAAAATCGCTCCAATCGATGAGCGTGTTGGCATGCAGAAACCTATAAATAACTAGCCGTTTTCAGGTTAGTTATTAATTCAACAAGAAAACAAACCAGCCATGCATGCAAACGGACGGCAATGATACACAGCACTCGACTTCAAGAAGAAGAACCAAGGAAAGAATCAGTGGAGAGAAGAGAGGATAGGAACGAGGGTATATTTGCTTTTTGTTCATTTAAGGTTTTTTAATTGATTTATCTATGACCACTACAAACCATGGACCAATTAGAACAAAAGTAGCTTCAACAGTCTATCCAAAATAGTTATTGGGAACGAGTGATATGTGAAGCATTGTTGATAAGGTCATTGGATCCAAAGATTAATGTGCAGAGTGCTGTGACTACGAATGTTTTGAATGTTTTTAAATAGTTTACGTATGTTAAATCATGTTTGTTTTTTTTAATATTATTAAAATAATTGAAAATTTTAAATAACATTAATTTTTAAAAATTAGAATATAAGTAAAAAAATTTAAAATTAATTTAAAATATATTTTTAAAAATATTTATTTATTAAAAAATTAAATTAATAAAAAATAATTTGTTTAAATTAAATGTTAATTCATAATATTTTTAGTTGGTTTTGAGTACCTGAAGATGATAGCTGTGCTATCGAAATATATCGTACGAAAGGTTTTTTATTGGCGTTATCTTTTAATTAAATCGTTGCCAAATTTATTTAATTATTTATTTATAATATAAATTATATATCAAAAAATAAAGAATAATATACAAAAAATAATAAAAATAATTTTAAAGTAATAAAATAATTAAAAAGCCCTAAAAATGGCGAAAAATCGCCTATTGGTCGCACACACGCATGAAATTAGTATATATACAGTGATGAATTTCATTATTTTAAACTGAAAAAATTTGAACTAAAACTTAAAGTTAACGACTTATATTTTCAACTATCAATTTCTCAATTCTACGAATCATAGAGATTTCAAATAGAACGTAAGGATTTTTTTATTTTACGTTTTTCCATTTACTATGTTAATGTAAATTTTATGTCTAATTAAAACTTTATGCTGATTAACGTTTCATTACATTATTTGATAATATCATATCTACATCTATATGTTCGAACCCTATAACTCATATATAATTAGTGTATGGCAATAGATGGTTCATGGGACCGACCGTGTGCCGGCTAGTGGGTGAAAACCCTTAGTTGAGCTCGTGGGTCATGCCTCGTAAACCCCTCGGCAGTTCGCAGTCGGTTCCGGCTTTGTGCACGGAACCGCTACGCAGGGCGCCATTGTATACTCGAGGCGGCTGCTGAAAATGTGGACGGAGCGAGTCGTTTAAAATCACTGGAAGAGCGGACGACTTTAGTTAGGGGGAAATTAGGTCAGATCACACGTCGATCAACGCAATTTTCAATTATTTCGAACGAAAATTTAGAAATAGAAATCGGGCAGCAGGGATAAGGCGTAAGTTGAACGTAGCAAAAGATTTAGGTGAAAACTTCTTCTTAACATATAAATAAAACGATAACAATATGATTTATTTAAATTTTAAAAATAACGAAAGTCGAATAATGGAAAGGATTATTACTTTTCAATAAATGTTCCACAGGAGAGTAGCGCTGTTGACCTTCACCGACAGCCAAGACTGTAATGAGAGAGCCCTCGAATAACGCGTTATCTTCAAACACCCAGTATTACAGTATAAACGAGACGTCCACCCTGAACATTGATAGAAGATCTACGACAGGTGATGTAGAATCCATATAGTTAGGAGGGCGAGACAACGCGAACAAAAAGAATAGAATCCCACAATCCGAAACGCATCTAGTAGCCATGAACCAAATGTTTTATAGAAAATCCATAAGTCTTCACGGTATAGTAGAAAATCATATTACGAGAAACCACCAATACGCGCACAAGCAGGTTCAGTGATAAATGCACAAATGTTATATTGTAGGCGAATTGCTAAAATCGATAATTAGACAACTTTGGATTATACGTTTGTTTTGTCATAATAGAACTCTTGGAATTAATATCTTTCATTACCAGGAACCACAGAGAGGAAAGCGTAAGTTTTTACATGCTAGTGATAACTAATTTTCCATAAAATATTGTTCAATTTTAATAATAATCGTAAAAGCCCAATCTAACATTAACGACTAGAAAACTCCACTCATCTGAAGTAACTGAGCGAAAACCGTGAATAACCATTCCTATTTGTTCGGTAAATCCAAGTATAGACGTGATTTTCACTTAATGATTTAAAACCCGCAAGGACTCAAGATCACCCGCTTGGTAATTCAAACCCTAACCGATTTAACTAAAACTGTGAATTAATTAGCATAAATCATTAGTAATCCCGTAACGATGGGGATAAATATGACCACACTGCGTTTTATCCGAAGGGATTACCCCACTAGTTAGCCGTAATTGTTCATGACGTCAACCTGTTCAAATAAAATGTCACTCGGATAACAATTCTAAACTCATCGGGCGAAATTCAAGGCTCATAAAGACGAATTTCCTATATCTAGTATCGAAAGTCATAATGTTAAATAAAATTGTCAATAGGAATTTTTAATAATAATGATGATCATGATAATAATTCGATTAAAAATAGTAAAATTAATAATAATAGTGGAATTTTTAGCGCTAAGCACAGTAGAAGCAATAGTAATAATGGTAACTGAAATTCGAATAACTACCGTGATTACAATATTACCACTAAAGGAAGTAACATCTATATTATCGGTTCGAATACGAATGATAATCAAACAGGTAGACTTCCTCGTCGTATAGCTAATTTTTACCGTCCGTCTATGAATCTAGTCACGGACATCGATCGATTGAGTTAGAGAATCCTGTCACAGATAGAATAATTTTTGAGGTTTTTGATTAAACTAATTGATGGGCGATCTCTGACAGTAGTATGAGGAAAACAAAACCCAAATTGCCGACGCAGACGATAGTAGTAAAGATAGCCCAGTGTGGAAACGTAAAACCCAACCCCATACGTGAGAAAGTTTAAGATTTAGGGGATCAAAATGGCAACTTAGCGGTACGAGATCGTAAATGGTTCTCGATATATTTTACCCCAGTGTGGAACTAATCTAAACAGAGAGCCTGCAAATGTCACACTATTTTTCAGGAACGTATATAACACTACCTGCCGCCGATATACTCCACTTCTCGATATAACTCAAATTCTGTTTATATTTTTCTTTGGTTTTGTTCATTTTTCTCTTTTTTTCCTTCTAGCACGAAGAATAATGACGAATCTGCCAGTTCATCGAGAATTCTTCGTTTGCCCCCTTCAATCGTGGCGGTACGACACAAATATGAAGATCTAAAGATTCAACACCGCGATCTTCAGGCCAAGTACGAAAGAGTTAAAGGAACCTGGGCTCCACCAGAAACCGTCAGAGAGCTCAGGCAAAAAATCTTCCGACTCACCCAAGCGCGTGACGAATTAATCGTCGAGTCACGCGGCCAGCGTCTGCTGATTCACGAGCAATCGGTGGCGCTTCGGCGAGCATTTTCGGACATGGAGCTCCGAGCTCATGTCCCCGGGAACATCCGAGCCGGACAACTCGGCATCATCCCAATCCACCATCTTCCTAATGTTGAGGATTCTCCCGTCCTAACAACCAGCGCCACTACGGCCATTACCGACCCTCCGCCAGTCCTACCTTCTATGCCAGTGGAAACACCGGCGGATCCCGCCGCTCCTTCGGCACGTCACCGGCCTAACCGGAACAAGCGACGTCGGGACCGACGCCGTCGAGAAAAAGCGCGGCTCCAGGCGGCAAGATCGACAGCGGAGATGTATCAAATCGATGACTTACCACCTCCGTATCAAGAGTTTGAGACCCCGGGGCTCGACCCGGATATCTGCTATGCCCCGCGGGTCATGTTTTCTTCACCCCCGGAATCGATCCACATCAACTTAGTGGATGAGGAGAATGAGTCGCCTCAGGTGGTGCGGGCACTGAATATTCTAGACTTGGGAATTTTCGAAATCGCCATTCTCACCGGCTAAGTTCCCAATGTCGGCCCCCGAGGAGAAATCGCAGGGCCATCTTCGCAAAGGAGCGAAGATCTTCGAGGAGATCCCCCGCCATATCGCCCACCAAAGCGAAGATGTCTCCCAACAGATATGGATGCCGAGGAAAACTAGGGCATCCATTTTGCTAACAATATGTTTTCGATCTGTTCATCCGCTGCGTGATTCAATGTTTTGTCATAATCAATATAGTTTTGTTTTTATCATGCCTCCTGATATTTTGTTTTATAAAATTTTTTTTTGTTTGCGGCTGTTATTGTTAAATGATTTTTTTTGTTTCGTTTCATAACTCGAAAAATGGAGTACTGGCGGCGATGGAGATTGCAGGTGCCTACAAATATATAGGGGAATAATCTTTTTTCCGTGGTTTCCTCAACGAAATTAGGCGGAACTGGAGAATTTAAAATGGGTTGATAAGTAGGAGCATAAGTCCTTTCAACGGCAGCTAATAACCCGGGAAAGACGAAGGTTCTTCGAGGAGTAGTGCCAGTAATGGCGCTCACCTGCTCGAATGGCATTCGGCTACTGTACACAGTTCCAACGTGACTCTGGTCACGGGTGTACAATAGTGATCAAAATCATGAGGCGTACGGAGTGGTTACCCCTAGTGGTGGAAAATGAAGGTATGGGATTTGGATGACTCAAAAGTCTTGTTTTCAAAACTCCCCTACGTCCAACACAATCTTTCTACCCTCCATTGGTTACCCGTTGCTAGGTAACTTTGTTAATGTAACCAATGGTTCTGTGACCGCCAAAGGTGAGCTTTATTTCTAAAATTGCTAAGTCCCGGTCTAGAGCTGGGTTCAGTGAACTACCGTTAGAAGGTGTATGCTCGACTTACTCTTTATGGACCTTAACTTTCACATGGTGTATGCTCTATATCTTTCCTAATTCTACTATCTATTTATTTAAGATCAAATTAATTAAAACTACTAGAATGTTCTATTAATCATATTATTTGTCAACACATTCATTTTACATATTTGAACATAGTTTATCAGTTGATTTCAGCATTTGATTGATTTAATTGTCCTTGTCTCTTGATGTAATTTAGAAGAAAACGATGACTTTTCCGTTCCGATCTTCGTGGTCGAGAATGAGGACGGTTGTTCTTTGTTCCTCGGTCTCGGTAGGCTAATTGAGCTGGGGCAAAAACTAACGGATATGTGACTGAATTGCCTTCTTGGCTGGCAGTCAATGCTACTTCCAGACCTCGTATCTGGGTACGTAATGCTTGTGCCAGTTGCTTCTCTTCCTGCCAGCCGTGTTGTGCTGCGTCCATTTTCTGGTAGATCTTCCTCGTCCACTCAGGCTAGGACAAAAACTCTAATGACTTAAATAAAATTAGCGACAAACCGACTAAACACCACAGACCATGAATAGTTAAGAAGGGCGTGGGGAGGTGGCACGACTAAATTTCTTTAGTAGATCACTATTAACAAGGATTCTTTTACAATCATGAGAAAAGTTAAATTAATTTCGTATTATTTTTCGTTAAATAATGATTTTATAAGTTTAATAGAACAGTTTAACCCCAATAACGAAAGGCCTAAATAAAATAGGCCAAAACCAAATAAACGATTTAGAATTTTATATACAGCATAAGACATAAATAACCCAAGCTTTATTTCATACAAACGAGATCATCATTTCTCCTAGAGTCGTGTGTAACATCTCCAATAGTATCCAGTTCTGACCCAAACAAAATACATCAGACGGATACCTTCGCCAAAGGTTATCGTCTTCCGAGAGGATGTAAGACCGCCATAGTAGGTGAAGGTCGCACGATTGAAATCTTGTTGGTGACCAGGAAGTCCCTTTGAACACTAGCCTTCAACGAATATGGTCCAAAGTTATGCTGTTCCGGGCATGATGACCACTTAAATTGAGCGAAATTAATCCCGAGCCATGAGAATCCATCATAAATAATAGCATAAGAATAATGCTAATACAGTCAAGATAAAGGTGGTATAAATACTAGACGAGAAATTCTACTATCGATTAAAAACCTCCAAAGGTATAGAGAATATCCACAAATGAATGGGAGTTGAAAATACCAGGAGAGATTTCGAATGATCATTCAGTAAATTCCAGTGTGCAGGGAAACGGTACGCATACCCGTGACCGTTCGCCTTAGGCGGTGTAGCATGCTCACACCAATACTGAATGAAAGAATCGACAATAACCGTGCGAGAGCGCGCACATTAATCAAGAGATTCTTCTTTCCCTCAGATCGACAAAAGAACCGGGGAAGGAATTTAGCAATAATACTCTGCAAGGAGAATAAATTCTGCCACGTGGCAGTACACACTAACTGGCACGACGAATTTACCTATATAGGGAGCAAAACCGCGCATCGATCATAAATTATGTCGGACGCCAGAGCATCAACACTAACAGTAAATAAAATTAGAAAAATGGAAACGAGCAGCAGATCCCTAATCGGAGAATCCAGCCGCCAGCTATCTAATGTCGGAGTTCATCAGAATAACGACATGTCCGTTCATAGACGAAGCGACCTCGCTGAGGGGAATCCAACCTCAAGTGAAACCATGAATGACTCTATGGAGAAAATCAGCAAAGAATTAAAAAATCTCCGGAAGGAAAATGCAAACTTGCTCCAACAGTGTCTTCAGCTAAGACGCGAGTTGCAGAGAGTGAGAGCTACTTGGTCCGAGCCGACCAGAGTGAAGAGACTTTACTAGAAGATCGATGCGGCACAGAAGGGCTGGCAGGAAGAAAGAGCCCTGAACCAAGCATAGAAGGTCCAGATACGGTGGCTGGAAGTAGCCGTAGCGGTGGGACAGGAGGGGCAGGCCGTTAACTACCCTCTGGTGTTTGCTCCAGCCCAAGTGGCCTACCAGAATACGACCAATCTGGCGCAACCACCTTTCCAACCAAAGTCCCGCGCAAGGCCAGGACGAGCAGAGAGAAAAAGGCAGAAACAATATAGACTGCAATTAAGACAGAAGTTAATTTAATAGTGTAGTAAATGATTGAATAAAATCTTCTTTGTTAGTCATTTCGATCTCACAGTGTAAATATAGTAGAACAATTCTCTGAGGAGTAAAGACAAGGCGATGTAAAGTCAAGTGAGTAAGGGACCTAAAGAAGATAAGACGAGCACAGACCTTCTATCGGTAGCTCGCTGAACCAGCTGTAGACCGGGTCTTAGCAGTTTTGGAAACGAAGCTCACCTTTGACGGTCACAGAACCATTGGTTACAGTACCAACTTTACCTAGCAACGGGTAAACAGTGGCAGGTAGAAGAAAGTTTATGATTGGGGTCAAGGTCATACATACCGATTACCTATAACCCCACACTTTATTTATTTTCTAATTGAACATTTCCGATTAGAAATATTTTATTTTTAACCAACTTTTCTATAAAATCCTGATTTTTATAAATTGATCTAATTGAATCAAATTTTCTTGTTATAGTTGGGCCAGAACACAAACGGCCTTGAAGATTGTTTAAATGAATACATACACACGCAAATACAACATGCAGATTTAAAATCAGACCCGTGAAACACCAACTAACCCTGCTAAAATATGAGAAAGAGAACAATTAAATATAAAATCAAGAAACACAAAAGTAAATTAAAATAATAACAAAGTGCAACAAGATCCGCACGAAATAAACATAAAAATAACATGAGAACATTAAAATTTGACCGAAATTTGACAATTTTCCAAAAAATGCGAAAATCCATGAAAATGGAATAAAAAGCAAATAATTTGAATTGGAAACAATTCAATTTAAA
The DNA here is from genome assembly GCA_022537955.1 of Schmidtea mediterranea. Taxonomy (NCBI): domain Eukaryota; kingdom Metazoa; phylum Platyhelminthes; order Tricladida; family Dugesiidae; genus Schmidtea; species Schmidtea mediterranea. Next base: position 149,311,623 of record CM039680.1, on the reverse strand, counting down.
AATTAAAAAGAAAATTGTCAAATTAAATTACAAAATAATAAAATTAAGAACAGAATATTCTAGAAAATAACAAGGTCAAATTTTGTTTTACTAAATCAAAATTAACACGCAAGGTTAGGGTCGTTCAATAGGTATATATACTGATTCATTTTCACATAATTTTAATCATCGTAAATCTCGGTTTTTTAGCTAAAATTGGTTTAAAGCAGTTTTTGAAGTCTTGAAGCAATAGAATAATTTGATGTGAGTGAAGAAATGTTCAATGACTTTCTCCACGTCGCACCCAGATAACCTCGTATGAGCTCTGAGGTGTCGGCGTGTGGAAAGGTTTTTATACGCGATGAATGCCAAAATGAATATGTATTATGACAATTATATGACAATAAATGATTAATTTAGAAACTTTTTGTCGAAATTTTTCCGGCCCACAGCCGCTCACGCACCGCAAGTCAATAAAATCTACACACAATTCAGGCTGTGTAAGTGCAGTTTATCTGCCAATAGCCTGTGCTCGTGAAGGTTCCGGCGTGAATAACGCAGGGCCTAAACGTCAAATCACAACCGGCATAGGGGAAATTGGGAAGAGGGGAAATAGTCTTTTGGCTGCTCCCCCACCACTCATTTTCCTATAATTTTGACCTAAATTTTAATTTCACATATCGGCTAAAATCATAAAACATTGAGTAGCTCGTTGAGCACTCTTAAAATCATAATATAAACACAATCATCCTAAGATCAAATTGAAAGGGAAGAAGTGGGAAAGTGAATTCGGAAATCGTTATTATGTTTTAAATATTTTGAGAAGAAACCCATGACATAAAGACAGTCACGCACTCGAACCACAAGAGCAGCATCCGGTATAAACGAGATTCTAGGAGGGGGTGAATAGTAAACTGACCCTTGGAGTGAGGCGATAGAGGCTTGCGAACTTAATAAGGTTGTGAACTGAAATTGTTAAAACAAATAAGAGTTTAATACTATAACATTGCAAAACTAACCAATTTTTTTGTTGTAAAATACGAGTTTGAAAAAACCAGTAATAAGTACATAATGAACCACTCGATAAATTAAAACCAAGAGAATAAAATCCGCATAAATCCCGGACAATCCGTAGACGTGGCAAGACATGCATAATCTCACAAAAGTCGGATAAAGGGATAGAAAATGTCCCGTGAAGAGAAGTCACCTGACATAAATCGATCGCAGAAGAGAAATTGGGTAGAGAACTGAGATAGAACACAGACTATAAATTAGTCGACCAACGGCGATTCGGTTAGAAAATTTACAATTATTAATTCAGCAAACGACAGGAGACAGTATGATAGACGAGGTAGTAGTCGTTTCTCACGCCATTCTGATGAGATTACAATGGAACGGAAAACAGCCGCACAAGAGAGTAAGGATTTATATTTAATGACATAAAATTTGTTTTGATTAAAATATTTCATGTATTTGATTGCCCTGATCCACAATGAAAAATTCTAATTCAATTGAACCGTAGCCAGAAAGAAAGTTATCGCTAGTAGAAAAGTCTCCCAGTGATCCACATAAACTGAATTACATGAATTGTTTTTGATTGAAAAATAAATGATAGATGTTCGGTCATAAAAATTTTATTGCGATAAATTCATACGAATAACTAAAATACAGGACTCACTAAATGAGTAATTCGTCAATTCAGATGACTATTCCACGAACAACGCCAGTTAACTCTTGAACTAAATCAAAATCGGCCAACCATTTTTCGTCGCACCAAAAGAACGCCACATTCAAACCGATATACATCCAGTTAAGGATCGTTCAGGTTTAACTACCAAATGCCCAAGCCGCGAAAGAGTCGTATTAGAATAATGAATTCTTCTAAGTGACAGATAAAGTTTCCCTATTTCAACATAAATCAATTACAAGCTCTGTCAAAAAAACCCGCCGAAAATATAGAACGTGCCGATGAAATCGAGAAATTCAATCAACAACTTCTGACATCCGACGCCATATTACGCATTCGTGATAGAACTACATAAATCAATTACAAGCTCTTTTCTTTTGACTAATAAATTAATTTCTATATTAGTCAAAGTAATCTATTAATGGCCGTCTATTGTAGAAATGGATCCTAGTGCGATATTGGATGCGGCTCTAAAAAATGCCCGGAAGGAGAATACAGATCTCTACCAACAGTTGTTGGAATTAACCCGAGAAATTCATCGCGTAAAATCAACATGGGTGGAGCCATCCAAGGCGAAGGTCCTGTACCAACGAGTAACTGCCACCCAACGTGGATGGGCTGAGGAGAAGCAGTTGACGCAGGCCATGAAGACGCAGATTCGCGGACTAGAGGTGGCGCTAGCGGCCTGCCAAGGAGGCCAAGGTGTCACACATCCCTTAGTTTTCTCACCGGCCCAGCTGGCGTATCGTGACGCCACAAACGCAACCAGGCCGGCGGTAAAACCACCTCAACGTCGTCCAGGGAAAATCGAACGAGCGAGACGACGAGCGATGAGATCGACGGAGCAACCAAAATGAAGGATGTTATTACAAATAAATGTTTTAGTTGAAATGTCTACACGCTTATTAAATTTATTAATTATGGCTAAGAATATTCTATGTAAGATAATAAAGATAAAATCCGAGAGAGAGAGATGACGGATCGTACTTGCAAGTGAAAGGGACCGGAAATAGAAATCGCACACATACCTTCTATCGGTGGTGCGTTGAACCCGCTATGGGATCGGGCCTTAGCAGTTCCTATATGGCGCTCACCTATAGCGATTCCATAACCGGTGGTTGCATTACCAACGTTGCTTGGCAACGGGTAACCACTTGGGGAAGAGACAATAATTTTCATATGGGGTCAAGGTCAATGAAATCACCACATACTGCAAAACCACACATTATATTGTTATGTTCGTGTTGATTTCGTGATGATCTTGGTGCATTTTGTTATTATTTTAATTTACTTTTATGTTTTTGATATTATATTTAATTGCATTTTCCTCATAGTTTAGGGCTGTTTATTTGGTGTTGATAGGTCTGATATTAAATCTGCGTGCTGTTTTCCGATCCATTTAAACAAATCCTTGTATTTGCCCAACAATAGGGTAATTGGAGTTTAATTTCAAATTACTAGGCATGAAAAAAGAAATTTGTCACACTTTTAAAATAAACTACTCAATTGGTCCTTATAAATCATTAGCCTACAACTTTTAGATTTTTTTAAATTGTGATACAATTTTTGTCGTAATATTCTTTTTATTTATTTCTGTTATGAATTTATTATATAATAAGTTTTTATAATATCAATATCGATGGATTAAATTTCTTTAACTTGATATTTTATTAAATGTGTTTAAATAATTTCTCGATTTACTTATGATATTCAAAATATGAAACTTTGATATTTATAAATTTTTATTACATTTATAGATTAAGTTTAATTTAAAAAATTTATATTAATTAATTTTACTGTGACGATATTTTGTAATGTACTTTAATTTTTGGCATTTTGGTGTCATTTTGAGTTTTTTGTTCATGATGTCGGATGCATGGATATTCTCACCTTCTACAAACGCTTTTGTTGATATCAGTGGAAATATAAACGTAGCACTTAATGGTTATATGACCGCATTTGGCGATTTCAATGCAGATCGAGCTGTTGATATTTTTGTTTTGGATAAGTTGGGTGATAGTCAAAAACTAGACGTCATACTAATGGCAAAGGAAAATACTAAGGATGCTTTTAAACGCTTAACATTACTTTATGATAATAATAGTTCAATAAGAAATGTAGTCGTTGGTGATGTCAATGGTGACAGTAATTTAGATGTAATCACATTTAATTCTCCCAATATTAATGGACCATATTCTCTTAATGTGGCTTATGGAGTTGTTAAAAGAGACTCTTTATCCCCTCAAATTTCAATTGGAAATGTTTTATTTAAATCACAGCCGTTATATTTGGATTGGAATACCGATATGACTGGGGATTTTTTTGGTGAAACAGAAACTGGTGAATTTAGAGTATTAATAGGAAATCGAAATAATACGTTTTCGACCCAAGTATTATCTGACTATTCTCAATTGAATTCATATTTTGATTCAATATTATATTCTTATTTCGTGGATATCAATCAAAATACGGAAAATGATATTTTATTAGTTGGTCGAAAGAACTCAAAACTTGTCATAATTGGTGTATTGCGTGATAGTTCAATGCCTATTAATATAAAAATTTTCACAATTCAAGCTAATGTAGAAATTCCATTAATTGGGCAACCAGTAATTGCGGATTTTGCATTTGATGGAACGTTACAAATGATAATACCAATCTGCATGGATACTTCTTGTCAAAACAGCCAAATCATAACTTGTAAGTTAATAGATTACCAATGCTTTCCTGCTACTTTCTCTCCAACATTAAATGGAAATAAAATGGGGTTTCAATATAAAGCGATATCAAGCAGTCGGCTATCTTTGAGTGTACCGGAGCTCGTGCCAATGTCGTGTGGTGATGTTAAAATGACTGGTTATATCGGTTGTTTGGTTAACGTTTATAATCAACTATATCCGGGATTATCAACAACTGTTCGGTTAAATAACCAAGGAAATAATAAGTTTGAATTGGTTGAAATCGAAGGCCAATCAAATCTCTTTAACAATGTTACTCAAGTTGCGATATTCGATGTATTTGAAAATGTAAGTTTTGTCTATTAAAAGGAAGTTGTAATGTAAAATAGAGATAATATTTCATAAAAGTGGAGTGTTGGTGTTGGGGAGCGGCAGCATAAGGCTTTATAAGAGCGTGGCAATAAATGGTTGTGCAAATTCGGTGTGTTCATTCAATAACAACCAAATTGATAATGCCGGCAATAATTCATTTGATATGTAACTGGACTAGCAATTGTTACTTTTGATTCTTTTTTTGGGCGAACCTGGGGTACAATAAAAAATGGAATTTTTCTGAATGTTGCCTGCCATTCCAAAAAACTAAAAACATTTTGAAGTTAAACAAATTTCTATCATCCTATTCAATTTTCCTTTTTTACATTTTGTTACAGCTCTGCTTATTGTCCCTATGCCGTCAATATGATATTCCGCATTCCCTAGCAACCGTGCTTGTAATTTAGTTGCTAATCTCATTTCCAACGAGCTATAATTATTAGAATAATATTGCAAATTAAATGTTTTAAGTTCATTATTAACTGCTCATTCGAAAAAAAATGTCTCATTGGGGTTTTCAATAAAAATTAATTAATACAATTTTCTAACTCTGGATTGAATTTGTGCCCAGAAATTTTTACTTATTTTTAGGAATTTTATTGATCTATTTACAGTTTATGAGCAAAAATCTAAAGGGCTGATGCTAAGAGATCAAATGGGTACTGTTGCTAAGGACAGGAGTGAAGGTGTAAAATGAATTTTTATAGTCTGCATCGCTTCATTAAATTCAACAAATTTAATTTTTGCATTAACTCTTTATTATCCAACTTAAGAGTTACTACTAAAAGCGCAAATGAGTGCCGTTTATAAAAACAGAGAAGGGGGAGAGATAAAGGTGATATTGTATGTCTCATAATATGAGCTACTTGATTAATCATGATACGAAATTCGGAATTTTCTTAAAGTTTGAGTGCAGTATTATTGATTAGCAAAGCGTCAAATCGGATATAAAGGGTGTGGGAATCATTCTACGCCTGTTCAAAATGTTGACTTCCAATGAAAACAGCATGTATTAATGGTTAAAGAAATCTAATAATGATTTGCAATTAATTGTTGTATTAAAATATGTTTCATGTAATAAAATCCATTAAACATTACTCTTTATAAATTCTTTAATATTAATATCCAATAGAATAAGCAGGCATGGTTTTGAACCATTAATTTTACTTATCTGATTTATGCAATTTCAGGTGATGAGAGAGGACATTTTTTCACTATTAGGATAAAAATACAGCAAAGAAATAATTGCAATTTTAGAATATGGCAATTCCAGTGAAATCACAAACTAAAATTTTGTGATTATTGGTAAATAAAAAAACAGTGTTTCAAAACATGTCTTTGAGTAGTCTGTCAGATTCATATACAAATAAAAAACGCTCGGGTGGTCTATGAAATTGTCGGTAATCTTTTTCATAATGAATTTAATGGTTCTTTACAAATGTAATTTATCCACCACTACCACACATCCTGATGAAAATGAGTTAAGAAGTGAAGATATTAAATTACCTGCAAATGCTAAATCTTTATTTCATCTCATGTACTAACAGAATATTTATAAATTTATCGAATTAGTGACCGAGAACCAAAGTAACTCACTTAATAATCCTAGTGAAAATGTAAGTAAGTTGTCAGCAGAAGAAAATATAGCATAGTGAGGGACTTCAAAGTTTAAAAAATGAATCGAAATACAGTAAATAGCTAAAAGAATCAACTGTTAAGGATTTTATGTTATTAAGAACAATTATTAAGAACAATTTCTGAATATTTGAAAAATTGTTGGTATTGATACACCTCATGAATCAAAATTAATTTTCAGTTTAATATTATTCTATATACTTAATTTCCCAATCTCATTAAATAACGTGTAATATTATTGGCAAACCTAAAAAGTTGAAATTTGAACCTAAATAAATGAAATATGCACTAAATTTAATTAACTAATAAATGCACCGAATTCAATTTTATGTGCACTAAATTAAATTGAACTGAAACAATATAGTTGAAAATGAATCAAATATAATACCTTTTGAACCAAATTATGGATACACCAAATCAAAGAAATACTGAAGCAATTTAAATTTTATAGCACCAAATTTAGTTTTAAATTAACCCACAATTTAATAATAAAATAATAAAAACAATTTTGTTAATCAAATAAAAATTTCTGAAAAATTCATGTAGTGACTGTCGAATCAGAGCTTGTTTGACTTTAAAGGGCCTCCCTTGTTTTCTTTTTGTTCCGATTGATATGGTTTTTGCGGCAGATGGAGTATCAACAAAATTAAGACGAATAGCGACTCCAAGTGTGTATTTTAAGCAGTACTGATTCTGATGGGCCAGGCAAGTGCAGTTTGACATCCAAAAGTTTTCTTTAGAAAACGCTGTTACTTTCCAAACTGAACTTGACCATTCCTTGTATTCCTCAAAATTATTCCACTTTTTTGTTTCTCATTTCTTTTCATATTCAACGATTTCTTCTTCATGATTGATTTGGTTCAAATTAAATGAAATAGTTGGCTTAAATTTAAATTAATTTGGTTCATTATCCATTTATTTAATTGGTGCCGTATTAATAAAAAATTGGTTCAAATTAAAGTAATTTGATGCGTCATTAAAAGGTAGCCATTATATAATATGGAATCTTATATATATATATATATATATATATATATTACTGACAATTTATAAGTAAAATATTTAGTGAAATTTTTTATATTATAATTTAAATATTCATAAAATTTTACTTTATAATATTAATCTAGTTCGTATTATGAGCTTTTGTATCAAATTTTTAAATCAATTTTATTCCACGTTTTAAAAAATAGCATGAATTTTTTGAAATATATTAGATTTCAATTATTTTATTTGACAGGGAAATTAAGTATAAAGAAGTAAAACTGAAGGTAAATTTTTATTAACACTAGAACTATCGAGCCCGTCAAAATGACAGTTTTTTATATGTTAAAGCTAATGTTAATGACATCAATAGTAACATAAATAGATATATGGATGAATGGATAGATAGAATGTGAATTAACAGTGTAAAACGAAATAAGTTATCAGCACTTAAATAGCTGATTGAAAATAACGTAATAATTGAATCATCAGTGATACTCCTTAGAATCTTATTATTTGTAATATCTGGTTATTTTTCAAATTGTGTGTAAATCTTTAAATAATTATTTTCAATAATGCTGCTGTCTAAAAATGTGTCGTTAGCACAATATTTAAGTGTTAAGATATGAAGGCGTTTCTAATATACATTTGAAAATATAACCTTTCCTTTTGACGGCAGAATATACCATTAGTATTGAATATAATAGTTATGGCATTGTGATTAGAGGAAATTTCAAAAATCATGTATATATGATTAATGAAACGCGATAAAATTCTTAATGTTATAAATACGACGGAGTTGTTTGTGTGTAGGGGAGAGTTTAGACTAATGACAGTTTAAAACAATAAAATGGCATATTATCCAATCTCAGGGAAATTTATTTACAAATATTATAAAAATGAAGACATATAGGTAGCTTACAGCCTTGCTTGGTTCATTTCGTCTTCATGTAGTAATTCCACAAACATCCTTCTCTAAAACAATGTTGTTACAATAATGATATTTTCAGTCGAAATAGTTAATTAAAATATTATTAACATTAAGTTAATTTCCATATTTCATGATTTGTGAATATATTAGGATTATAAGTTATTAGGATCGAAAGCCTGCTATTTAAGCTAATGAATTAATTTTTTTAAAAACTATTTCAATATTTTCATTCTCAATAATTTGATACATATTTTATTGTTAAATTATAAGTAATATATTAAGTTTAATTTCTTTTGAGTTTTCATCATTTTCTGCATCATATCATAAATATTAAATAATGAGTAGTTATCTATATTATTTTTATTATTTGAAATTTCAATTGAAATAGGGAATATTGGACATACTAACGACTAGCCAACAAGGAACTTCTGGTATTATTAGACCATTAGTCCAAGACGCATCCGGAGATTCGTATTTTATCAAAGTAACCCATTTGTTTGGTATTTAAAATTCAGTTACCTTCAACCAAGGTAATGACACTAAATGGATTATGTGGAGATGCCAAAAGTTGTACAGGGGATACGCTCCCTTTTGGTATTCCTCTTCCGGGAATTGTTATCAGTTATTCAACTGAAGGTATTAGTGGAAATACACAATCGTCTGTCGTGTCGATGGTGTCAACATCTTCATATACGTCTCTAATGTTGCCTTACGCGTTCTTTGGATTGTCAACTTTCTCAAACTATATAGAAAAGTTAAAAGTTCAGTTGTATTACGAGCATGTAAGATTTATTTATATGCATAATTATTCTTCTATTGAAATTTTAATCATTTAAATTGTATTTTTATTATAGATTTTAGTATTTTAAAATGACTAGAAAATAACTGAAATATTATTATTATTAATATTATTAACAAAATCAAAAGTTAATATTAAATTGAACAGGATTATTTTATAATCGAAAATTCTCTTTGAATATAATTATAATTGTTATTCATTTAATATATATATATATATATATATATCATTTACCATATGCTGCTATCAATAAATCATGAATATTTATAAATGACTCATTTTTTCCAACATAGAATAAAAATTAAAAAATCTTCCTTCAAAATATATTGATTACAATGGTGAGTAGGTTAATTGGAAATTAATTTAAAACACGTTTATACAAGCATACAAAAAAAATTATGTATTCGAAATTCAGTTGCCTTTTCTTACTTTTCTTTTAGACTCAATCAATTGTGATAAAAAGTTAATAAAAATAAATTATATTTTGGAATAATATTTTAAAAATTTTGACATTTAAATTACAATTGTTTTAAATATTTTTTACTAATTTCTAAAAAATTATGATGATTGTTTCTAGGTGATTTTAATAGTTAATCTATTAGTGGACATTTCATCTTTGCACTATTTTCCAGTTTTATATTTTAAAAATCAATTTCCCTTTCGAAAATTTTTTTCTTTAATTTTATATAGCAAAAAATGTTCTGTAGATAAGTAATCAATTTGGACAATAATTAAACAGCAATTAACTTCATTTATGAAAGAATTGTTTTCATTGACTAGTGCATGGAATGAGTAGTTAGGAAATGTCAGTAATGTCGATGAAAGGATTTGGTAATAACGAAAATAAATAATTTATTTTAAGTTTATTTCATTTTCATATCACCAGAATTATATAGTTATGTAAACGTTAGTATTCTAGACAAAACCTTTTTTCCTATAAAATCATTTCAATGGATTTCAGTTAAAGTATAATTGCAATTATTAATTTTTGAAATCATAAAAATTTATTCCAAATCAATATTTATTTCAATACATAAATTTATTCCATCAATCTTCAATATTCAAATAAATTTCAATGACTAATTTTAATATTACCACAGAAAGCTGTAATTAAGGCAGCATATATTCTTAAAATTCAGTAAATTCTTTTAAAATAACTTCAAAATTATTTTATGTAATTGGTTATTTCTTATCTTATGGTTTATTGCTAGATAAAAATATTCAATCTCTTTCTAATACACTTTTTAAGATTTTGCTGCATTTTCAATTAACCAATGTAGTCTACTGTCTCCCCTGATCACGTTATTGTTTGATCTTAACATAAAAAAAGATTTTAGTACTGCTTTTCAGAATGAATAGAAATTTGTGGCTAAATAATCGAAAAATAATTTTTAAGGAATATTGAAACTGTTCTTCCGAAAAAATTGCCTCGGTTACTCAATCTCTTGATATTGAAATAACTAAAGGTTTCAAACGATCTTATTTCCCGATTCATGATTCTCGGAGAGATACTGAAAATTTGTCGTTAGAACAAATGTGCATCTTGAAAATCTCTTTATCTTTGCAAGTACGATAAAAACTAAAAACAAAAAATGCGCTTTTGCACATTTGTAGACTTAAAAATCAATATTTCTATTTTCTTTCAGTGAAAAAGTACCTGAGACTTAGAGTACCGTGTCTATAGTCAGAAATTGTATTTTGCACTTAAAAATCAATAATCAAAGAATTAAATTACATGTTAGACAATTACAAATTTCCAAGAGAAAGCCAGGTTACGATCATAATATTATCATATTATGAATATTGGTAATATTCATAATATTAATGTTACGATCATAATATTAACCGGTGAAGAAAATTATAAAAATTTCTGAAATGAACAAAATCCAAGAAGCTATTGATATGCTCGATATACGTAACGCAAAAAGAGTTCAAGATTTTAAAAATTATATTTTGTTTCCTAATTGACATCCTTCTTTCAACTTCTGTTAGTATTGAGAAAGAAAAATAATATCATAAAAGCCCATTACAGATGATCTAGACCAATGGTTTCCAACCTTTTTCAGTAATCGTGTACCCCTGGGTAAAAATTCAGAATTTCACGTACCCCTCATTATTTCTGTAATTTATAAAATACAAATACGATATGAATAATTTTTTTAATGAAATTATATTTTATTTAACCCTTTCTAAGGTGGTGACAATATACTGTATACCATTTTAAACTAATAAAAATATCTAAGTGTAACGCTGTCGGTAATCATTTTTACTTTTGGTACAACTACTGACATATATTGAGCCACAAGAGAACAAATTTGTTTTTTTCTATGTTTTTATTTTTTTATGATCATTTGTAACTATATAATTGTTATCAATAAACTTTGAGTTTTACATCACTTTTAGTTTCCTTTGCCTTAGAAAGGGTTAATAAGTAAAAAAAAATATTACATCACAAAATCTACAGTCTCCTGAAAAAATTTCATCGCAATATTTAATATACCATAAATCAACGGGCTCATCTTATGTATCGATAAACAGAACGATATTTGAAATATCACTGTCAATGTATTAAAATGTAAATAATCAAAAATTAAAAACGTATTGATGTAATTTCATGTGACGTCATCTTTTTCAAACACCCCGCCATTTGTTATAAATCGTCTAAAATTTATGACCTTCTAAACCCTCCCTCCTAAGCACATGACGTCATTTATGTACGGCTCCTTAAGATTAAATATATTTATAATTTCCCAGATATTATGAAACAGTATAGGAAAAGATTTAAATGCATTTTTCGTTTTTCTGAAAACAATTTTTATATCACTGCTTGGAAAATTACACTTTTTATGTCAACATCATCTTGAATTTCTTTGACAGGATCTTCTTACGGACAAACTTCTTATTCCTATTTAACCAAAATTTGGTTTATTGATTATATATCTAAAATTATTCCGCTAAACTTAAAATCTGTTGAAAATGTACAAGGTACCGTGCCAAATATGAATTTTTCTAGTATAATAATTATTCTTAATTCTATGATTCATTTCACTAATTCATTGTCGTATTTTTTCATACTTCCGTTCTTATGTAATATTTGTAATCAATGTTTTGTTGAATAATCATTTGTTTGCTTCGTTAATATCTATTTCTCTATTCTTTCTCACTTGATTTATCTGATACCGAGACAATTTATTACATTTCTGAATATTCTTACATCAAAATCTTTTTCAACTATTGTAAATTTATATAGTAAATACAACAGAATTGTCCTTTTACTAGTGATTTCAAATTAATCGAATTTAGAATAGTCGGTTAGTCGATTACTTTTTTTTACCAATTAATCGGTTAATCGGTTATATTGAAATGTTCAAAAACTTACAAATGTTCTATTCAAAAAGTGAAACCTGAAAAAGAGTAGGTACTAAAAAAATAGAATAATTTTTTATCAAAATTCAAAATTCAAATTTAATCTTTATTGAAGTAGATTTTCAAAAAAACAAGAGCATTTAACGTATTTGAATTCACTCGATTTCTAATTTTTGTCCCAAAATTTCCAGAAATAGAAAAAACACGTTCAATATTTGTCGAATTTGGCTGAATAGTCATTAGAGCTTGAAAAAGGTTTTCTAACTGTTTGTTTCTTTCACCAGTTCCTTCGACAATTTTAAAATGTTTTTTGATGATGTATAATGTATTTGGTTTTGGATTTGGAACCATCAAAAAAGAATCAATCTTTTTTTTCATTTTAGTGAATTCAGGTTCAGATTCACCAGATTCTTCGTCAACTTTCTATTTGTTTTCTATTTTTATAAAGCATTCTACAAAAAAATTTTGGTAAAGAGATAATCAGAGATAATCGTGAAAATGTTTACGATTACCCGATTAATCAAAATGAAATCTCTACTTTTTACTAAATCAGTTTAATTATATCTAATTCTTCATTTTCAATTGCATGTTGCTGTGTAAAATTGTGTCATTTAATGCACGAAAAGAATAAATAATAAAATTTGTAATTTAAAGTAAAGGCTAAATTTGATTTTTATTTACTCAAAATTTTCTGCTAACAATTGGATAATTAAATCCAATATTTCTTCATATTATGAGCTAAATGTTTGATCTCACTTTTAGTTTCTTTGTCATTGTAAAAGTTTGTTATTAAATAATAAAATCACCACTAACTCTGATATCTATTTGTCAAAATCATAAAAAAATTTCTCTACCAGTAAGCTTCGGTATCACGAAATTCGCACAGCTCTTTTTTATTTTTTTCTGCTTGCTACGTAATTTCTATCATTAGCTGTGAAGTTTTGAAATACACATTAAATAAGCTAACATTTTGACATTCGAACATTCGTGAATAATTTAAATTTAAGTTTTCTTGGTCGTGTGATAGCTTGTAACCAGTTTCTGTGTTTCACTTGTAGTACGCAGAGGTAAGATTGTATCTACCATGGTTTCAAGTGAAAGGAGGTTTCAAGATAAAGATAAAGTCAAGCATTGCAAACTGATTTGGTGTTCTGTGCACCGGAATGAGTGTAAAACTTTGCACTGTTTGACACTTACCTGGTGCCAAGAGAAATCTGAGCGTCTCCCCCATAGTACTGATGAGAACCATTAGCTCGAAACTAGTCTACTATCAGGAATTGCACTTGACATCACTTTATGTTTTCTTTAATTTATTCTTGAATGAGACATTCGAGAATAATATAAATGAGAATATCAAATTGATTTGTACAAGAAACTAAATCCTGGATTAATCCGAATACTAAATATAACTAGTACAGGGTTTGGTAACCTTTGGCTCTTTTTATTATCATAAACCAAAAATTATTTTAATTTGCAATTTGGACCATTGTTTAATCTTTGAACCAAAACCTGAATAAAATGAAAACTAACTTACTGGGCTATTATGATTTTTAGAATATAAAGAAATAACAAATTTATTACTTTTTGATTTAACCCTTTCGCCATTATTGGGACAATACATCCCAGCAACTTTCATCATAATACTACTGGGATATATTCATCGGTCTATAAAACCCTACTGGGACTTATTATCCCAGGATTTTCTAGGATATTCAGAAGCGCCACCTTTTCAAAAATAAGAATATTTCATATTTAGGTCAATATTAACAAGTTCCAAAATAAAAATTTAGCTTAGTGTCATCAGCCGAAATTCGGGTTGAAAAGGTTAAACTAAATCGATATATCTGATACAAATTTGAAATGCATGTAAATTTCTTTCCATCAAAATTTATTCAACTATTAAAACCCATTTAAATTTAAAATAAATTAATTTCGAAATATTAAACCTTAATGTCTTTCTTACCTCACCTCGCCATACATGTTCTCTTTATTCTTTTAATATCTACTTCTTCCATACCTTAAACGATATCTTTAAATAGGATGGTAGTTTTGTTTATATTTATTTTGACATTTATAATTTAGTTGCAATTTAATTTACATTTTTCTGTTAGCAGTAAGGTACAGTTTCTGTTTTTTAAAAAGGCGTAAGATCCATTAATTTAAAATTATTATCATTTTGAATTTAGCAACACTGTGACAACCATTAAGGATATTGCACAATTTAGCCTCCTAGTATCTAACACTTATTTGAATCATGTTTTTTAGAAGTGTAAAAATAGATTAATGCTTAAGACTTTAAATTGATATTTAAATGGTGAAATTTTAAATCAAATCTTTGTCTTTAGGCCTTTAGAAAACATGATCAAATAATGTGTTATATTTAAATAAGATAACTGTAACATAAAGTAAAAATTCAAAAAATATATATTTTTAATCTACCCATTTGTATCTTACTTTTGCAACTCGCCTCTCTTTTTGATTATGATATTTACACAAGTGAATCGATCACAGATTTAATTTTGATAAAAATAAGATTATACTTTGATTTTAATTACTCCATTTGGGTTCATAGCTGAATTAATAGATATTTATATTTAAAGGGAATATTTTTATTTTTTTTTCATTTCATTTAGCTCCAAAGATCTCATGTGCTTAATTTTATTGTTCCTAAAACTCAGATTGTTGTCATACCATACTCATTGGATTCCCCAAGCAAGTGAGATAATATTTTATTTAT
Organism: Schmidtea mediterranea; assembly: GCA_022537955.1. Taxonomy (NCBI): domain Eukaryota; kingdom Metazoa; phylum Platyhelminthes; order Tricladida; family Dugesiidae; genus Schmidtea; species Schmidtea mediterranea. Next base: position 149,296,458 of record CM039680.1, on the reverse strand, counting down.
AATTCTCATTAATTGTCAGTAGAGTAAATTGACTTTTTATTTTTTTAAATACATGTAAAATTTAGTGTTAGATTTACGAGCATACTTATTTTTACTGAAATCCATAATTTCGTTCAGGGCATCAAAACTCATTCATTTTTTTTTGAGTCAATAAACTTTTATTAGCAGATTTATTCATTATATGTTGCACATGCAAATTCCATCTCCTCGTTTTAAGCAGAACTGGCCAATGTATATATATGTATATATATTAAGAATATTTTATTATTTGACTATGAATCATTAAATAACCAATATCATTATATCATTATTGATTCATAGTCAAATAATAAAAAATTCTTAATGTCATTCAAAATGAAAAGCAATCAGATTCGAAAACCAAAAAAGTTCTTTTAATATATATATATATATTGATAGCAATCAATAAAGCCATCGAATATTTAATTAGTTTGATGTTTTTTATTTCGATTTTACTTAGCTTTTTGAAGTCGTTACGATTGCTCACCACAAAGTCATAAAAATATCACAAAATAGTTTTATGAAATTATGTTGAATCTTAAGTGCCGTAAAATTATATACGTGGGGTTACAGGGCAGTTGGTTGACCACACATGCATTACACAAATAAAGAAAATTACAAAATCTGATTAGACAGATATTTGAATTTTGTATTTCGACAATGAGGAAAATTATTATTGGCTTCATCATTTTAGTCAATTCTTAGTTTTTAGTTAGCCAATTAGTAAAGAAATTTTTATTTTTTTATATATACTTAAGTGGTCTTATACAATGTTTGTTTGAAATTTAAAGTAAGTATTTATATACTTTTAATGTCAAAAATACTGAAAAAAAGTTGCTGAAAGAAAATTAACAAATCATAATTTTTTTGATATTATTATATTGGTACTATTTTTTTCAATTTCTAAAAATAATTATTTGGCCAGCTAACTTAATTTTTTCAATCTAATCTAATTTATCAATAACAGATTTAATTTTAGGTTGTCTAATTTAATTCATCGAAATCAGGATTAATTTTAGTTAGTATAATTTAATTAATAATCATCGGAATTAATTTAAATAGGTCTAATTTAATTAATAATACTCAAAACTAATTTTAAGAAGTCTAATTTAATAGATAATACTCAGAAATTATTTTATTAAACATCACTCATTATTTTAGTCAGACTTACTATATATTCATTAATCATATTCGTTAAAATAATATCAATCGTTTAAACTTAAAAAGAATATTTTTGTTTTATTTTGTTGAATAATTTTTTTGAAAATGCTTAACTATTCTATTATATTAAAAAAATTATTAGAGAAAGATTAATGCTTTTTGGTTTAAAAAATTAAATTAGACAATTAAAAATTATATTTGGTTTAATAAATTAAATTAGATCGGCAAATAAATTAATTTGGAAATAACAAGATTTGATGGTAAAACAATTAAATTAGATTTTAAAAAAAATAATCTTTGTTATTATATTATATTTTTTTATTAAAAAAAAATCATTAGAAACGTCTAATAAATTGTATTATGCTGGAATTAACAAAAATAGTTTTTATTTGAAGGTTTTAGTATATCACAGCTGGTGGTCTTAATAATACATTATATATAGCACGTGCGCATACACACATAACATTGTAGCTAAAATTGATTAGGAACATTTTGGAATTTGATTTTGATCACAAAAGATTCCGAAATCTTTAATTATGACGAAGTTCTAAAATAAGTGACCAAAGTAAGGAATTTTTTTTCAGCTACGGATTTTTAATATTGATAAAATAATCTTCATTGACACACTGCAAATTTAACTGTTGTCGAAACTAGTGATCAATAAGCAAAGTACGGATTGTCTCAATAAGTATAATTGCCACTGAAAAGGTTAAAAATTATCCTAATAAAAATTAGATAATTCCGGTCATAAAAAATTAATTTTTGATTGCACACAAAGAGTTTTGCGATAACTCATTGTCTCTGGTATATCTCAGCATGACTCTTTGACTCATAGAAATGTCCATCAGCTCATGGGGCATAAAATGAGTAATCATTTAAAATGAATCATGTTTTTATTCAGCCAATCAGAACGCGTTGTATAATCCTGACGAGTTGTTTTTGTAACTAATACTAGTAAAAAATGACATGTAATTATATTTTATCCAGTCAAAGTGCGCATTTAGAAGTTTACGCACAAAATTTAACTGATCTTTCAAATTGAATCTTTCCTTTTCTTCAACCAAAATAAGACAATTATGTTGTTGAGAATCAAAAATTAATAAAAGAATAATGTTGGTCAAAAATTAATTAAATTTAACTTTCGTATTAGAGTGAACAAAATTTCAAATCACTTGAAATGAGCTTGAAATATTTGTAGGTAAATGTGAGTTTTTTAGCACAATGCAATATGATTAGCTGAAGAAAGACACAACTCATTCAAATTACTCATTATTCGATGTGACATTAGTTCGTCGGTTTTTAAAGTTCGATATGAGTTATTTGATGAATTCTTTTCGAAATAAAAAGGTGCTAAAAAAATAAAGCAAAATTAAGCCCTTTTTTCGAATGTTACGAAGCATTCAAGTGTATTATTTCATAAATTTTCTCATTTTTGTGTTTCGTGGAGTTAATTGAATTGGACAATGAGCAACTCAATTGTGTCAACATTTATGGTTTATTTTGCAGTTTGATTAAATTAAATCTATTTTCAATTAATAATATTTATCTTTATAATCATATTAATATTCGATATTGCAGATGGAAATATAAATTGTATTTGGAACCTTTTCATGATAGAAAAGTTATTTACGTTGCTGCCGCGTTATTGGGAACAATGTTCATAGTTTCAATCATCCTCTGTATTTTACAATATCTCGAAGTACGGGAAGATAGATTGGAAAAGATGCAGGAAGCACAGAAATTTAATTTCGACGCCATGTAATTACATGACTTTTGGGAAATGACTATTGTATAAATACTTTTTGGGGCCTTGTGGGATATTTTAGCCATTTATGAGTTATTAGGCATTCCATTTCAAATTTATCATTATAATTATTTATTATTAAAATACTGATAACATTTGTATTTCAATAAATTTTAAATTTATTCAATAAATATTTAAGTTTTTATAATCAATATTCATTATTACCATAGAATAAATTCATATTTAAATATAAATTAAAATTTCAAATCTCTCTAAATGGACTCGAGATATTGTTACCCCATAAGATGCAGGAAACCACTTCCGGAAATGAAACTATGTTATCCAGATCCTCAATTTAATGGTTCAGAAAATATCCAACCAGGTAATTACACGTATACATCACCTAATAATCCTATCCCGGTTCCAATCCGGGGTCCCGCCAAAGTTGGTGAAGATAATGACCGAACAGTTCAGTGTCAAATATACAATTTAGTCCCGAAAGGTAATCCGCAGTGTAATACTTGCTACTGTTAATTTGACAATGCTGAAACCCATTAAATAAAGTCCATTCAAAATGTTTAATTTAATTTAACTTTAATTTTGCATTGTTTTATTAATCCGGTTACATCTCTCAATTTCGGTAGTTGACAATTATAAATATCTATACTACTGACAAATCATATAAACAGCTTACAAGCTGTAACAATAATGAGTTTTTCACTTGAGATTTCGATACTTTATATTTAATAAATAGTTTTTAATCAGTAATAAATTTAAATTCTGAACTATTAATTTGAAAAATTTGAAACTTATTGGAAGAATGCAGCAGATGAGCAGGGTTGACGGGGACGAGATCTTTCACCGGGATTCGAGATATCTCACGCGTTAATGAGCCTTAACTCCTGTAGCGTTTTTGGTGAATATATATATATATAAAATTGTTAAAGCGTCGTGCTATTTGTAATGAAGAAATTCGAATAGAATTAAGCTATTTGTATTAGGATTGCAAAATGGAATTATGTCCGGCTCCATGTTTTCTTATCTATCACATCAAATAATAAACTTTGTTGTCTAATTTGTTTGTATGAATAAATATAATATTTCTCACAAATGTTAGCACTTGCCCGTGTTAGGAGGTACCAGAGTAACTATTGATATCCACCAATGCTTGTTGACGCGAGTTGCTCGACCCTTGCCATTGTTGGTGGAAGTATATATGCAGGTAATTAGCTACCAATAGAATATCTTACGTTTTGTTCTAATTTCTTACTCGGTAATTTATACTCACTTTAAGGTTGGGAACATTATATTTACACGATTACGGTTAAACGATCTAACCTAGTCGATACCAATTGTTAGACTTACAGGGCGAAAACCTGGATTTGAGACTCGGTCGGTAATATATAATTTCTACTATATAATATAATAAATACACGATAAAAATTTAGTTATATCGAACCTAATAATTTTATCGTTAGGATTTAGCTTCTATTTCCGAAAAATTTCAATATGCAATAAGTTTACACAAATTTAATTTATAAAAGGTTGGAAACTAACTTGTTGCCGAGTTATGAATGGTTATATCTATGCGTATATGTGTCATAAGTAAATCAATCTTCTATGTATTCATACAATAATTGTAATTATTATTGGATTTAAAAAACGGATATAAGTAAGGGTCAGGTATTTATTTATTTTAACGAAAAAAAATAACATTTTATGTGTGTTTTAGAAATTAATCTAAAATCTTGTTATTTTTGTTTTCTTTCCTTCTGACGGTCTCTCAATGTCTATTTGAAATCCTTTTTCAGTAAGGAATTCTATAATAGTTTCAAGAAATTTACTATGTTTGTTTCTTTTCATGTTACTTTTACTCTCACAATGGTTAAAGTTCTCATCTGACCAAAGATTTTCGTCTTCACGTCAAGATGCTGCTAGCTTTGACCTTCATTCTAATTACAGGTGTGACAGAGGCATTTGAAATGTTAGTCGTGTTGGGCCAGCACTAAATTTTGTTTAAATGGATCGGTAATAGCACACAAACACAACACGCAGATTTAAAATCAGACCCATAAACACCAAATAACCACAGAAAAATATGAGTAAGAAATAATTAAAATATAAAATTAGAGACAAAAGTAAATAAAAATAATAACAAAATTCAACAAGATCCACACGAAATAAACACAAAAATAACATGAAAACACGAAACATTGATCGAAAATTGACAGTTTACTTAAAGAAACAAGAGTTCATGAAATTTAGAACTAAAATTAAATAATTTGAATTGGAAACAATTCAACTAAAAGCTAAAAACAAAAATAGTCAAACTAAATCAAAAAAATAAGAAAATTAGAGTTAGAATATACAAAAATTTCCAAGGTCAAATTTTGTTTTACTACATCAAATTTAACATGCAAGGTTAGGGTCACAAAACAGGTATATATACCGATTCATTTTCACAGAATTTTAATCAGTTTTTAACCAGCTTTGGTTTGTTAAAACTCGAACACTCGTCCCAACCCTACTTCACTTTTCTAACGGAACACTCGAACTCTTGATCACTAAATCGAACGCTAATTGAAAACCACTAACGAAACTCTGATACGAATTTATCGAAGGTAAGAAGGAATGACTTACCGGCATTGTAAATGGGTGTGAAAATAGTACCGATTGTAAATGAATGTGAAACTTGTATCGAAAAATATATTATAAAACTTATCGAACTAAACTGTGTCGAAATTTTTCCGGCCCATAGCCACACACCAACAAGTCAGTAAAATCCTACATAAAGATCGAGCAGTGTAAGTGCGGTGTAATTCCGCTAATAGCTCGTGCCCGTGAGAGATCTCGCCGTGGGTAACAGCGGACTCGAATGTCAATTCATTCAGTATCATAGGGGCAGAAGGGAGATCGGGAGTCAATCTTTTGGTTGACTACCTTTCCACCTACTCCCAAAAAATAGACCTAAAATATCAATACTCATCGGCTAAAAAAATAACCCAGAGTAGTCCAGTGGGCACTCTTAAATTCTAATATGAACATATTAAACTCCTAGGAATAACTTGAGGTTAAAGGGAAGGGGGCTTGCGGAAATCGATGTATCGGGATTCTCAAAAACTATAAAATTACTACTAATTAAATAAAATATGACAGTATAAAACGACTAAAAATTAACGACAACTAACCTAACTGATTAAATCATGACCGGCGATAATTATAAAAAGTTACGGTATTATGTACGTCTAGTAGATGGTATTAGTGCTAAGACAATAACAATAATACCGGTAATCATTCGAGTGATACTGACCCAATCGACAATCGGCCTATTAATGCTAATGATGAAAACCGATATTGACCACAGGCAAGAGCCTCTTAAATAATTTTCCCTCCATAGTAGAGAGAGACATTCAGAGATAGAAGAATGATTTAATCCTGTGGGCGGAAGGTATGGTAGAGAAATTATCGGTAATAGAAATTCTCTCTCGATCGATGAGAGAAAATAATCAGGAACAACCAATCTAAGAATGCCACTACAAATGTCGCTGCACACCAACCACGATCGATAGCAGAGAAACACTTCTACAACCAATCGGCGAGCGACACTGCCGATCGGGTCTCTACCCGCCCCGGGATAGAGAATATCAATAGCCTACATAAAGTCGGACTAGGCAGTATCAGACGTCATACTTGATTCTTCAACAGGAACACTATGTCTAAATTGAATGCACTGAATGACGATAGATTTGCAGTGGAGATGACGGAGAAGAGCGGGACATCCAACAGGAGCGAAGAAATATATTCGAAACAGATACAAATCCATCCGAAAAAATACCAGGCGGACCAAAAGCATGCTTCTGTTGCGCCAGAACACAAACGGCCTTGAGAATCGTTTAAATGATTCGGTAATACTGTTGGGCCAGCACACAAATAGCCTTAAGAATTGTTTAAATGCATCAGTAATACAGCACAAAACCCCAGCACCAAAATAACTTAAAATACAATATACAACACCAACTAAACACTTTAAAATCTGAGAGAATATAAATAAGTATAAAATCAAAAAACATAAAAGTAAAATAAAATAAATACAAAATACATCAAGAACCACACGAAACCTACATAAAAAATAACATAATAACAAGAAAATTTGACCGTAAAATGACCATTTATATAAAAGTAAAAATTAATGAATTAAATGAATAAAAATAAAATATTTTTTGGCTGAATAAATTTAATTAAAAATGTTAAAAGTAAATTACCAATTTAAATTAAGAAATTAATACAAATTTAATTTAGATAACACAAATAATTTCAAGGTCGAATTTTGTTTAATCGCAATAAAATTAACACGCAAGGTTAAGGCCAAATTATAGGTATATATACGGATGTGTTTTGACAAATTTCCAGTCTTATTTTTCGGAGAGCTAGCTGAGAGCCGTGCATTCAGGCAATTAACACTGGTAAGTGTTTTGCCTGAACACGATCACTCTCGGCTAGTGTATGATTATTGAATTGATTTCACGATTTGAATTTATCGAATGTGCACAATGCTTTTACGACTGGAATTTATGGAACGCACACAATGATTTTACGACTGGAATTTATGAAAAGTGCACAATGATTTTACAACTTGAATTTATGGAATGTGCACCGTGATATTACGACTTGAATTTATGGAATGTGAAAATGATTTTACGAATGGTATTTATGAAATACTCACAACGCTTTTATGTATTGCCAATTGTCGTATTTGACCGAACGAAATTAACGTGGACGATGTAATATCCTGAATAAATATTTTCAACCAATAACCTTGGTGCATCGAAGCTCTTATTTCAACTATTATGGTAAAATTTATTTATTTATTTTTCGGCCCACAGCCAAAACATATTGCAAGTTAGTAAAATTACACATAACTATCGACTGTGTAAGTGCGGTGTAAGTCCGCCAATAGTCGTGCCCGTGAAGGTTCCGGCGTGAGAACGCAGGAACCCAAGCGTCAAATCATTGAATTAAATAGCGAAAGAGATTAGCTTGAGGGTGGGTCTTTTGGCTCAACTTTCTTGCACTTAATTTCGATAAAATCGACATGAACATTTTAACAACATTAGTATCAAAATCACTAACACCGAGTAGTCCAGTGGGCACTCATTAAATATAACATGAACATACATAGATCTTAAGGTCAAAGAGAAGGAAAGGGTAGCGGGGAAAATTGCGAAATCGTTGCAACAGTTAAAATGAATAGCCATCGGAAAAAGATTAATCCGAACGACTATATATATTATGTTGAATTGAGACGAAAAATATGGGCGGAACGCTGCACAAATTTTCGTAAATAGTTAAAACATTTATCGTAAAACTGTAAAATAAGGACGGAACGCTGCTCAAATTTTCCGAATTAATAAAAATACTTATAAAAAATAGTAAAGTAAAAGTGAAATGTTGTTCGATTGTTAATATAATATTCTCTTGAAACCACAAAATAAGGGCGGATCGCTGCTCAAATTTTCCGAACTAATTAAAGTACTTATCGAAAGTAGTAAAGTGAAAGTGGAATGTTGTTCAATTGTTGGTAGGATAATCGGATAAAACCGTAAAATAAGGGCGGATCACTGCTCAAATTTTCCGAATTTATTAAAGTATTTATCGAAAGTAGTAAAGTGAAAGTGGAATGTTGTTCAATTGTTGGTAGTGTTGGGCCAGAACACGTATGGCCTTGGAAAATGTTTAAATGGATCGGTAACACACATGCAAATATAACATGCAAATTTAAATAAACCTATTGAAACATCAATTAAACCCTATCAAATATGAGAGAAAAAAGAGAATTAAATATAAAATAATAAACATAAAAATAAATTAAAATAATAACAAAACGCACCAAGATCCGCACGATACCAACACAAATATAACAAGAAAACCCAACAAATTCGACAAAAATTGATAAATTAATAAAAGTTCATGAAAATGAAACTTAAATCAAAAAATTTGAATTAGTAATAATTCAATAAAAATTCTAAATGAAAAATTATTAAAATAAACCAAAAAAATTAAAGAATAGAATTCACTAGAAAATAACAAGGTCGAATTTTGTTTTACTACATCAAATTTAACATGCGAGGTTAGGGACAGAAAATAGGTATAAATACCGATTCATTTTCACATTAAACTTAACCATAAAACCATTTTGAATCAAAGTTTGATTTTGAATATTAGTTATTTTAAATCTATTGCTAGATCAATTTTAGGTGAGAAATAGTTTTAATTGGAGCTCTCTCTCCACGTCACATCCTCGCAACCTCGGTAGAGCTCTGCTTGGATGTCGGCGTGGGGGAGATGCATTTTTATGCTTTTATGATTTATTGGACAAGTAATTTTGTATGTTGATTATTTAATATGTTAATAAATATTTATAATATTAAAAATTGTTTTTCATGCACTTAATAATATTAATTAATCTGTCGAAATTTTTCAGGCCCACAGCCAACACATATTGCAAAATAGTAAAATCTACATAGTACAGATTTGTGTAAGTGCGTGGAAAATCGCCAATGATATGTACCCGCGAAGACCTAGCGTGTGGAACGCAGGGGTCGTAACGTCAATATTATCCATATAGATGAAACGAGAAATAAGGAAGAGGTCTTGCGGCTGCTTCCTCGTTTCTCCTTTCTGTAAAATCGACCTAAAATTCTATTACACACGGCTCAAAATCACCACACCGAGTAGTCCAGTGGGCACTCAGTAAATATAATATAAACATAAAATGCGCTTAAAGCCTATTAAAGGGAAGGGTACGGGAATAAATTAAATTGAAATCGTTGATATAACTACATTGAATTAATATTTTGAAATAAATTAGATAAAAATCATTGGTATAATTAAATTGATTTTATATTTTGAACTAAATTAGTAGAAATTATTAAATAAATAATTCAATGATTCAGTTAAATTAAATTATAATTAAAATAATTATTGATTATAGATAAAGTAAAAATTAAAGTATTTTATGGCTTAAAATTAGAGTAGTTATTGAGTAATTCATTCATCAAATTATTATAATTTATTAAAAGTAAAGTAATTAAATTATTATAACTTATTGATAAAAATTAAAGTAAAATAATTTCATTGATTAAATTAGTATAACTCATTTTAATAAAATTGAAGTAATCATTGAGTAAGAGTAAGAAATTCATTGATTTAATCAAATTAACTCATGGATCAAAATTAAAGTAATTATACTTCTCAACTAAAAGTAAAGTAATTCGTTGAATTAAAGGTGAAGTAACTCATCGATTAAAAGTAAAATAACCCCTTGATTGAAACTAAAGTATTGTAACGATTAAATAAAGTAACTTTTGGATTAGAATAAAACAATTTATTGAATGAGCTAACTAGTTGGTTATAAGGAAAATAAACGAATTAAACTATCGATGAAAAATAGGTACAAATAAATTAACAACCCGCTAAAAATGTATTAATAAGAAATCATCGTTATAAGAATCAAAATTATGGTCGTAAATAAGATTAACACCACATCAATGTGAATCAAAATAATCGAAATTCAGACTAATAAATAAATTAAATTAACGATCGAAAACTTTATAAAATACAAAGGAGTAACCATAAAAAATACATTAAAATCAAAACATAGGTAAGGCTTACTGCCAATTGTCGATAGTACGTAATAAAATAATTCCAAACATCCCTGAGAAAGTAGCAAATAAAACATCCCAAAATGATAAATTCCAGAGATAGGAGATTGCACAGAGGTGCCGAGAGGTAGTTCATTGAAATCCGCAATAAATATAAGTAGTTTACCCTAAAAAATTGTCGGTAAAGGTGTTCAAAATAACTAAAATATTAAATTACCAAAAATCGATCCACTGTACGGCGACGAATCCATCTACTGTAATGTTCGACAATCAAAGTAATTCATAAGTGATATGAACAGGATGCGACATTAGAGATAGCCGATTAATGGTTAACGTTTATCAGCGATATTAGGCGAATCGACCGGAAAACGCGCATCCAAATTGAATGAATTCGCGTGATCAGAGAGTTTCCGTCGACATTGTATATAGAATCAAATGCTCTTAACATAAACACCGACATATCCATAGCGGAAACGGATATCCCCACACTAATTAAATGCGTTCATCTAAATGAAAGTGGATATCATATTTAGAAAATTCTAAAATTTAATTAAATCAAGGTCAATATCATGTAATAGTAAATTTTGAAGTTAATTTAACAAATATTATATATTAGCAACTTTAAAAAATTCGTGTTAATCAATGTCAACCTCATATAGATAGCAACTTTGAATTAAGATTAACTAACATTATATGTCTAGCAAATTTGAAATACCCGTAAATAAATGGTAACACTTTGTACCCATTAGATTTTTAAAGATCGATTTTTAACAAATGTTGGCACTAGATATATCATAGACGATAACTTAATGTTGATAAAGGTCAATGCTAGGCAGTTAGTAAATTCTAAATGAGTTCTAATAAACCTTGATACTATATACTTAACAATCACTAACTTGATAGACGTTAATACCTAGTAGATCGTAGATTTCGACTCACCCATTAGCATAGTAGTAAAATAACACTTAACGTCTTATAATTAGTACAACCATTAAAAGGGGATATATAGGAGCGCCGTGATAAAAGATTGTCAACCGAATATCTTCTCCAAGAACTCATAGATGAATAGCCTATTCAATTTGCAAAGGGTTGTAGTAATAATTAGCGCTAACCGCATTCGATAAGTTTCGAATTTTGATAAGCCCAACGGCAACAACCTAGTCATTAGTGAGTCTCGTATTAAAATCAAGCGAACCATTTAAATAAACTGCTTTTTTCACTTTTTTTTCCAAGTAGCTGATCCTGATGCATTTTTAGAAAAGAATATGCCGCTCGAATGGACTGATACTCAAGTACCCGATGAACAATGTCGGAAAGAATCACCCCAAGGACAGAAATTTTCGAGGAAATTCGACAACAGTGGCCGTATCCCACCACTTGGAGGCTACTGGGCTTAAACAGAGACCCGTGTGGACTCGCAGGACAGCAATACCCTGCTGCGGAAACATACACATACGCGCGGAACCTCCTCACCCAATGGGAAAGGGTGCAGGAGCAGGTAGACCTACAGGTGGTTAAGGCGAGGATGTATCTCGCAAATGTGGAAGAAGACATCCTCGCCGAGCGGATTGCGGAAGCCTATCCACCTCGCCCAGTCCGCGATACCCGACGCCCATATCCTGTAGTTCCTCCGAAGAAGAACCTAAAGAGGCCGTTCCACGGAAAACAGTGATCCCTAAAAAACACTAACAATAAACGTGATTTAGTTTTGTTTTGAAAAAGAAATATTTGTTACTTTGTCCTTTCGTTTTAATCGTTTGCCTGAGTAGACCCGTTTTTAATAATTATGTTTATGATAATTATAAATACAAATTATGTAAATCAGTAGCGAAAATTTAACGATCTTGTCCATTTTAGTAATGACCACCAACCAAATCTTGCAAGCTGAACTAGATCGCGTAAGGAACGCAAATGCGGATCTCCTCAATCAAATCCTCCAGATGACTAAAGAGGTACAGCAGATCAAGGCAACTTGGTCGGATCCGAGAAAAGTAAAAACATTATATCTCAGGCTAACCGTGGCACAAAAGGGTTGGGCGGAAGAGCGACAGCTAAATCAGAGCCTGCGCACCCAAATCAGAGGATTGGAAGTCGCCTTAGCAGTTTGTCGGGAGGGGGAAGCAGTAACCTACCCGCTCGTCTTCGCCCGTCCCAGATGGCGCAGAAGAATCCTCAATCAGCAGACCAGTCCATCACTCCATCGAATAATCGTCGGCCGGGACGCAAGGAGCGTGCTCGACGCCGAGCAGCACAACCTCCAAACCCACCCCATTAACTCACGATAACTATATATTTTGTTGATTTCAATAAAGTAGTTGCACTTATAGTTAAATTATTTCCTAGATGCACTTACGTACAGGTATTACTATGAATACTCGCATCGCGGTTTCAAACCATCTTTCCACATTCGATCATGAATTTTCTTACACATGGGACAGAGCTAAGCGAGCATAGATCTTCTATCGACAGCTCGTGAACCCGAGGGTTGTCCGAGCAATTACAGTACTAGCGATAATACTCAATTTTTGCGGACAATCCACCACTTGAACACATTTCCAACGTTGCCTAGCAACGGGTGCCAAGTGGCAGTTAGCATCATTTTGTATGGCGTTACTGGGACAACCACAGGTTAATTCAAACAAATAACGAAACCCTGTAACCCACCAGTAGGTAATCTGATAAAACCGTAAAATAAGGGCGGAACGATGTTAAAATTTTTCGAACTAACAAAAATACTTTTGTTGGGCCAGAACACAAACGGCCTTGAGAATTGTTTAAATGAATCGGTAATACACACGCAAATACAACGTGCAGATTTAAATTCGGACCTATAAAACATCAACTAACCCTGCTAAAATATGAGAAAGAAAACAATTAAATATAAAATCATAAAACACAAACATAAATTAAAATAATAACAAATTGCAACAAGATCCGCACGAAATAAACATAAACATAACATGAGAACACGAAAATTTGACCGAAATTTGACAATTTACTAAAATGGAAAAACCCATAAAAATCGAACAAAAATTAAATAATTTGAGTTGGAAACAATTCAATTTAAAAGTTAAAAAGAAAATTGTCAAATTAAATTACAAAAATAATAAAATTAAGAATAGAATATACTAGAAAATCACAAGGTCAAATTTTGTTTTACTAAATCAAATTTAACACGCAAGGTTAGGGTCATACAATAGGTATATATACCGATTCATTTTCACATAATGTTAAGCAGTTTTAAACCTATAATCGGTTTTCAGTTTTGAAAAACTTGAATCAGTTATTCTGAACAAATCAGTTTTGATCTTATCTTAACCAGTTGAGAAACCAATCTATCGATATGAGTTGAAGAATGCTCGAAAACTTTCTCCGCGTCGCGTCCTTGTAACCTCGTAGGAGCTCTGCTTGGGCGTCGGCGTGGGGAAAGCCTTGAATATGATATGATGATGAAATGTGCCAGCTAATTACAACTGATTTCGTCAATAAATATTATGAAATAGAAATAAAAAATTTTTCGTCGAAATTTTTCCGGCCCACAGTCACTCACGCACCGCAAGAAAATAAAATCAACATACAATTCAGGCTGTGTAGGTACAGTTTATCTGCCAATGGCCTATGCCCGTGAAGGTTCCGGCGTGAATAACGCAGGGCCTAAACGTCAATAATGTCCGTTATAGGGGAAATTGGAGGAGGGGAAGTAGTCTTTTGGCTGCTCCTCCACCACTCATTTTCCTATAATTTCGACCAAAAATCATCAGACATAACGGCTAAAAATCATAAACATTGAGTAGCTCGGTGAACACTCTTAAAATCATAATATTAACATAATTTTCCTAATGTCAAATCGAAGGGAAGGAAGAGGGGGAAAGAATTCAGAAATAATTGTTATGTTGAAAATGCTCTAACTAAATAAAAATTCACGATATCATATGAAAAGACTCACGAGAATTAACTACTCCGATAACTAATTGGCGTAAATTCAAACTGTAACCAAGGAAAGTGATAAGAAGCTAATGCTGTGAACATCGAAGTCAAGGGTATAAAATGACTTAACTCCAGATAATAGTACCACTAAACATTCGTCGCTGCGTAGAAGTTAGTCATGGTAGATAAATGGCCCAATAAATGAAAATAGCGTTATTATCCTTGTCGACGACACTTTTATCACAACTGGTTGCTCTGTCTATTTGTAAATTAGCGATTATCTAACCATAGAGATCAATCACTGTTCAACAATCCGCCCAAAATTATAATTAATCTCAGCAAAAATAATAAATAATAGCATAATATTACTCACACTAGTCGGGAATAGAAACTATCCGCATTAGAATCAACCCAATCTGTTAACAAGTGATAGAGCTCCGCTTAGGGTAGGATAACTCACGAACCGTAGTAAAGTATAAAGATGAATTTTCCACCGGAGGAAACGGTCAATTTAACTAAAAACGACATGAAATACAGCACCGACCAGACGAAATACGTATTACGTCCCGAATTAACATTGAGAAAAATTACCTGGTAGGGATACCCATTAATCAATCATATATATATATGAAAAAGCGAAAATTCAAATAAACGAATATAACAATCGATACATAATGATCACACCAAGCATAAAGAAGTTAATCATAAATTAACAATAAACGGCATCACAACGAATTAGAGGAAAAATATATGAAGGATTCTGAAACATCAGTGAATTTTGAGGCTTGACATAAATCCCAAAGGGATCTCGCTTCGGTGAGGTGAGAAACTGAAATCGGAAATAGTTTATGCAGTGAATATAAGTAAATTCATCTAACCTGAAGGAGTTCAGACATATATAAAGGTTCCAAATTCCGACGAATAACCAACAACGCTGTCTTAGGACTACTTGATAGAACGGAAATCAACCTGGTAAAATTCACTTTGAATAAATGATAGACGTGGCAGATCTGTTCGATTTCGATCAATAAGTGGGTAGAAAAATTCCACGTAAACAGAAAATCTCTGGTAGGAATAGAACCCACACATTGCATGCCCTGACCTGAACACGAGTTCAGACACACCTGCGGGCAGAAGTTGTAATATAAATACGATAGTCAGAGTCGGAAATTCAAAAATCACAGTGAGTTTTTGAAATGAATTCTAATAGGCGAATTGCTTCTCGAGTCAAGAACCATCTCTCTCCGGTTAGAGAAAAGGAAGAGATCACGATGGAGCGTCGGACCGACGCCCAAGAAAGTGAGGATTTGGTTTAATTATTTTATCTATTTTAATTACGAACTGCATTTCATGAATTCCGACATTCATTATGAGACTCCGAACCCCGTCTCTCAGGGATCAAAATCGAAATAAGATACTCGCGCTAATAGAGAAAATATGATAAAAAGCGAGAAAGACACGGATCGCAATATTGAAAATTAAATAAACAAATGCCACTTTATTATTTTTCCTCTAAATTCAAATTTATGATGAAATTTCATGCATGTGTAGGAGACAAAAATTTACTGTCAAAGTGCTAACCTGGGATTGCAACTTACAAATCTTGAACGATGCTCTGTATCACGCGCCCATTAGAATGAATTAGAAAATCTGCTGAGTATCAAATGCTAGACAACCAAGAAGTATCGTTACACCAGTATATTGCTATGTTGAACACTAACCGAGAGTTCCTGTCCAGAACAAATAGTATTTTCTTTTGACCACCCCAATCTCCATTTAGATAAACAGATATTCAAGAGAATTGTTGTTAAATGTCCAAATCAATGAAACATACCGATAAAAGGCCCTCAGGACAATAAAATATCATTGAAATTACTCTTCTCAAGGAAAATCGTAGATACCGGACTACCGATACTTATGTGCTAATTATTCCCATAAATGACTTCCATAAACGGACGTACGACACAGAATTCCCCAAAATACGTCAAACTCGATGACTAATTTAAATCACCCTCTACTAGAACGTGCCGCCAAAAAACGCATAAAACCCATACACAAATCATCCGTGTACGCGTAAACCTAACTGTATTTAGCTTACATGATTTTAATATAAAATGCTGATGATATTCATTTCAATAGATTCACGGGTGGACGAATCTCGAATCACGATGAGATTCCCATCCCACTCCGCCGCTAGATGCAGATAGGCGATGTGGGATGCGGGGTTTTCGATTTCCCAAGTGAGAGAGTCGAGATTCGGGAGACAAGGAGGAACGGAAGATTTCGAACTACCATACGTGGCTATAAAACGTGAGCCAGGACGGAATCCCGCTCGTAAACTCCAAAGCCGGGTGGAAGAAATCTTGGCACGTCTCGAAGAATATCAAAGAAGAACCGATAAACAGGTGGAAAAGGCTCGCCATCAATTGGAGCAGATCCATGAAGACATCGCGGCTGGTCTGATTCCGAGCACGGATGGGTATGCCCCTTCCTACGGCATCTCATTCGAGCTCGATACCCCAGAGTGAATCAGCCAGTCCAAGCCACGACCGTATCCATGCCCAAGGAAGTACTGCCAAGAGAAATGAGGACGGAAATGAGAGATCGTAGGTCAGAGTGGGATCATTCATATGCACGTAGAATAGCGAGACCACACCCGAAAAACTACTATTCAAACTCGCGTTATAATTGAATTAAATACATATTTCTGGTTGTATTCGTTTTTTTTGTTTTATTTACAAATCTCGTAAGAAATATTTCACCAATGTAAGAAAACTATTTCAAGACCTTAGTATCTTAAAATTATAGTATCTACAATAATATTTTTCTAGTCTCAGAGATCTAATAATGACCCATTTTATTGTAGAGATGGATCCTAGTACAATATTTAATACCGCTCTCAAAGATGCACGCAAGAAGATTACCGATTTTCATAGACAATTGTTACAATTAATCAGGGAGATTCAGCAAATAAAATCGACATGGATAGAGCCAGTCAGAGTAAAAACCTTATATCAGCGAGTGACGGCCGCCCAACGAGGGTGGGCCGAAAAGAAACGATTAACACAAGCCATGAAAACTCAGATTCGCGGTCTGGAGGTGGCACTGGCAACCTGTCAAGGAGGCCAAGCTGTCACCTAACCCCTGGTCTTTGCACCGGCCCAGGTGGCGTATCGGGACTCAACAAAGGCAACTACAACCGTGACAAAACCACCTCAACGACGTCCGGGAAAGATCGAAAGGGCAAAACGACGGGCGATGAGACTTGTAGAACCAAAATACTGAGCATGTCCTGATAAATAAATATTAAAGTTGATTAATTTAAAATTTATTGCAATTAATTGACCAAGACTGAGAGTAACTCCCGCACGATAGTATATACTAGATAGTAGACCGAATAAAGGAAAACTAAAGTAAAAGGGACCGAGATAAAAATCGCACACATACCTTCTATCGGTAGTGCGTTGAACCCGCTATGGAATCGGGCCTTAGCAGTTCCTATAGGGCGCTCACCTTTGGCGATTCCATAACCAGTGGTTGAATTACCAACGTTGCTTGGCAACGGGTAACCATTGGGGTAAAGACAACAATTTTCATAAAGGGTCAAGGACGCTGACATCATACCATAAAACCCCACACTTTGTCGAAAACTGTAAAATAAGGATGGGTATAGAATATACTAGAAAATCACAAGGTCAAATTTTGTTTTACTAAATCAAATTTAACACGCAAGGTTAGGATCGTGCAATAGCTATATATGCCGATTCATTTTCACATAATTTTTAATCAGTTTTCATAAAACCTGAACCAGTTTTACTCTCTATAATCAGTCAGTTTAAAGTAGTCACCAGTGGAAAACCAGAATTTTAAATGTGAGTAGAGGAATGCTCGAAAACTCTCCACGTCGTGTCCTTTCAACCTTGTATGAGCTCTGCTTGGGCGTCAGTGTGGGGAACGAGTTATGATGTTATTATGATAAATGAAGCTATGACAATTGTGGTATTATATTTCAATAAACATAACTAATATGAAACCAAACTTTCTTTGTCGAAATTTTTCCGGCCCACAGCCGACACATCACCGCAAAAAAGTAAGATGGACATACCCTCATCGAGTTGTGTAAGTGCGGTGTAAGTCCGCCAATAATTCGTGCCCGTGAAGGCTACGGCGTGAGAACGCAGTAGCTGAAACGTAAATTATAATTCCGTATAGAGGAAATGGGTTGAGGGGGAAATAGTCTTTTGGCTATTTCGTCATAGCTCAACTCCCATAAATTCGACCTAAAATCATTACGACAAACGGCTAAAATTCAAAACACCGAGTAGTCCAGTGGACACTCATAAACTCTTAATGTCGATACAATCTGGTCTTAAGGCCAATTATTAAAAGGAAAGTGACTGGGAATACGCGGTCAAACCAAAATCGTTGCTATAATTTCTAACTTAATAATTAGAATTTTCCAAACTCATAACAATCATGCATTATTTAACTTTGATGTGAGTGTTGCTTCAAAAAATAGTCACTAGTAAATTAAGAATAAGAAAATACTCTCAGTGAGAAAAATTTCGATTCCCCAATAAGTTAACCGAGATTTAACTGCCAACATGAGAAATCAAGCGGATGATTTTTAAAGATTCGTACAGCATGTCGAACCTCTAAGGCCCTTGATAATACCTAAACATTTATCGAATATTCCGCTTTATTCTCTCAAACTCGTCAAGCTATTGAGCCATCATACAGCAGAACTACCGTAAATGCCTCATTAAATAATAATCTATACTTTGGCAATTTTTACCCATAACTGAGTTAAACTAGTGAAAAACTCTAAGTAGACACCTGCTCAAACAAACATTTTGCTTAGTATAGTGATGATTTGCTCCCGAAATTAAAGAAAAACCACCGACATTTAAGAAATCCTGAACCGTCTACGTTTGATAAACTTCGAACCAAATAGGTCGTCTGATCGACAGGCGATATAACTACATAAATCCAAAATCTAAGTCATTAATGAACAAAACCATGTATTTAGAAAATTGACTACCCCAAACTAGAAATGATAACCCATCAAAAGTACAACAACACACGAATAATGATAGTCGCCATCTCGCCGACCGATTCCATATGAAGCCACCGAAGAACGCGAGCCATTAGTCCTTGTTTGTTGTTCAAATGATGAACCTGATCTTGAGTGTCCTTCACCTAGAAGGAGGGGAGAAAATCATTACCAATAATAATAACCGGAATAAATATAGAGTACGCATAGAACTCCACGAAAACGACCTGATTTTTCCCCATCTCGATGACAATCTGTGGAAATGCATAATTAAAAGACATTCTGATCATCACCATTAAATTGTAATATTGCCATCCATAACCACACGAGTTGACATAAAATATCATTCTAATATTTGATCTGGCATTTGATCGATCGGAATTTCAGAAAGTTTACCCCGCACACCCTATCAACAAAATTCGCTCTGCCGAAGTTAAATCTGTACACAGACAAACCACCCAAAAATTTTCTCTGTCCCGAACGTTTTTTCTCTGTCTCAAATTATCGAATAGATACTATCATTTATTCTCTCTACGAAGATGACTTATAATTTTAAACGATCGACTGAGGACACTCCGGTTAGAATTCAAGAAGATGATATCATCATGGAGCCAAAAAATAGCTCCCGAAATGGTAAGTTTTATTCCCTGGCTTAATGAATTATTATAAATACGAGACCTAGATACAGTGACGTGAATATCCAACCCCAATGCCAATTTCCCTCACGAAACCATAAGTTTTATGCATTACCCAGTTCGAAATGGAACACCCAGCATTGACCAAATATTATGATGTTACCGGAGACGGCCACCCACCCGATAACGATGCTGACACATATGATATTGATGAAATCCCAGGTTCATAATAAAATTGGACGAGAAAACGCCGGCATCACCTTGACCAGCTTGTGATGGGATGATAATCCGAGGAATAATGCGATTAAAACTAAACTAAAAACGGTTAGCTTGTATGCCAAAACCCTAAACCTACAGAATGATGAAATAGTACTATTGTTAATGATACTTCCCTGTCCAGGAAAATCCAGGAAAAGTCCTGGAAAAAAAGTTCAGGTTACATATCAGTTGATACTTTAATCTTGGTAATTTAAATAAAATTGTCATTTTAAGTTTACGTATTAGTTAATAACTTAACGTTGGTAATTTTAAAGAAAAGTTGTCATTTAATATTACATATTAGTTAATCAATTGGTTTGGTAATTTAAATAAGATTGTCATTTTTAATATTACATAATACATTTATTTGGGTGATTAAAATAAAGTCTCCTTTTTAACACTACATATTAGATAATACAGTAAGTTTGGTAATTTAAATAAAATTGTCATTTTTAATTATATAAAATAAATAGATAAACGGACAAATGAAGATTATTAACATCATCTGCTTAGGTAGATCGCTAATTATAATAATTTAAAATAAAATGCCAGCTTTACTAAGGTAGTATGGGATCAGGAGATGGTTAAGTCAGTACCATTAAGAAAATCGATTTATAAGAATCATGAATTTAATAACCGAATAAAAGTCAATTTTTGCGTAATATAAAGTAAAAGAATGGATAAGTCAGATTTGTTGGAATAATCAATTTGTCCAAATGGTCAGTTCTGAGAACCTAAGGGAACGGTTGTGTTTACTTACTTTAGTCACGCGGTTGTGAAGTAAGGGGAAATGAGTAAAATACTTTCATGGAAGTACTCTAGTAGTAGGTTAAATCTGATAAGTTAAACAAAATACACTGTTCGTAAACGCAGTGTAAATTAAAGAAAAGTAAGTAATTTAATTTTAGGAGAAATAAAAATTTAGGTCATTTCCTTGTTAATTGAATTATTAAATCTCGGATTTCCTCCTCATCGCAGCTGGGTCAGGTAACTTGAAATCGCCATGGTGACATATTTCCGCCGAACACCCCCGATAGATTCAATTTCGTTAAAGAGTAACCCGTTACGTAGCTACCCTTATTGATATTTCGAATACCACCTGATAATTGCACGTCTTGGGAGATAGTCGTCTCTGATCCGCGACTATAACAATACTCATTATACTAAGGAACGGCAGATAAAAATGAAGAAAATGAAACATGCAAAAGGAACAATCTAAAAATGAAGTTAAGCAACATAAAATCAAACAGTGAATGAATCACTTCAAGGAATGGGTGTCCACTAAAGGAAGTTAGACAAATTAACCTACGATATTCGATCGACGAGTAGCACGACACCATTTTTATGACCCGCGACTAATAGTCATATGAAATAAATGACAAAGTGAACCGACTAAATATTGAAATTTTCTTCCGCTTAGACGATTCGTGGATCGATGCATCCCGGATCACGGTACGCTTCCCAGCACATGAAGCAAATCGATGTCGCCAGGTCATGTGAGATGCGTGATTCACCGTCTCCCAGGTCAAGAAGTCGAGGTTCGGAAGACAACAGCAGCTGGAGGAAATCGAGCTCCCGTTTGTTGCCATAAAACGGGAACAGGACGCAATCCGGCACAAAAAATCTGGGGTCACGCTGAGTTCCTCCTCGCCCGTCTTGAGGAACAACGCCCAGGTGGAGAGCGCCAGACGTTATCTAGTCAACGTCAATGACGATATAGCAGCAGGGAGAATTCCCAGTACGGACGGATACGCTCCGCCGTACAATACGTCGTTTAACCTCGACGATAGCAGGTTGAATACGAGATCCAAGGCCATCGATGTAGTGGTTCCACGGAGGATTCTCCCCCGAAATATGAGGACGGAGAGAGAGCAAAATGATGAACACCACGAGCACCCTTGTACTCAAACGACTCCAAGGCGAGACGACTATAAACATCATCGCGGACCACATTGTAATTGGTGATTGAAAATAAAATAGCTTAGTTTTAGTTTTAAGTTTTCCTTTGCCGATAAATTCATATTAACGAATATATCTATAAAATTCTACTGCTGTTCTATTACTGTGTTGAATAATTATTAATATGGAATTGTGCGGCCTAATAATTGTTCTTTTGTAGACATTAAATCAAGCCAAATCCTACAGCGCGAATTGGACAACGCGCACCGGGCAAATAAGAAGCAATACGACAGATTCTCCAGCTAACGAGGGAAATACAACGAACTAAGGCTACCTGGGTAGAGCCGAGGAAGATCAAAACCCTCTACCAGAAAATGACAGCGGCACAGAATGGTTGGGCCGAAGAGAAACAACTAAACCAGAGTCTAAAAACACTGATAAAAGGCCTAGAAGTAGCAGTAGCAGCCGGTCAGGAAGGCGCGGCGGTGACGTACCCCCTAGTTTTCGCTCCCGCCCAAATAGCTTACAGGGATGCGGTAGTTACTCCAAAGGCTGTTCCAAAGCCAAACCGACATCGTCCCGGAAGGAACGAGCGCGCCAAGCGTCGGCCGCTCTACACCATCAATAACATATGTTACTAATTATTATTAAATAAATGTTTTTCTCTTGGGTTGTCTCATAAATTAGATGTTGGAACGAAGTTAGAATAATTAGTAAGAGTAAAGGTTAAATTATATAATGAGCAAGACCGAGAGAGCAAAAGGGGACCTGAAAGACTAAAGCGTACGCAGGCCTTCTAACGGCAGTGCGTTGGACCCAGTTTGAGGTCGGGCCAGAGTAGTTCCTATGTGGCGCTCACCCTTGGCGATCTCAAAACCAATGGTTACATTACCAACTTTGCTTAGAAAAAGGTAACCACTGGGAGCAAGAAAGTATTTTACATCTGGGGTCAAGGTTATCGAAACCATAAACTCCACACTTCTAAAGGAGATAATCGTGAGGAAATTTCGGCAGGTAAGGCCGACCATACTATAATATGTCCATACTTTGTAAATTCAATATAATTTTTCTTCGAATGCGTAATTATTTTGTTCCAAATGAAATATTGTAAGCGACTAATAATAAGAGTAACAATTAACTTATTTAATGTAGATATTCGTGGATACAAAAAAACACCGATATCCTTACTAATTCGTAATCAAAAAAAATTTATTTAAAAATATTTTAATAAATCTAATGTCATTAGAAAATGAAAAGAAATCAGACTTGAAAATCAAAAAAAGTTCTTATAAAATCGGATATTGACTACTTCAAACAGTATGACCAAATTTTTTTATGGTTATACTATTTAATAATATGAATATTCGAATAATATGTCTATAATTACATATACATTTGAAATTAATAAATTGATATTTACTCTTCAACCAGCAATTTTATGTATTATTATGTTAATTCGAAATATCTGCATAATTAACATTTCAAAAATTTTAATATTTAA
Source organism: Schmidtea mediterranea (assembly GCA_022537955.1). Lineage (NCBI taxonomy): Eukaryota > Metazoa > Platyhelminthes > Tricladida > Dugesiidae > Schmidtea > Schmidtea mediterranea. Next base: position 149,272,601 of record CM039680.1, on the reverse strand, counting down.
AAGAAAACAAACACTTTCCATGAAAAAAACATCGTATACAATTTCATTTCAAAAGGAAGTTATCCAGTAATAAAGGAGGGAAATTCATGCTATAAAACCAAAATACATTTCTCTGAAAGAGATGGATATGACTATAGTCAATCCATGTTTCAACAGTGGTTTTTAAACAGAGAACAAATAAAAATTTGTTCTGATTCGATGAAACGAGCTCTTGCTGGTGGAAGAAAGGCAATACTCTAGTCTCTTGAAGATATGCTTTTGGATGAGATTAATGAAGATCAAAGTAAGGCGTTCATTTTTATCAGATAGAGCAACACAACTTGCTCGGGAAAATAACATTGAGTTGAAAGCGACAGGTACGTGGGCCACAAATTTTACAGTCCTGTCCGATGATGAATTAATAATGCTAGGAGTCAATTATATATTTTTTTTAATAAATACTCTTCCAACTGTTGACCTTTGAAAACTCTGTTAATGGACGAAACTACCATATATTTTGAAGATAATAGAACTCAAACAGTTGATTTAAGAGGAAGAAAGCATGTGGTGATGAAATCCACTGGGTTTTCTTCAATTTGAATTACAGTGCTGATTTCTGTTTTGGGAAATGGACGAAAAGCAATTCCTTTAGTCATCAACAAAGGGAAACTGGAAATTCTGTTATTCGTGTGGTTAATGACATTTACAATGCTTCTCAGTCAAAATCTTGAGCAAATCAAAATCTTATTATTGCACGAATCAGTATGATGTTTCTACGATTCGATGTCAGTCCAGGAAAGTGCATTATCTGGGACTCTTGCCGCCCACATATTTCAGAAAATGTTAAAAATCATTGTAGAATCCGAAATACCAAAATGATAGTGTTGGGATATAAGCCATAATTTAAACAAAAATGAGAAAATTGTGTAAATTAAAACAAATATTAATTAAAATCATTGAAAAGCCTACAGATGCAGAAAGAAACGCAAAACCAAAATATAAAACCACTAAGACCTTGCAAAAGAAGGTTTAGAAAATACATAGGCGGAAGCGGCGACCAGAAATTTAAATATCAAAGGGTAAAAAGAGAAACAATCAAAGAGAATGGTTAAATAATAGATAAATAAAAATTTACGAAAAATTGAGAAAATAATATCGAAAAATATCGAAAAATAAGGAGAAAAATAAAATATTTAAAATAAAATATAAGCAATAAAACCCGCCAAAAAATAGCCGAAAAAGACTAAAAATACTCTGATTGGTCGCACCCAGGCATGAAAACACTATATACAGCAGTCATTTTCATAATTTTAGACAATTTGTAGACACAAACTTTTTTGGACATTTGTTGAGATAATTTGTTTTAGATACTTGTGTTAGACAATTGTTTAGTCAATTTTTATGCTGACTTATGACAATTTTTCAAATTTGGATGCTTGACCGATAAACTTGTCGATTGTAAGTATTGTTATTTTGTACAAATATATTTTTCTAAGTTAATGTTTTGTTTAATTTAACTTATTCTGGATGGTCGCGATGTTTTTTAGCATCGCTCGGCAGGTTCCCCCTAACTTATTTATATTCATTTTATATATATTAAGTCATTGAACAAGGGCTGAATGGTAGTTAAGTTTGCGTGATTTTGGCGTGTCGATTTATCATTTTCCACCTTTCGGAATCTGCTGGAACTGGTGTTGGGCCAGAACACAGACGGCCTTGTAAATGTTTAAATCAATCTGTAACACACATGCAGATTTAAACTCAAACCTACTAAAACACCAATTAACCCTACCAAAATGCGAGAAAGAGAACAATTAAATATAATATTATAAAACACAAAAATAAATTAAAATAATAACAAAGTGCAACAAGATCCGCACGAAATAAACATAAACATAACATGAAAACCTAGCAATTTGACCCAAATTTGACAATTTAACAAAAATGCGAAATTTCATGAAAATGAAATAAAAATCAAATAATTTGAATTAGAAATAATTCAATTAAAAATTCAAAAGAAAAATTGTCAAATAAAATTTAAAAATAATAAAAATTAAGAATAGAATATACTAGAAAATCACAAGGTCAAATTTTGTTTTACTAAATCAAAAATAACACGCAAGGTTAGGGTCGTACAATAGGTATATATACCGATTCATTTTTAGACAATATCAATCGGTTTTTAACCAGAATCAGTTTTTCAAATCTGAAACCAGTGTAAATCAGTAGAATCAAAATTACAGTGTGAGTGAGAGAATTGTTCGAAACTCTCTCCACGTCGCATCCTTGCAACCTCAATTGAGCTCTGCTTGGGTGTCGGCGTGGGGAGGGGGTGTACTGTATTATGATCGAGACTTTATGGAATGCAATGTGTTATGCTCAGAAATTTTGGAATCAAATGTATTATATGGCAAAATATATATATATTCAGAAACTGAAATTTTTCCGTCAATGCTTTACATTTTCAGGCCTACAGCCAAAACATACTGCAAGCTAATAAAATCAAACACATGATCGTAATCGTGTAAGTGCGTATAATATCGCCAATGATTCGTGCCCGTGAAGGCTCCGGCGTGAGAACGCAGGAGCTGAAACGTCAATATCATTCCGTATAGGGGAAAAAGGTGAAGGGGAAATAGTCTTTTGGCTGTTTCTCCGTCGCTCATTTCTCATAAACTCGACCTAAACTTAGTTTTCACATACGGCTAAAATTTAAACATCGAGTAGTCCAGTGGGCACTCATTAACTATAACATAAACACAAAACGCGCCTAAGATCAACTAAGGGAAGGTGACGGGATCTTCAATAGTAAAATCGTTGCTATGATAAAATATAAAAGTCGTCAAAACCTTATCAAATTAAAATGAGATAAAGAGTTTTCTAACTACCATCAAACTAAAATGCTATGACAAAATATAAGATCATTAAAACCGTATTGAACTAAAATGAGATAAAGAGTTCTAACTACCATCAAACTAAAATGCTATGAAAAAATATAAAAGTCATTAAAACCTTATCGCACTAAAATGAGATAAATAGTTTTCCAAACCCGATCGAACTAAAATGCTATACTAAAATATAAAGATTTTCGCTAAAAGTATTGAGGAACTTGTTGTCGAAACTAAACCACTATGTTCAAAGATAAAGGGGCTTTACTAAAATCAGTAAATGAATGCGTTAGAGAATAATGAGTTTTGCGTAAAAATCAGTAAATAAATATGAACAAGATACACAGATGTTAAATAAAACTAAAATCCGAAATATTATGACCAAAAAATAAGATTTTACAAAATTAGTGAATAAATTGAACCTCGAAACGCTCTGAGGAAAATGGAACTAGGCTTCTGAAACTACTATAGACATCAAGCGAGTTTATCGACTGAGCTAAAACATCGGAATGTAAGAACCTTGCTAAAAATTAAAATCAAGGATTAATAGTAGTTATAGGGTAAAAATGCAACAGTCTACATGAGTCTAATATCCAGATCAACCGGAGTGGAAAATACTTCCCCAAAATCTTTAATTGCCATCTCCCAGACGAAAATAATTTAGTAAAATATAAAATGTATAAAAGGAAAATAAGGTCACAAAAGTATTTTACCAAATCGTATAACCAATAAACCAAGTAAATAAATAACACAATAAGAGAATTTCCACAGTAAATTGAGTCATATCCAGAGTATTGTTAACTAAATTCCAACGTATGATTTTCTCATTAGAACTCGAAACATCTCGCGGATCACCATCGCCTTGATTCGAGATCGAGTATAGAAAGGATCTGCAGGTTTCATTTGGCAGGAAATTTCGAATTAATAATAGCGAGATCCTGTTGACGCAAGCCGCCTGACTTGGATAACTCCGATTCCCGAATGCACTCCGACACCACCCAAGGACAAACCCAACCGGCACCGGCCAGGAAGAGCCAATGCTGATATCTCATCGGCGTTGCAGTTTTGTGTAGGTAGAATAAAAATCTAAATAGTATGAAGTGCTGAGCCTCGCTCGCACAATTGGCCGAAAGGCAGCAAATGAATAAAAACCAATTAAAAAATAAAAAAAAACCCAAGCGCGCAAAGCGTCGGCGACTCAAGAAGACAAATGGATTGTAAATTATGAACGCGAATTTTTTTTTCTTTTTAATAAATGATATCATTGGTAGTTCGTATTATTAACTGACCTAACTCAATCGACAAGTTCGAAGTGCAAATTTGAAAAATCGCAATTACGAAGGATTACTTCTAATAAGGGACCCAAATAAATTAAAACCGAGCACAGGCCTTCTATCGGCAGTTCGTTGAACCCATGGTTCGTTCGGTCAATTACAGCATTAGCAATAGCGCTCACTTTTTGCGGACGATCCACCCACTCGAACACAGTTCCAACGTTGCTTAGCAACGGGTGCCGAGTGGTAAGCAAAAGGTTATTTGTATGGGGTTGTCTGGGCAACAGCCATATAGTTTTTCAGAATATCAACACCCACCAACCCACCATACAAATTTGGGGGCTCAGTCGTGATTGAAATGATTTATATGCCAAACAACCAAGGAAAACTGAAACAGATGTTTAGTTATTAGACAGAATAGCACTGACTTTCTTGTACAAACACACGAAAAGAAACAAGATAGATAGAAAACAACTGACTAATTATGAGACAATAAATAATGGAAAACGATTGACCCAACGACAGGAGTTCAAGAAACCATTTGCGAACATTTCATAAACCTCATTCATAAAATCATCTTAATCACAATTCATGGCAGTAATTCATAGCACTTCGTAAATTCGCATAGTAGCATTCATATAAAATTATCGTGACCATAATTCATAGGACGTTAACTCATGACACTTTATAGACTCGCATGATGACAAACAGGTAAAGCAACACCTCACTTATCATTTGAGAACTAACGTGATTAAGCAGACAATTATCAGTATCTGATGGTATAATATCCAGTTAAGGTACCAGCTAGAAAGTAAAACAAGTCGAGAGAAAACAGATAATCAGAACGACAACACACACAACTCACAAGTAAACGACACATAATTAAAGGGTAAATCTTGGGATAAAATAAAATGGGGTAAGTAGAAGGATTAAAGATAAACAATGAAAATAACCAAGACTCAAACGGGGGGAAACCAGTAAAAGGGAGTAAATAAACGATAATGGAATAAAGTAGAATAAATAATTATAAATTAGTATAACAGCTATTCATTTAGTGTTTTATAGATGGAACCAACCAAAATAATAGCGAAACTGAAGGGCATGTTGGACATCGAAAACGATAACTTAGAGGAGTTAATTAATAAATTAAAACTGATGAAACGAGTTAAAGAAGACATAGCAACGATTTCAAACTTGTACTCTGACAAACTCTGCATATTAATAAAATTAATCGATGTTGACAAGGATGTGACAACTGAAAGAATATACGAGATTCTATCCATGAGATTGGAAATAGCCGAATTCGGCAAAGACTGGAACACGATGATGAAAAAGGTTGAAACCATTGAGGAAGAGATAACGGCAATGATGAAAGAGCAGACTAAAGCTTACCGAGAATGTTATGCGTGCCAAACAGAGGAAGCACGAGTAATGGTGATTCCTTGCGGACACCTGAGTTATTGTCAAGGATGCGCACAAGAGTCGCACTGTATGTTATGTCAACGGAAAATAAACGAGAGATTAACCATATATTATCCATGAACCGAGTTGTTAATTATGTTATAAAATAAATATGCATGGTTCGTTTATAAGTGTTATAAAATAAATATGCATTGTTCGTGAGTAATGAAGTGTTAATAAAAGTAACCAAACAACGATAAATAAAAACAAATTAAATATATGAAAGCCGAATCAAGGAAAAATTAAAACACATGCACAGAGACACAAAATATTGGACGGAAAAATTTCGACAACCGAGTTTCCTAGTGTATGATTTTTGTTGTTTTATCTATATTATACTGAATTAGACGAGGAAAAACAATAACCTGAGCTATCAAATGATAGTACGTTCACCAGAGGGAAACCCTGATCAACCCTTCTGAGAAAGGAAATGGTAGGCCAGGTCGCAAATATCAGCAAGCAGCCAGCGAGAGATTGATCTCCTCTTTTGGGAGACTTGCTGATGCGATTACCACAAATTTTGATGGGAGAAGTGAAGAGATGGACCGAGAGGTGAGAGAAAATGAGCATGATTTAGAAGCAAGAGAATTAAAGTTTTGTAAAGGTAACTAGAGATATTTTTCCCTAGCTGGTGGTGAGGCACCAGAGAACAGCTACGGACTGTCGAGTTCAGGATTTTATCAGCCAAGGGACTGGTAGCGCTGGACCGCTCGATACAAAAACCCGGATACCACACCAAGTATCGAGGCCAAAGCGATAGGTGAGATGTGAACTAACCCGTAAATGGTTCATACTCGAAAGGCCTACTAAGGCCAGAATACATCCCGCCAAGTAGAGCTGGACCTCTGACGGGAGCGGGCGGATAGTAGACGATGAATTACCGCACCCATAGATCGCTTCTTTTTCTTTTCACTAGGCGGGAAATCAAGTAAACCGTTTTTGGAACTTGGTTGAACGTCTAGGCATTTCCATTCTTTTATATTCTCCGAGGTACACAACCCGGATCCCACACCGAGTACTGAGGGAATGTTTTTTTAGTTTTCCCAGCAGGAGTTTGGTACAATAACCCGGATCCCACACCGAGTACCGAATATCCGAGTGGCGGTGAGGTAAGCGTAACCGTACAAATGCGCTGCCAACAGACGACCATGGTTTTGAGCGTCAGTGTGAAGCCTCAAACTTGTTCACCAAACAAGTCACCCAAAAGACACTGACGAAAACTCAACTCCGATTTGATAGTAAGGCCATAGAGTGCCAGATAAAATGATATTTGATAGTAAGGCCATAAAATGCCAGATAAAATGATATTTGATAGTAAGGCCATAGAGTGTCAGATAAAATGATATTTGATAGTAAGGCCATAGAGCGCCAGACGAGATACGATTATGAATAGATATTAAAGGCCACAGAGTGCCAGTTGAAATAAGATGTCGAAGGTCAAAAAACCAACGGTAAGGACAAGGGTATAGAACGCCAGCGACTGAGGATTAAGTGAATGATTTTTAAATCAGAGAGACATAGAAAAAATAATTAACAGATTGAATGAAATTATGAGTATGATGATTTTATTTTTATTGTTATGACATAGATAATTGATACGACTATATAGATAATTGATACGAGGTCGATAGATAAATAATACGAGATATAGATAATTTAAAATAGACTTAAAATGATGGGGGTGAGTCGGATGAAAAGGGCCGTCGCGGGAGACGCGAGCAGGGGATAATAACGTATGTAGTATAGTAAACGGTAGAGAAATTTGTATAGAGTATAAAATATTAGAGTGTCATTTATTTTTAGATCAAACGTCAAGCAGAACAATAGCAAAGCAATCCAAAGCAATTACAGAGCAATCAAAGCAGAAAAATTTTTCAGATCAAACGTCAAAGCAGAGCAATAACAAAGTAATCCCAAAGGATTTCAAAGCAATCAACGCAAAAGAAGATAACCAATAGATCAAGAGCGATAACGATAAAAACAGTCAAGAAACGGATAACCGTAACCATTGCGAATATAGCAGATAATAAAAGAAGCAAAAAGAGAAGAGAAAAGAGCCTATTAGAAGACGAAGAAAAGAGGAGAGCAATAAGCGACCGAAGTATTCACACCGGAGCATCAACAACAGCAATAACAGGAACAGAATCAGAGAGCGCATTAAACGAATTCGAATTGAACAGCAGCCAAGAAAGCGAAATAATTAATACAGAGAACCAGTTGGCGACAATAGAATCAGGTAGCGAAGAAGAGGATCAAGACAACACATCAAACATGACAACCCCTCCAAACGTAAACACAACACCAAATCCAGACCCATCACAAAGTGGTAATAACGCAACCATTGGAGAATTCAGAGAAAAGTTTAGAGGAGAGCCTTTCGATGGCAATCTCTATAAATTAGATACATTTATAAAAGAATTTGAAGTGTATAAGACCATTTGTCACTGGTCAGATCAAAAGGTAAAAGAGCGACTACCCCTATACTTGAAAGGGAGAGCACAAGATGTGTTTGTAGAAGAAGCAAGAGACGCAGCGAAATTAACAACATAGGCAGAGATTAAAGACTTCATAGTGAAAATATTTGGAATAGAGAAAAAAGGAAATAGGAAGATATTATACTTCCTACATCGGAAACAAAGACGAGATGAATCTAATGCAGTATACGCCTACGAATTAAAGAAGTTATGTAAAGAAGCCTTCGGAGAAAAAGACGTAACCAAAGATAAAATGGTAGATGTCTTCATAAGAGGAATTAAAAGGGAAGACATACGAGCCAACCTCGGATGCTTAGCACCAGAAACGCTAGATAATGCGGTAGCAATCGCAAATAGATGTAAAGCCCATCTGGGATTAAGATACTAAGTAGCAGCAATGGCCACAGAACCAACAACTCCAATAGCCAACAACAACAATCAAAGCAACAATACAAATCCGGCTATGAATCAATTCATCCCAAGAGCTCAACGGATGTTCAAGCCACCGTCAGCAAGGAATCCCGAAGATAGAGGTAATAACCAAGTAAGTTATAATAATTATTTCAGGAACAACCCAAACGCAAACGAGATATGTACCACATGCCAACGAATGGGACACCAAACAGAGGACTGTTTTCGGAATCATATCTGCCAAAAATGTGGTAGAAGAGGACACACTGAGAGAATATGTGGACAACCAGACAGCAGAGCCTGTTACAATTGCAATCGGAGGGGCACATTGCAAAAACTGCAATATGAGGAGAGGGCCAAATCAACAAAGAACGAATAACCCTACAGGAAACCCACAAACCAACGTAATACAAGAAATAGACATGCTACGAGAAACATTACAACGAATGCCCTCAGAACTAAAGGAAATGATGCAACAAATGCCCGCCAACATACAACAACAACGAATTAACGTGATGAGAAACAATGAAGAGATTCAAGAGCTGCGAACAAGAGAATATCAAGAGCAACAACAAGCCGAATAGCGAAGATTGTAAACAGAGGAAGCTCAAGAAATTCAGCAAAGATGGGAAAATAGAAAGCAAACCCCGAAAAGAATTAATATGATGAGAATATAAACCCCAGAGGAAATCCACACTGCGAAGCAGTGTGTTGAGAACAAAGGGGGAGGAGATATGATAGTTAATGAGAAAACAACTGAATTAAATACGATGGAGAAAATAGAAGCAATCAAAGAATTTGCAAAAAAAGAAAAACAAAGACGCCAACAACTAAAGGAAACGACAACTGAGAAATTAGATGAACCGGAAACCCAAGAAATAGAACAAGCAGAAATGATGATAACGGAAGACCAAAGCGAAGAAACATTAACATATGAAATGAAAGTACTTGCGAAAGAAGCATTAGTGCAAGAACTAGATAACGTACTCGAAAAAATGGAGCAAGAAGAAGCTCTAGAACAAGAAAAAGATCAATTAAGAGAAAAAGAAGAAACCCTAAAGCAAGAAAAGGATAAATTAAAAAGGAAGGCACTAATACTGAAACTGATGAAGGATTAAAGAAAATAGAACAAGAACAAGCACTAGACCAAAAAATAAAATTATTGGCCAAGAAAGCCCTATCACGAAAAATGGAGGAAGAACAAGAACCAAGATTAGAACTACAAAAAGATGAACAGGAAGCATCAAGGTCAAAGGAAAAAGAAAAGAAGATATCAGAACCAATAATAACAAAAAATCGAATCCAGAGGATACTACTACAAAAAATAGAAACAAGAATCAGAAGAGAAAAACCAACTTGGAGTGAGGAGCAAATCGAAAACAGAATAAAAGAAATATGGTTTCAAACAAAAGGACCAACAAGTACAATGGAAGAAGAGGAGCGACCGCATATCAATATGCTAAGACGAATACCAGACGATCAAACAAACGAAGACGAAAGTGAAATAAGCACTCTGGGAGGAGAAATATTCCAATCATGTGAAGAAAATAAATCAAATAAAGACGAACCAAAATCGGAAATAGAAGAAATGGAAACGAATGTACCAAGGGAAGATGAAACAGAGATATTAAAAGAAATCAACGAGATAGTAGAGGAGGTAGATCGAAAACAGATGTTTATAAACCTCAAAGATACAACAACGTACAGCAAAATAATGAAACTAATTGCGAAAAGATACCAACAAGATAATGGTACGTTTACAGCATCATGGAAGGATGTAATAAAAAAGTATCAGGAGAACTTGAAAGAATATGATAAAGCAGAATATCAAGTGATTATTGACCTTCCGGAAATACCGAGACAAATAATAGCAACAAGAGGTGGAAACACAAATGAATTATACGAATGGGTAATAGAAAAACTAGGACCCAGTTATAAAAATAGACCTCTATATTATCGGGGAAAGAAAATAAAGTGAGACATACATCTCGCAGATGCCCTAATATGGCCAGACGGAATAAACGTAGTAACATTGAATAATGATGAAACCGAAGAAACGGCAACAGAAATATGGCATAAAATTCAAATGTTATATATCAGAGAAGTAAAACCAGGATTAGAAAAAGAAAGACAGAAAATAATGAGGCAAAACCAAATTAAAATGACGGAACGAGCCATAGATCAAGCAAGAAAATATATTAATCGATTATCTCTAACTAGACCAATTTCAATGAAAATGTTTGTTGAAGCAGTAAGGGACACCGACATTATGAGATTTGATAACGAAAGAACAGACGAATTGATAGCCAAATACGGAGAACATCAAAAAGATATGAGAGAAGACGAACCGATAAAGATAAAAATAAAACTACCCAACGAGGAAATAAAAGAAATATTAGTGGACCCCGATTGTCAAATACATGAACTATATCGACGTATAAACCAGGAAATAATCCAACCAATAATTGAGAGTAATGATGACGGTATGGTGGAAGATGTAGCAATAATGTACCACAAACGACAAATCGGACCACGAGAATGAACCCCAATATACGAATTAGGTATATAGGAAGACGGACAGATCATCAATATCATAGCAATGGACGAACCAGAGAGGAAAAATACGACAAAAAAATAACAACAGATCCGAGAATTCGAAGAGGAAATGAAGAGAAAAATGGACCAAATATTAACAATCTACCAAGTGTTGGGACAAGATGCGAAGCTGAACACAAAATTACAACCAATAGATGATTCACGATGTCGATCGACACCATGGAAAAAGGTGTATGACGAGAACAAAAAGGAGTGGAAGTGGAAAACGGAAAAAACAGAACCAAAATGGAGAAAATACATTCCAGGAGAAGCACCAGAAAAAGTAGCCAACGAAACAACCTTGGAACTATATGAAGATAGCCCATTCAAAGATTTACCAGAGGAAATGATAAATGAAATGAAACTACGAGTCCAACAGGAAAAAGCAAGGCCGCGAATCAATGTACTCGAAAAACGAATTCCCGGGACAAGATATTTACCCACAGATATGGACGACTCAGTGGAGGAAGAATTGACGAGACTAACTGAGACTCAAAAGTGCAGAGAGTTAGCAGCGATATTGAGAACCGGCGCAAAGAACCAAAGACGAACAGTAACTGATCTGGCAAAGTGGATAATTGACTCATGCAACAGAATAGAAAATCTACGAAATACAGTAAAGGAGATAGAAGAATACCGAAGAATTTAGGTTTGGTACCCAGAACAATTCCGAGAAATCATCAGGAAATGGAAACAGGCAGAATGGGCAGCCGAAACGATAGAAAAGTACAGCCTAAAAATTATGACACCGGATTTCGAACCGATAGAAAGGGATTTCTACATCACCGCCAAGGTAAGTAAGTTAAAAAGAGAATACCATACAAATTGCCATTCCACTTGCAACATGAAAGACGATCGCTGGACGAGGATCTATAAATTGGAGTAACTCCATTGCAACTGGGAGTAATATATGTACTAACGGTAACCAAAATTGCAGGTAGAGAACTCAACAAAAGGGAAATCAAAACGAAAACGCCAACCGAACGGCAAGAAAGTCTAAATATGCCAGAAATTCCACCTGCAGCAGATGAAATAATTGTCATCACAACAGGAGACGAAGAGATATTGAATGACCTCAACGACATTGTGAACGAAGAAACAACCAGAAAAATTCCAGAATCAAGAGATTTATTCATCACGGATAACGAGAATGACATGACAACAGACGAATTAGACGAGCTAGTATGTGCACAAAGGCAACCAGTCGAAATAATAGAACCAGACACCGAGGAGGAAAAAAGAAAGAAAGAAAGAAGACTCCGAAATTCTACGGAAGACGAATGGGACAATTGGATAAAAGAGCGAGGAGCTACAACATCCAGGGATACGACAGACGAGCAACCCAAACAAAAAGAAACAGGCACAGCAATGGAAAAGAAACCAAGAGGACGACCGAAAACAGACAAACCAGCACCAGAACGGAAAACCAAAGAACAAATGCAGATGGACCAATTGACGACGAAATTAAACAAGCTCAGCCAAGTAACAAAACAGTTACAAGGGAAATTAAAAGGTCAAGAACAAGGAGCAAAGTGGATCAACAGATTAATAGCCGATATGCTAGGACTAGCTAATCCAGAAATAAAACGAAACCTGAAACTCAGTTATATTGGGGCAGAAGCGAAACAACTCTGGACAGCAATAAAGCCAATAATAAACAAGATTATGGATAACAAAGTGCGAACTACGACCAAAGATCCAGAAGAATTGCTATTGATAATAAATCACCTAACAAAACGATCAGATGGTCCAAACAGATGTTTAGTAGGAATGGCCTACTTGATGTACAATACGATAGCGGTGTATAGAAAACGAATCCCAAGGTACAACCCAAATGGATATGAATTGGCAATAACAGACATTATCAGAAAAGTGATCGAACCATTCATCTTAACTCAAGGCGGATTGCAAACTTTTATAAATTTAGTAAGTAAGGACGACCAAACAGATATGATGCAAACAAAGTTGAAAGAACTATTAACGGAGTTCGAAACAACAATCAATGCAAGTGATCCAAGAACAGCCAGAAAGGGAATGAATGCAATCATCACTACAATACTCATATGGATTATGTGCATCAAAGGAGCAGAACCGTTTGTGGTATATAACTGCGACAACATAAAGATTGGCGATAAATATTCACTGAAAGAAACAGAAGAGTGCAAAGCTGCCAACCCCGGAAGATTACAGACAACAGCCACAGCAGTATCACATAACGTGTACCAAGAAGTGGATTTCATAAAAACGGAAATCAAAGAATGTAGAGTGACAAGGAAAATTGTAGCATTTCACTGCGGACATCATTCACATTCAACAATCATAGAAGCCGGAACGGAAGCAACTGTAGTCACAGTAACGCGGAACGAATGTGAAGAAGGATTTACGACAGGACGCATCCAAATAGCCGGACGAATTCAAGTAGCAGCAGAGGAAGAGAAAATAAAAACCACCAGAGTATACGCCGCAGGAAGAATAACAGCTGGAGACGAATCATGTGAAGGAGGATAGTACACTCTACTAAACCAATTAGTTAAAGGCGTGGTAGTAATAGAAAGCTATCAAGTAAAGTTGGAGAAGTATCAAGGATATTTCGACCCAGATACGCAAGCAATGAAAAAATACCCTCAATGTCTGGCAACAGATAGATCATGCAATACCGGGATGTCAACGATTGTATACCACGCCGATACCAGACCTTGTCGACTCACCTTACTAAAAAGCGCAATATTCGACGAGGTACAAGGACAAGTGCACAGCGAAACAGAAACCAATACGCAGAAGAGTGCAATGGACGAACTACGGAGAACTGGAAAGATCGGAAAACCAACAATCACCACTAATATCGGATCGGAAATCACACCAACAGTTGTAATATCAAACGATACTACAATAGGGATGAGATTTATAAAAGGACGAATGGTGAGTAAATGCGACGAAATGGTAATTAGGACAAATTACAAAGGAATATTTTTATCGCAAAGAACAATACCAAGTGCAAAAGCGCAAATAGACCCAAAGGATGTAAAGTTGTATCTCTACATGAACAACAAAATAGATTTCCTATACCACAAAGGCCTAGCATCAACAGAGAAAATATATTACAATCTAGTAAAAAATGACAGTATCTTGAACAGAGAGATACTAAAAACTAAGTTAGCTATGACAATCACCAATCCGGATAACGCAATTCCACTGCTACCACTTCAAGAAGGATATTTTGGAAGAATAGTCGGCGAAGTAATGTATACGTACAAGTGTGAAAAGACAATTGCAAGACTGCCAGAGAACTCGACCATCCCCAGAGACAAATGCATAAATGAACTGGAAATAATGCACAAAGGGAAAATCAGATATGCCCAACCAGTAACGAGGATGATAAATCCAGAGAAATTTGTACCTAACATGTTCAGTTGCAGTAATGTATATGGACCACTGTTTGAAATAAGAGATGGAAGTTGGCTACAATTTCCAACTTGAGTAATAGTAGCCTCACCAAAACTTTTTGGACTCACAGAATTGGCCAGCGAGGCAGAATTTAAACCAGTAGATATATCACAGAGTGGGATATACCAAACAAAGGATCTGGAACGAGCTAGAGAACACTTATTATTCCCAGCGCAAAGACAAGCAATATTATCCAATATTGTGACGATAACGGGAGGCAACAACTACGGAGAAAAACCCAACTACGAGTTGTTATTATCACCAGACCATTTCCAACATGGTACAGCAAATATGATGAAAGCCATGTGGGGAAGATTCTTAATCTTCGGACAAATGATGGCGGGAATACTAGGAATTATACTCATCATTCAAATTGTGAGAGTGATCCTAACACAGATGTTAGCATGCTTCGATATATACAAGAGAGAAAGAAAAATAAACTGGAAGATGGCTATTGGATTCTTACCGTTCTTAGCAAAGACAATGGTGTTGCATGGACATTCGAAAGACATCCACAAGATAAAGAGACTCGTAGGAATTTTAACTAGAATAAATGGCACCGATGAGGAAGTCGGACGGAAATTCAAAGCGATAATGAGACTAGAAGCTGAAAGAACCAGGATAAAGCGACAGAAACCAAGCAACTGGAAGCGATGGATAGACCTTAAAAACGATAACAGCGACAACAGCGACAACGACGACAATCAAGGAAGAACACAGATGCTAACCCAAGAAAAGCTCCAACAATGGGAGAACCGGAAGACAAAATATAGCGAACATTATAATCATCCACCACCATTATACGAATATCTGAAGAAAGCAGCGAAACCTGTAGAGAGAAATACGCCAGTAGAAAGACACGTACCAATACCAAGACCAGCAACACTACGCAACATATATCCAGCGCCATACGAACCGAATTGGGCAGAATTGATACCAAGAACCAGCAAAAAATCGAAAAGCGTAGCCGGACCAACGTTAACGATACCTATAGAGATCAATGCAGTAGAGATAAAAGTAATGATTGATACCGGAGCAAACATTTCGGCAATAAAAATGGATAAAATACCAGGAAGATTATGGCCATGTATCGAAGAAGCAAACATGGACGTGATAACCTGCAGTAAAGAATCGGTAGCAGTTATCGGAAACATCTGGTCAATAATCGAATATAAAAATGTGAAAATCAACACTTACTTAGTAGTCATCAGGAGACTAAGCGCAGACTGCATAATTGGAACAGATCTCATGCCAGAACTATTAAAAGAAATAATAATCGACCTAGGATCAATGGAACTGAGAGATAAAACCGGACGAATATGCATGCTAAAGTCCGAGGTAAGATGCTCAGAGAAAATAGTGGTGCCAGGACGCACACAAATGATCTGTTACGTAAAGGTGAACGAGAAAACCAGAGGCGAAATGATCTTCGAACCCAACCACAAGTTTGTGAAAAAGAGAAAATTGCCTCTAGCCAGAGAAATAGTATATGTAAACGACAACAGCGAAATTCCAATCAACATCACTAATTTCGATGAGGAAGACAAAGTAATTTACGAGAATGAAAGATTAGGGAAACTAACCCCGATGATGGACATCGAACTTCCAGCAACAAAAACCGAAGGAACTGAAGAGGAGGAACTATGGACAATTGACAGTCAGCTATTAAACGAAGCGGAGAAGGAACAACTACAGAAACTACTTATTGAATTCAAAGACATATTCGCAGCATCTGACCTGGATCTCGGTACAAGCGACGTGACACAACACACGATACCATTGACAGATGATACCTCAATAACGCTACGACCATATCGATTAGCGGAAGCTCCGAAATCCGTCACAGAAAAAGAAGTTCAAAAGATGCTAGATGCAGGAGTAATCGAACCATGTTGTTCACCATGGCATTTTCCAGTGGTCATGGTAAAAAAGAAAGACGGAACACAACGATTCTGTATAGACTATCGACGACTCAATGCCGTAACTAAAAGAGATACATATCCACTGCCAGATATAAATGAGATTTTGCAAACGCTACATGGAACAGCTTATTTTACATCTCTAGATTTAAAAAGTGGTTATTGGCAAATAAAGGTCAAGGACGAAGACCGAGAGAAAACTGCCTTTACGATAGGAAAAGATTTATACCAATTCAAGAAAATGCCTTTCGGATTAACCAACGCACCAGCTTCATTCCAGAGATGTATGAACTTTGTAACCCACGGCATTAAACAGTGTATGGTATATATTGATGATTTATTAATTTATTATAGTACCTTCGAACAACACCTAAAAGATATACGAAACGTATTTGTTCGACTACGACAATGGAAGTTAAAACTGAAACCATCAAAATGCGATTGGGCCAAGGAAAAAGTCACGTTTCTAGGACACATCGTGTCGGCAAAAGGCAAAAAACCAGACTTAAGAAACATCGTAAAGATAAAGAACTGCCCTGTACCAAAAACAGTCACACAAGTACAAGAAATCTTAGGCCTATGCGGATACTATCGGAAGTTCATAAAGAATTATGCAACCATCGCAAAACCAATACAAGAATTAACAAAGAAAGATACCCCATTCGCATGGAAAAAGGAGCAACAAACAGCTTTTGAAACACTCAGAGATAAACTGATATCAGCACCGATACTAGTACATCCAGACTTTAAGAAACCGTTTTTATTAGCAACAGATGCAAGTGGATATAATTATATAATTAGAATGTTTAAAATACTCCGGCCATAATAAAAGAAATATATTTTGAAAAGGTTTTATTAAACTCGCGGGCCGCAAAAAATTTCAAGGCGGGACGCGGGTTGGCCGTCCATGGTTAAAAGTTTCATATGATCATATATGAGATTTATACAGATAAAAATTATCCGGGAATATGTTCTGATACTGGGGTATAGTTACCCCGATGTTGCAAAAGGTGATATCAACGAAATAATTTAGCTATTTTATATGGGTCAGTGATTATACAACAAATTGTTCACATAATTAGATTACTTTATTCACTGTGTTTAGGGATGTTAAGATTGATGAATGAATGACAAGATAAGGTTTTGTTAATCATTTACACGTTGAGTCATGTTTTTAAGGTCAAGGTTGTATAAATACTTGATACAAGTACTAAATCAAGTAAATGAATCAAGAGGCAATCATCATTAAATTGCTAAATGGTCTAGATTGGTCATAGGTTGTTTAAATATTTTAGAATCTGATGCAGAGATCCAATTCAATTCAATTGACTTCTCACAGATTTTGAATCAAAACAATAATTGTCGAGAAAAACACGTTTAAAGGTATATTTTAGTTCTTATTCGATGAAAACATTAAGTGTTCATGTATCAATCTGGCATTCATGTTCACGAAACATGATTTTAATAATTCTGGTTCAGATTATGAATTTTACTGTAAATTGTCAGTACAGATATAAAATGGTTGTTATTTATATTAATAATAGTATTTTAGATCATTCAAAGTGAAATAAGCCCCTGGATTCTTGTTGACATCAAACACCCAAAATAAGAAAAGTTTGATTTGAATAACAATAATTGTGTTAATAAAATTATTTATCTATTAAAATTTCTAGAAAAAATGCAAAACATTCATAAAATAATTTAAATGAACACTGAAAAAAATACAAACAAAATCAAGGAAAAATTGAAGCTAATGATCAAAATATCTGGACTTTTGTTATTGAAAATTTAATTTCCTTAAAATAAATGTGTTTTTATTTTGTGTACAAAATCATCCAAAATAAATTTTGTATTGCAATATTATTAATAATCATGAAAATAACATTTTTATTCAACATTCCTTATCATGAGTTGCATCTACATCAATAGTCATGCACAGAAATTGCATTTGGAATGAATTTTTGAGTCACTTTAAGCTGAACAAGACAAATCTTCAAGGCAAATAATATCCAAACTAAACGAACTCTTTATAGTACGAGAGTGTAGTGTTTATAACAAGAGCCTCAATTCATGGCCTTTTAACATAGCCAAAATTACTAGTGGAAGAATCTGAAATACGTTTTTTACTGAAAAATCAGAAATTGACATTAGAAAATAAAAATAAACCTTATTTGCCAACACTTTGTTCGTCAAAGATATGGCTCATTGTTTCTAGAGCAGGGTTTCTCAAAGTGGGGTACACGTAAAAATATTAAGGGTGCTCAATAAAATAATATTTGAAATTGTAAAAATTGCAGAAATTATGTTCGATAAAAAAGAAATAGATACAATAAAAAAACAAGACCATGTTCGAATGACACTATTAAACGAAGAATTAATGATATGGCAGAAGATATCATAAAACAAGTTAACAAGAAAATAATTTTTAAAAAAGCAGTTTGCATTACAGTATTTGTTAGATATATTAATGATGATGATGAAAAAGAAATAAAAGAACATATAAACTGTTGGAACGAACTAAATATGACAACTACAGCTGAAGCTATCTTCAATTTATTGAATGAACAAATAGAAAAATGGTTTATCATGGAAATGGTGTATGTCAATCTGCACAGATGGAGCAGCATCTATGTTAGATCACAAAAGTGGACTTAAAGCTCGAATATAACGTGTGGATCCTTTAATAAAGCAGATTCATTGTATTATATATCGAGAAGTATTAGCTGCAAAGCAATTAAATGGAGATTTAAATTATTGTTTTAGTTATATTGGCATATATAAAATTTTGCTAGGGTACTTCAAAATTTAATAAATTACGAAATGGTACTTTATGTAAAAAGTTTGAGAAACACTGTTCTAGAGAGTATGACAACTCACCACTATCTGCTTATAGTAAATAGAATATAAATATGGTGTATGTATATTTACCAAAGAATTCGCATTCTTTATAAATTCTAAATCTTTATAACCTCGTATAAAATAATTTTTAATTCAGTTGTTTAATGAAAATTACTGCTACATTATACTATACAACAGTTGTGCACAACTAACGGCCCGTGATCATTTATACACAAATTTTAAAATATTTAGTTATATATACACCTAATTATGTTTTTACACGAATTAAAAATATTTTTTCTCTTTTTACACGAATTGCTTTGTTTTAAGACGATTTTCAATATCCTATGAATTTTTTTTTGATGTTCTATTAATTTTTTTTATTTTCATTTTTCACAAATTATGTATACATACATTTTAACTTCGCATTATATTCTTCAGAATTCAGTTATATTATGTCTATTATATGCATATATTTTCTCTTTGGGTGCGATTCCCCGAAACATACATACAGTAAAAACGTATTGTACTTTGTATGCAATTTAGTTTGTTTTGAGAATTGAAACGAAAAGACATTTAGTGGTTGTGAATGTTTAACAAGTTATAAATAAAATAAGGTGCTCTTTTAAATTTATTAATTCTGCTCGTATAGATTTATTAACACAATAACAGGTAAGTTTTAAATAACTTTCAAATCTTTGTATTATTAATTATAATTATAGATTAAATTTATTTTAGTAGCCTTAACATAATGTCACATAATTCATTTGTAATAAAAACGAAGAGGAAAGTATCAGTTTAGATACTAAAATTATTATACTTTTGTTTGTTTATTGTACTTTTGTTACTGTTTTAAGTATGGAACCAATCTACTATTTTTCCATTCAGCCAATATATTTTTTTACACGAATTTTTTAGGAACGTATCAATCTTGTAAAAACAGAATTAGGTGTGTACATATTGATTTTTACGTAAATAGTTAAGTAAAATACAAAATTTAAACATGTTATATTATAATTTTAAAAAATTGTTAAACGCATTCGTTTCAACAAATCAAACAAACTGCATTAGAATTAGATCCAGAATAGAATTTACTCAAAATCATAGTGCTAAGAAAATTTGAAAACAGACATTCAACCAGACTACCAGCAATTATGTGCAGAACATCAAATGCAAGTCTAGCATTAATTTTAAATTAACTTTTTTGAAGACTTCATTTTAATTACTGGATGAGTATTTTATTATATATTTTTGTATTATATTAATAAAAACATGGTATTATCTATTATATCTTTTATAATATTTGTGGCCCTCAAACTTTCTGGTAATTTGAAAAATGGCTCACAGTTAATAAAGGTTGGGCACTACTGCTCTACAACATTTCATAAGTTTGTATTTAGTAAATTTTTATTAATTATACTAACAACTATTGAGTGAAATGGGTGGAATGGATGAAATGAATTACTCATATGACTAATTTATAGGATATTAAATGTATTTATAAACTTGATAAGAGCGTTACAAACAATTGTGATATTTGAAGTTGGATAGTGGCGGAATTATCATATTCTAGTGCTGTGACTATTAGTCACTTGAAAAACTAAAAAACAAAATAATGTCTTTTAAAAATTATGTTAAAAAGAATAAGAAATCTTAGGGGGTCACTTACATTTATGTACGATTGTAGGAGACCCTGAAAAACGCATTCATCCGTGAAGTCCTAACAAATTATTGGCCGATCAAAGAAATCACCAAACGAATTTTTTTGCATAAAATATTGTTGACATCAAACACCCAAAATAAGAAAAATTTTATTTGAATAACACAATAATTGTGTGAATAAAATCAATTATCTATGAAAATTTCTAGAAAAAAATTACAATACATTAATAAAAGAATTTAAATTAAATTAAGTCTAATTTAAAGTCTATTTTAAAGTGATATATCCATTTCGGCATCATGAATGTCATCTGTGGTGTTGTTTTGTTTTAATCTACCATCTTGTTCTATTATTTCAACTTCATTTAAACCGATCTCTCGGTAATCGTCTTCTAAAATCTTTAGATCAATTCTTGACTCTGCAAATTCGGCTTCTTCCATACCCTCGGTAATAAACCAATGAATGAAAGCTCTTTTACGAAAGAGAAGATCGTATTTTTTTCCTATTCTAGACCAAACTTGTTTCAGAGCAGTAGAATTGGATATCATTGTTACCCCTTTGTCTGAAGGTGCCATGAGTGATTCGGGTAACACAGTTGGACCCTGAACGTTAATACCTATTTTTAATCCAGTTGGACACCAATCAACAAAATTTTTCATGGTCGATTTTTGTTTTACAACAGCATCTGATATTTCTTTTGGATTAACTGACCCTCGATAATTCAGCATGATTGCAATAAATCTTCCTCGAGTTGTATCACATTTCATAGATAAATGAGTCTTCGAAAATACATCTTTAGTAATTTGTTCAATGGAAACATTCAAACTATTAGTTCTTGAAAATGGTTCTAATGGAGCGTGGCTTAATAAAGGGAAATGTATTCTTGGATATGGTACTACATTAGTACGAATGTCTCTCAAAGAAGGATGAGAGGCAGTATTGTATCGTAAAGAACAGGTCACGGAACTCACCATTGACGCTATGACTCGATTTATATCAATGTAATTTGGGAAGTTTATTAGTAGTAATTTGTTACACATTTCTAGCAAAGCTTCATTATCAAACAGAATACTAATATCTACGCAATCTATTGAAGCGTGGTTATGCAGCACGACATTGTATGGTTCAACAATTGCTGAACTCAAATGGGGACTACTGAAAATCGGCATTTGCACTCGAAATTTCTTTCGAAAATCAAAGACTAGCTGTTCCAATACTAATACGCTGAGACCAGATCCGGTTCCTCCCCCAGTACTATTGAATAATAAAAAACTTTCCAAATTACTTGATTGCTCAACTATTTTCCGCAATTTAGTTCTGAATTCTTTGATAACCGTTGGCCCACAAACGAAGCTGCCTCGGGCAAAGTTATTCGATGCATCTTCTTTCCCACTTATTAACTGATTGGGATGATAAATGTCACGGTAAACTCCAGTTTCAATTTCATCTAAAATTAAAATATTTGACTTCCTTTTATAATTTTGCGAATAATAGAAATAGATTTTTAAAAAGCCTGTGTCAGTCCAACCGATTATCTACTTATAATTTTTCAGTATAATATTTTCAAAAAAAAATTTATTTAGTACACTAAAGCGGATAAATTACGGGAGCTGGCATAAATTTAATGGAAGTACTATAGAAAGCATTAGAATAAATTTGGTAAAGCATCTTTTAATAGAGATTAGTATACAAAACCAATAGATGATTCATAATTTATCAGCAAAATCTTTAATTTGTCATTGTTTCTTCAAAAACAAAAATTTGAAATATATTTTTTAATGGAACAATTCCACAAATCGAAAGTTTGCATGCGTTTTTTACTATTTGTTGAGTTTGAATGTTCAATTTATTTTTTCTCATGTTCTATATAAAATATTTTTTATCCATTGCAACTTTAACACACAACACAGGAGTGTTTGTGTGTTTCTATAATATAAACTTATTGATTATAGTATTATTAGAAATTCTTTTGATTTTCACCACTGGTTTCTTTTTATTTTCCAATGACGTCATATTTATAGAAATATAAATATAAGTCATTATTAATTAAATATTATAGATGAATTTATTAATTGTGAATAGGTACATGACTGTCATTTTGCGGGCCTTGTATATACAAGTTCTAACATTAAGAAATTTGTTTGATAATTAAATTCAAACAGTCAATAAGTAACTGGTAATTTCTTGGTAAAAATATGATAAAATTAGAAGTGTTCGTTAAATTTAATGCCAAGTGTTAAAGCTTTATGTACTTGGATGAGTTCGGATTGAAACCTTCATTAGTCAGTAGCAAACTCGTTAACTCGATGTCCATGAATTTTGCCTTGTTATTAATTTTTTCATTGTATAGCTTCAATATGATATTTTTCATAGTATGCATAAACTTGGAAATATATTGGATAATTCGTAAATATGCTGGCTACGAAGTCTTATCTCTATGTGCAGGGATGTTCTACTTTACCTCAAACTGCGGTAGTACGACTGTAGCTAGTAAACTTTTCACAACGTTTTTTCAATATTTAGTATTGTATTGATATTGAATATTTGATATTCCAAAAAGCGCTTATTTTATATTTACTTTACATAATTCGTATTATAATAATAAACTGTATGTTATGTCATTAAAAAAATTTAGCGGAATGCAAAGCCGTAAGAGCAAGAAAGATGCTGAACAAGAGTAGCTGGTGTTGGGCCAGAACACAAATAGCCTTGAAAATTGTTTAAATGCATCAGTAATACAGCACAAAACTCAGCACCAAGAAATCTTAAAATACAATATACAAAACCAACTAAACACTTTAAAATCTGAGAGAATATAAATAAATATAAAATCAAAAAACATAAAAGTAAAATAAAATAAATACAAAATACATCAAGAACCGCACGAAATTTACATAAAAATAACATAATAACAAGAAAGTTTGACCGAAAAACGACAAATTATATAAAAGTAAAAACTGATGAATATGGTAACATTTATTTATTCATTTTTCCGGCCCAAAGTCAAAACAAACTACAAGTAATTAAAATCTACACACCCCAATCGAGCTGTGTAAGTGCGGTTCATCCGCCAATAGTTCGTGTCCGTGAAGGTTCCAGCGTGAGCAACGCAGAAACCCGAACGTCAATATATTCCACTTATAGGGAAAATTGGAAGGTTTGGTGAGTAGTCTTTTGGCTTCTCCTTCGTCATTCGTTTCCTGAAAAATCGACATAAAATTTTTATTAACAATCGGCTCAGAATCACCAACACCGAGTAGTTCAGTGGGCAATCATTAAATATAATATGAACATAAATAGATCATAAGGACAAAGAAAAGGAAAGGGTAGCGGGGAAAATAGCGAAATCATTGCAACAGTTAACATGAATAGCCATCGGAAAAAGATTAATCCGAACGACCAAAATTATGAAAAGAAAATTTTAAATAATATATAAGAATTAAGTAAATTATTTGAGTTGAGACGGAAAATATGGGCGGAACGCCGCGCAAATTTTCGGAAACAAGCAAATAGTTATTACAAAACCAAAAAATAAGGGCGGAACGCTGCTCAAATTTTCCGAATCAATTAAAATACATATCAAAAACAACAAAGTAAAAGTAGAATACTTCAAAATAATTGATAGGATATACGGATAAAACTGTAAAATAAGGGCGGAACGCTGCTCGAATTTTCCGAATCAATGAAAATACTTTATCGAAAACTGTAGAATAAGTATGGATTACGGCTAAATTTTTATATAAGTAAAATATTTTCATAAAGCTGAGGAATAAGGACGGATCCCTACAAAACTTAATAATTGCTACAAGGCTCATGAGGATGCAAAAACACCGCAGCTGCGGAAGAACCCCGATCGACAAATTCTGATTGAGGACGAGAATGTTTGCGTCAGAATTTACCCAGGCTTTTCCATTGTATTGTTCACTATGACCTGAACCCAACGCTGTCATCAAATATCCCAAAACTAGACCATCAAACAGAAAGTTATGATATTCATCCATAGAGCATTCTTGAATATTTGTTGGGATTTTATCAATTGCAGCTTTAATATGACTTGGAACTGTAGCATTTAACATATCCATCCAACGAAGAGTTTTTCCTGCTTCACTTTTATCGAATTGTGCAGCTTGAGGAGAAATAATGTGAGATGTAATTCCAGGTTGTGGTTTAAGAGTAGATAAAGCTTCTCGAGCTGTAGTAGCCTCTTTAGTTAGACGAGTCACAACTCTACACGAAACATCGTATTGATAAATAGCGTGAGACAATTCACGTTTAAGAGCCTCGTTCTCTTGCTTCATCGTAAATTGTTGAAACATCAAAGCATCCCATTCATTCTGAAAAGATGTCAATAAAGCTGGAATGGATGTAAAACTGGGTGGTTTCGATTTCACGTGCATTAGAACTCCAGAACTGTACCCCAATGACTGGATTTAGATCACTGGTTGTTGAGTATTTATCAATTAACCTTTTTTCATAAACATGCCCTAATAATCTATTAAGAACTGGAACTTCAGGAATTTCATTAGAAATCGAACATATTAACGACATTTTAAAGAATATTTAAACGTTTAAAGCCAAAATTTATTTATTTCAAATTACACACTTTTAAATTGCTTTATGCTCATAAAATTACAAATTTATTTTTCAATTTTCTACGATTTACAATTTACATTTAAACAACAATAAAAATTACAAAAAAAACGAAATTTACAAAATTTACACATTTTTCAAAATAAAAACGTCTACCCGAGCGAAGTTTTTTTTTATTTCATTTTAATTCATAAATTCTATTTTTATTTTTCCCGGCCTTAATTTTAATTATTGTTGTTACTTGGAGAAAAGACTCAAATTTTGAATCCATTCTACAAGTTACTAAACTACATGGAGCTAAGGGAACAGACTAACCAAATTCTCAACACCTTTACTTTTTTTGCGATAATTCCATATTTTTTCTAATTTTTGTTTAAATTGAAGATTACGTAATTTTTAAACGCGATTGCGTCATTGTTATGTAACTTCTCATAATATTTCACATAGAAATAATTGCCCTGTTGTAGTCTACCATTACGTACCTTTAAATTTTGTTTAAATTGATAATTGCATAACTTCGAAAAATTTACAAGACCATTGATTACGTTACCAATTATAACATTCATCTAGAATTGTTGAGGCTTATAGTCTTAATTTTTGACGCTTGTTCTAATGGTAATATTAATGGTACTGTCGATAACTTGAATATTCAAAAACTTTACATAAAAACAAATGACTTGTTATTAATACATTTATTCACATATTAAAATCCTAGAGAATGTCAAGCACTGACTAATTTCCAAATTGTTGATATCACTTCTTTTTCATCCATTTTATAGTCCTGTATTATTATATTGAAAAACCAACTTTCCCCATCTTTAAATTCAATTTCTTCAAAGGCATAATGAAAACTGGTAATTCGATGGTTTATGAATATATTTTCATTCTTATTGATTTTCATTAACACTGTATTTACTGGAACTATATGTTCTTTTGATAATTGTGCATTCAAACTTGGATATTGCAACTTGATCAATTTCACTGCCTTTGAGAATTCACATGGAATTTTATTCGTCAAAAAATACATCTTATAGTTATGATACATTTGCACTGGTTGGACATCTATTTGCTCATTAGAATTCATCTTCTTGTTATTCATTTTCAAAATAACGAATGAAATTACATTTCATCTCTCTTTTATTCCTGTAAAATAAGGTGTGTAACCAATCAAATTCGATCATGTGTGTGTTAAAAACTCTGTATGCATGTGACCTTTGACCTTTATGATTCATGCATTTGTATTGCACATAATTTGTATTGCAATTTATTAAAATATTATTATTATTATTATTGTTATAGTTATTATTACCAACAAATATTATCACCGAATAAAAATATTACCGATAAATAAAACTAATTTATTAAAATAGTATCAACAAATAAAGATATTATCAACACAAGATTTATTATACATCTACAATTGATGAAAAGTTATATTTTCTCAGTTTTTTTCGTAACAACCAAATTTTATAATTTTTCTCTCTGTCAGTACATCCTTCACAGCGACATGGGCACACAGATGGAATATCAATAGGGTCAAGCTCTCGATCCAAAGTTTGTAAATGATTTAAAAGTACTACATTTAGATCTATTCCAATGGCCATCCATATTCTGAACAGCATAACCTCTGGTACCCAATAGATTAAATCTTTTATTAATTTAGGATATAGATCGCACATCTTTCCAATAAGGATTTGTATTAACTTTTCTAAAAAATAAAGATTATTTAAATAATTGATAATAAATAATATACCGTTTTCAAATAAATTTGTCAAATCTAAATAAAATGTTCTTGTTCTTATTTTGATGCACATACACATAATTCGACCAATCAAAATCTTGAATGCATGATACATACATATTGCAGTCATAAGAAAAAATTACAAAATTCCATGTCATCAATAACTGATTTTATATCATTATTGATTTTTCAACAATAATAATCCAATGTTTTAATACCAAGTATAACTACTTTACCACTGCTAAACACATTAACACTTAAGAGATTATACTTAATATATCTCAAAGCTGGAAATATTTCTGTTTCATAAAAACATTTCATATATTTTAATAAATCCGGTAAAATAACTTATGTTTCAAGATCGGTAGTAACTGTTGAGGTAGATGACGCATCAAGTTGTTAACAATTTATTTGGATAGGCGTTATCTCAGAAATTTTAGAGTTCGGATGGTTAGATTGATATTATTATTAAAAGATGTGAGAAGAGTTTATTTGACCATTGAACTTAGTTATCAACAATTCAGTAAAGTCGAGAACCAATTATTAATGGTAGTGTTTTGACTGAGTAGTTGAGCTACGGAATAGCAGTTTCACATGTCAATCGTGTTGTAGAGTTTAACCAGGTAGCAATTTTCAAATAGTATATCGAATTGCGCTGTTCCATCTACTTTCATTGAAGACTGTATAAAGAAATTACATGAAAAAATTATTGAGAGAACTGAATTAGGAAGTAGTTGGAAAATAAACTGAATAATAGAAGTAAATCTCAAATAAACCAAAGTTTTCAATATATCTAATCAAATAATCATAGAAATGAAATATTAACATAATTAAATCAGAGTCAACAAATAGTTTAGATAAGAAATTATTATAAGTTAGTTTAAATGGAAAACCATTGAAAAAACCTAAGAATCGAATAAATTTATGGTTGTGTAAATGATCGCATACATTTCAAAACCATCATTTATGAAAACATTTAAAATCGATAATGATTTAATAGCTGTTTTGTCAAATAAAGAATCAATGTGCTTGGATAGTGTGAACTTTTCCTCATATTCTTCAAAAGTATTTCGATTCTATACAGATTATTCTATTCCCTTGACTGAATGTTGGATTGATGATGGATTTCATATGTACGAATTTTTAACACCTTTTTATTATTGATTATTTATATTCTTGTAATTCAAAATAATGAATGAAATTGCATTTCATCTCTCTTTTATTCATGTAAAAACAGGTGTGTAATCAATTAAATTTGATTATGTGTGTGCAAACAATCAAATAAGAGAAAAGGTAGGAAAATATTTTGAAACAACCAATCAGAATAAAGAAAGGGGTAGAAAATATTTTGAATAAATAAGGCAAATTATCATACTACATTAAAATTACAACAAAGAAATTACTACAAATAATTGCATCAAAATTGTAAAATATTAAAGCAGATTGCAACAACATACTTAAATATTACAACAAATTAATAAATTATTTCTATAAATTGCAACAAAGATATAACACATTGAAGTCAATTACATTGAAAAGATAAATTATTTAATCAAATTGCATGCAAGTTATAAGATATTTCAATGAATTGCACAACACAGATAAATTATTTCATCAAGTTGTAAAAAATTATACAAGTGAATTGCATCAAAATAATTAAATATTAAAACAAAGTAACAAAAAGCTTACAGGAACTTACAAAGTAATAAAATTGTCATTTAAAACAAACAGTAAATTATATCAGATTATGAAACGTTTTGACAAATTGCACCTCGTTAGGAAATCTTTCATCGAGTTACAACAAAGTTATAAAACATTGCAATGAATTGCTTTATAATAATATGTACTTTTATCAAATTGCATCTAAGTAACAAAAGATTACAGGGACATATAATATTTTTTCAATAAAAAAACCAGTTAATCACATGAGTGGTATTAAATATTACATTCAATCGGAATAAAGCTAAGAAAAATTTCATCAAGTTACAACAAAATATTGCAGTGAATTTCAATAAAGTACTTAAATATTATAACAAATTAACTTATTTCATTAAATTTAATCAAAGTTATAAAACATTAAAGTGAATTTTATCAATTTAATTAAACATTATAACAAATTATTAAATTATTTTAACAAAGATTTATAAATTATTATTTATTAATACTTCTTTTGGTTTTCACCACTGATTTATTTTCATTTTAATATTTGACTAATAATCAGTAATGAGATCGATGTTTTATTGGTACTCACAAATTTTCGGCACAGCCTTTTCCAATTGAAAGAGAAAAATTTAATATTAAAAATATTGGTAATTTAATTTATTAAAATCATTAAATGATATATTTAAAATTTAAAATGTTTAAAAACATTTAAAATAAAAGAATATTTTAAATAACTTATTTTCATCTTTTATTAGATCAAGAATGGATAAACTAAACTGTCACCAGTTATCAGGGTGGATGCCAGTGTATTTGAGATCATAGATGAACCTATCACACTGCACCCCCACGCCCACTGCAACTAATTATTTAATTAATATTAACTTTGATTTCAAATCCGTAAACTTTTTAAAAATTTTTAAAGTGGTATCAGATAGAGAATTAAAAGTTAGGAAGATTGACATAAATAACTTTTTGGAAATATAAAACTTGAGAAAGACAAATCAGTCAACTTTTTTAAAATTACTCAATTATATTAATTTTTTTCAATATTTGTATTATATTTAAACTCCAGATTTTGATTTCTAAATAGTGGTATTTGCCTGAGGGTCGTAGCATAGGTATGTAAGTAAATATTATTAATTATATAATTTATACAGAAATTCGTTTATTTAGTGGCTAAAATGTAATGTATTGCGATATGTAATATAAAGCAAAATTTGTCACATACAAAACAAAAACTTAAAGCGAGTTTGAGGATCAGATAAACATCATCGAGAGCAACTTGATTGGCTTGTATTGTTTTAAGTTTAGGACAGAAAAAATGAGCTTAAAGAACAGAAACTGAAGATTGAAGAGATAGAAAAACTGAAACGAAATATGACCAAGAAAAGCAGAAGATATTTAGAAAAAATAAGAATCTTGATATACTGTAAATATATTGTCCTTTTAATCTCTACATATTCAATTTTAAACATGCAATACAGTCCTATAAAATGTTAATAGTTTGTAGTGGGGTGTAAAAATTGTTTGACATAATTATATTAAAGGGTGTCAGTGGAAGTTTGACAATTGTTGACAAGGGGGAGCGGGGTTAAACATTGCCTAAAAATTGGTTACATAATTGATAGATGTCCCCTTATTTTTTATGGTGATAATAATTTTCGAAAACTGTAAATTGCATTGGAAAAACCCTCTTAAAAGCTGTCATATTTGTATTCCTCGATGGAACAAAACAGTCTTAGTGAGTTAAAGATGAAGTTACTCATAAGTTTTCCCCAGTTAAATCTAGGAAAATAAATCTGCTATGAGCATTTGCAAATACATACGAAGTGTTTCAAAATGTGATAGACGATAAAGAATTTAAATATTTTGTAAATCATTTCAAATAATATATATATATATATCTTAGTTTATTTTGTTGCATCAGTATCACTAATTGTATTTTATAAGAAATGGCTCAATTTTCAATTGACGATAGTGTTTTTACTAAAAAGCTATTATATGCTAAAATATCCAATTTTGGTACAGAGAGAATGGATGAAAATCTAACACTACTAGATTTTTTCCTTTGGGTCATTGTTAAGAATATTGTCTATTGTGAGTATTATGACAAGATCTAAAGAAAATAATAATTCATTCCTTTGTTCAAATTCCATTACATGATATCCAGAATGCATGTAACGCTGTATTAAAAAGATGTAAACTTTCCATTGGTGTAGATGGTGAACACTTTAAGCATTTATTGTAATTTCTGTTTTAAATAAAATTTAAATATGTTATCTTAAATAATAAAAAATTAACATTTATATTGTTTTAAAAATATTTATAAATAAATAGAATCGTCTTTTACTCTTTGAAACACTCGGTATGTATGAGAATATATTTACTTAGGTATTTAATAAAATATATTATTTTGCGTGTCTGCTTCGCTTACTCGATTGTGAACTTTTAATTTTTTGTGTGGGAGGGGTGTAAAATATAAACCTTGTCCCGGGAGCCAAAATCCTTAGTTATGTCTATGCTCTACTTTCTCCATTCGTGTATTCTATATATATAATTGTGTATAAGGTTTAGCTTCTTGGTTACCTTTTCTAAATAAATTTTTTCTACTAAAATTTATTATTTTCGATATTTATGGTGCTGTGACCCATTGGTAACATTTATCAAGTTGTTGCGACCTCTTTCACTATGATTTTGCAACTAAATATTATTGTGGGGCAGAACACAAACGGCCTTGTAAATGTTTAAATGAATCGGTAACACACATGCAAATATAACATGCAAATTTAAATTCAAACCTATTAAAACCTCAACTAAACCCTATCAAATATGAGAAAAAAAAGATAATAAAATATAAAATAATAAACATAAAAATAAAATTAAAATAATAACAAAATGCACCAAGATCCGCACGAATTAAATATAAACATAACACGAAAACCCAATGATTTTGACCAAAATTTGACAATTTATTAAAAATACCAAATTTCATGAAAATGAAATAAAAATCAAATAATTTGAATTAGAAATAATTCAATTAAAAATCTAAAGAAAAATTGTCAAATAAAGTTTGAAAATAATAAAAATTAAGATTAGAATACACTAGAAAAATCCAAGGTCAAAATTTGTTTTACTAAATCAAAAAGAACACGCAAGGTTAGGGACAAAAAATAGGTATATATACCGATGCATTTTCACATGAAATTTAATCAAAATCGTTTTTTGAAATTTTCAACTAGTTTTAAAAATCTATTTCTGTAAGTGTGAGTTTTGTTTTGAAACTCTCTCTCCACGTCGCATCCTCGCAATCTCGACAGAGCTCTGCTTGGATGTCGGCGTGGGGAGAGTAGTATTATTATGATTTTTCGTTTGGGACAAGTAATTATTATGTTGTTTAATATTAATAAATTATTTATATCTAAATTGTTTTTTTTTAATAACTACCTTTAATTAATGTCGAAAATTTTCCGGCCCACAGCCAAAGACACATCACAAGTCAGTAAAATCAACATATTATTCAGATTCGTGTAAGTGCGTGGAATACCGGCGATGTATTGTGCCCGTGAAGACCCGGCGTGCGGAACGCAGGGATCGGAACGTCAATATTTTCCCGTATAGAAGAAAGGAGAAATAAGGAAGGGGTCTTTTGGCTACTTCCTCGTTTCTCGATTTCTGTAAATTCGACTTAAAATATTCTACATACGGCTCAAAATCAACACACCGAGTAGTCCAGTGGGCACTCATTAAATGTAATATGAACACAATGCGCCTAGGGTCAACCAGGGGAAAGGTAACGGGAATCTAAATTGAAATCGTTGCTAAACATTCAAATCAATAATGAGTTCATGCTGTCACTATGTAATTATTAGGATCAAACTGTAGAAGCGGGGTAGAAATAGTTGTAAATATGGAATAATTCAGGGTCACCCATTTAAACGAACCACAGAGTTAAACAGTCCTTATGAACCTAAACTGAACTGCGAACAAGTGATAAATAAACTAATGGGGTAAACATTCCACAATAAACATAAGTTTAGTCGTCAGCATTGATAAGAAAAAATCTTTGAGTAGGTACCAACTCTCCCATTAAGAACCCTTACTGTTATTACTAGGTCTTTATTTTTGACATAAATTAGAATTATTTTACCCAACTACCAAAATTGACCCTAACTAATAAAATTATCTCAGTAAATTAAAACTATTATCAAAACACTACGTCCACATCCATCTGCCATAAATAAAACAAAAGCATAAGAAGAATATAATTAAATTGACCATAAACATAGATAAGTTCTGTATCATAGCAAATTAATAGACGAACGAACAAGCATAGATAACTTCCGATTTCAGTCTGAAACCAGATTCTGGTGGATTTAGAAAACATTCCGCAGCCGAAATGGCGCTGTAGGATGATGAGATAGGTATCGAATCTCCGATTAATAAATATCGATATTCTTCTTCCCTACACCTAGTGTAAGTTCAAGCAAATGAAATATAAAATAAATACCGGTAACGATCTCTTCTCAACCACACAGGCAGGTTTCCAAATTTTTGTTCATATAAACCTTCCCTTCGATTTGAGCCCACATCAAAATAATAGACTGCCAGAGATCTACAAGCCCAAGAAGTAAAAATTCCCACTAATATGAACATGTAACACTTACCTCATAAAATCCAATCCCTCTGTATCCGCAGTTAAGACTCCCTGCGATATAAAGGATGAACCCCAAATTTTAGCAAACGTTCTTTATAATTTACGTTAATTTGTCCAGAACAATATGCAAATGTACTGAAAATGATAAATGAGAGAGTAATAAGAAAATTCCAGTACTTACTACATAGATCGTGTTCGACATTTAATTGCCAGATCGATGATGTTCATACCTACCCGTAATGAACCAATCAGATATATGCACACTCTCCCGAAGGCACACACCCCGATTTACCAGAAATTGTAATCGGGAATGACCTTTACAGTACACACTCACTGCTAGTCAGTGTGCACAACTTTTCTCGGAATCAATATGATACACCAATGCTGCATATAGGGACGCGTCAGCGTAATAGATTTCATTTCAAGTCAACCGAAATTGTAAGGAGGATAAATTTTTTTCTGAAAAGAACCCACAAGGAAATCCATTGAACGAGTATACCATAGACAGGACCCCGCCAGAGGACAGAACAATCAAGGAACAACCCATGGGTAAAATATATTTTTATTTCTTTTTAATTTTACGAGTTATCCGGCGTAAGCCACAGGAAAAACCGCAACAACGATGTTCCCCACTGAGGATGGGATAAGAGCTTATTTGTCACCCATACGACTCTCATAGTTAAGGATATTTTTACCCAAACAATTTCAGCTGCTAGAACCAGCATTCGACCAGTAGGAAAGTCTATCATAAACCTCGTTTCTTTTCAATTTGGGAAACTCTAATTTTTTTTGATTACTTGACGAAAATTTTAGTTAATTTGAAATTATTGCGAAGTTATAGTGGATTACATTATTTCAGGAATTGCATTCGGATTTTTCTAGTTGTATGATTATAATTTTTCGTATCGGTGAGTTACGATTATTCAAATGATTTAGGAAAGTTGATTTCGGATTTTCTCTTCATTACATTTTACCATATTATTACAGTATAATGATTTGAATTATTTATGTTTTTATAATTACATTTTGTCATTTTATGTTTCAGAATTATATTCTTATCGAAAATTTATAATCATTTGAATCATTTATGTTTAGAATCGCATTTTTTGCCATATTTTATGTTTTAGAATTATAATTTTATTGGAAAATGGTAATCATTTGAATCATTTATATTTATAATTACAATTTTTGTCCTATTTTATGTTTTAGAACTACATTTCGGTATTTTACCACATTATAATGATAAAAAATTATTCATGTTTCAGTATTACATTTTTGTCATCTTTTACGTCTTAGAATTAAATTTTTATACATTAGAAGATTAGGGTCATTTGAAACTTTAATCAGATTTGGTTTAGCCTTAGAATTAAATTCTTAACATACGGTAAAGTTGTAATTATTTGAAATATTCCTAAAGTTTAGTCGAACCTCCTAATTGCAAAATCAAATTTTATCATATTATGAATTTATAATTACTTACGAAATTGCATTCTAATTTATAGAGCAGTCAGATCACTCAAAGCAGAAGAAAATGGATACAACCTGTTAGAAAACCCTAGACTAGTTTCGACCACTTTCATAAAAATGTTATACCATTGATATCTCAACCCAGACATCTTAATTATCCTGACCATTAGTTAGGTTGTTTAGTCCCAACAATTTCTCGTACAATGCACCTCTCGAAGCATCCTTAGGCATTCTTTTGTCAGTCCCCGGAATTTGTTGTAACTAAAAGTACGCGAATCATTTCTTTTGAGGTTACAAGGACCCTTGAGTAGCCTAACTAGCCTAAATTTTGTTTAAAGATTTAATTCATGTTGTGGCGAGTACCATTACTTGAAATCAATTCCCATTATCAGGTAATTATGAATGTCGGCGCGACATAGTTAATCCTTCCCCGATTACCGTCGACCCTACCCTACCCTGAGTACCCCTTGAAATTAATTCCCATCTATTGAGATAGGAGATTCGCTCACCTGACTCAGACCTAGGAGGTAACGCCATAGGATATACACGAATAGATGGATTTCAAATAGAAAGGTTTTTTGTTTAATCCCTGTTGATCTATTATATCATTCAGAACCATCGAGATCCCACGCCTATATGACCGCTCACGTCGCAGACCAATGGCGACAAGCGTGGCGACGCACCAATCAAGAACGATACCCGGACATACCTCAGCCAGGGGAAAACCGACGGGAAGACGCGCTCCTGGTGGAGCTCACAATGAAACAATTTAAGAAGGAGGGTCGATCCAGCGACCCAAGTCCGGCCCAGGATATCCATGTGCGGGCCCAGGCACTTCTGCACCACCTCCTAAACCATCAGCGCCTCGTCAACTCCTCAGTGGATCGGGCAAGGAGATATTTGGCCAACGTGGAAGATGACCTGGCAGCTGGGCGACTCGCGGACAATTACCCACCTTCCCCAAGACCGGCCCGTAATACGAAGCGGCCCGTAATGGTGATCTCGAATTGCTCCCCGGAGGAGGGAATAAAGAAATTCTTCGAGGATGCCTGACCTTCCCGAACTAGCCAACACTAACTGTCCTGGTTTACTACAGACATTTTTTTTTGTATATATATAAAACTTATCGATGAAATTTGTTCTCCATTTGTTTTGGTGATTTCGTAGTATAAACTTTGCAATTTATGTTTTACATTAATCATATGCTTGTGAATTATAAATTAGTAATAAAAGTGTTAATATCTATTATCCCCAGAAATGGAACCTCTCCAAATCCTACGAACTGAACTAACCCGTGCCCAACAGACCAACAAAGCTTTATACGATCAAATAATCCAGTTAACTCGAGAAATTCACCAAACGAAAGCTACCTGGGTGGACCCGACCAAGATCAAACCACTACGTCAAAGGCTCACCGCTGCTCAAAAAGGGTGGGACGAGGAAAAACAAATAAATCAAAATCTCCGAACGCAAATACGGGGGTTGGAGGTCGCCTTGTCCGCCAGTCAGGAAGGAGCGGCCGTAACCTACCCTCTCGTTTTTGCCCCGGCTCAGTTAGTTTACTGAGAGTCGGTGGTCACTCCACCATCGGCCTCAACCCCAGTTACAGCAACAACCACTAGCTATCGTCCAGGACCCAAAGAACGTGCCAGGCGCCAAGCCGCGCGATTGTTAAACAGACCGAAATAACGTTTCAATGTGTTGTCATCTGTAAATGTTACATGTCTTGTTGTATAATTACATCAATTTTATGTGTGCTTTAGTCCAAAATCGTGGTAGAATCTCTATTATTTCATATCAAACCCCAACATTAAAATCCACAACCTAAGGGGGACCAATCATCAAAAATCGAGCAGGCGTCTTCTAACGACAACTCGTTGGACCCAGGGATTGTCCGAGCAATTACAGCATTAGTAATAGCGCTCACTTTTTTCGGACAATCCACCCACTCGAACACATTTCCAACGTTGCCTAGCAACGGGTGCCGGGTGGTAGCTAAGATGTTTATATGGCGTTACTGAGGTAATCATAGGAATATTTAAACAAACTTCAACACCCAGTAACCCACCATTATGTATTTGACTTTTAAAATATCTTATTTTAGTTACAGATTTTAAAAAATTGAATCATAATAATTTATCAAAACAACAATTTGTTTTATTTTTTGGTGAGTATTTATTATACTTTCAAAGAAAATGCCAAAGGAACTCTAAAAATCGTCTAAATGGAACTTTGGTAACGAAAATTATGGAACAGATCGGCAAAGAAGAAATTAAAAATATGATGATTAAAAATCTTTTGCCAGCCATACGCGAAAAATTTCCAAAAAGTGAAAAATCACGTACTTTTTACATACAGCAAGACAATACCAAGCCTCATTTAACAAATAATGATTCTGCTTTACAAGAAGAGCTTGTAAAAGAAGGTTGGAGTTTGCAATTGAAATCTCAACCTCCGAATAGTCCAGACCTAAATGTTTTGGATCTTGGGTTTTTTAATTCAATACAAGCATTGCAACATCAGATGGTCACTAAAAATATTGATGTTTTAATAAGTGCAGTAGAAACAGCTTTCCAACAATTGGATCGAGACACAGTTGATAGTGTATTCTTAACAGTACAAACATGTATGTAAAATATCATGATATCAAACAGAAACAACTTTTATAAGATTACTCATATAAATAAAGAAAAATTTCGAACAGAAAGTCGACTCCCCGTAAATTTAAAATGTAATGCTGAAGCCGTGGAGAATACAAAAAAATTTTAAATATTGAATAACTGAAATAAATGTTACTACTATAAAATTAATAAAGAACTTATTTCTGACTCGCAATATTTTATTCACCTATTGATCACCTATTTTTAAGTGCCCAAGCTTGTTAGAAAGCCTTGATTGACCCTTTTCAACAAGCTATTACTTTTGAAAAGCGGTCTAACACAAGCGAAGCTATAGCCATAAAAGTTTTATCAAATGGGACAAGTATTATGGAACAAAATTTATGCATCAAATGTGGCAAATATTGTGGAACACAGGTAGTAATAAACTTGAAAGGGAATAAAATATTTGCATTTTGAGTGTATATTGTGCATTGAAAATTTAAGAGTCACACACAATTTTTGTTTAAAAAATTTTTTTTCTGAAAGTTTCAGGGGGCCTTTGTTTGGGTTTCGACTCACAGGTCAGGAACCATTGTAATGAAATAATAAATAAGGTTATTATATGTCTATTATTTATTCACTACAAAAGAGTGTGGGTTTTAATATAAGGCATGAATGATTTCTGCAATTAATAGATGGCGTTTTGTTATAAACTTTTGAGTTCTTTAAGAAGAATACATTCAAAATATTTGAATAAGAATTGCCAAGATTGTTGAGGATGTCAGTAACGTGAAGAATCTGTTAGAAAAGTTATATTATATCCGAATTTAGAAAAATTATTTTGCATTTCATTTTATAACATTTACTTTTACAAAAAAATATTAAAAAATAAATAGAATTAAAACAAACTTACTAATAATTGATGATTCAGTATCAACCAGTATAGCTCTAGGGTTGTATTTTCCTCCTTTGGTTTCTTGGAAAAATGTTTCCATTGAAATCGAATCATTATCTCCGACACATTCACCATCAGGACAAACACTATGCTCAAGGCATATAAGTTCCCAAATTGCGTTTCCCATTTGAATTCCTCCCTGACCTACATGGATTACCGTGACTTCAAGAGGCTAAACAAATGTTTCAGAATTATTTCTATTTTCAATAGAAGTTTAAAAGTT
The DNA here is from genome assembly GCA_022537955.1 of Schmidtea mediterranea. Classification (NCBI taxonomy): domain Eukaryota; kingdom Metazoa; phylum Platyhelminthes; order Tricladida; family Dugesiidae; genus Schmidtea; species Schmidtea mediterranea. Next base: position 149,233,766 of record CM039680.1, on the reverse strand, counting down.
AAAACTCCATAGAAAGATATATTATATCTACCAAACCTCCGCTCAAATATTGACGGAATTCTTCAACGTGTACCCCTTTGTGACAATCGCGAAAGTCTATAATTTCTTAGGGTCATTGATAGATTTTTCAGCAATACTTACATAAACGCATCTAAAAATATATTACTTTCTACCATACATGCTCCTATGGTAACTACATGTTCCACACTGACTGACAATCAATAAGCAGGAAAGATCTAATATTAGAACTACTCTTCATTACACTTTCACTTTTGAGTTCATGACTTCAAATATAAGGTCTTACATATTTACCATTCGATACTCTGTGAATATTTTTTATGGTTCTTATTTACCTGGTCATTTTTATTTACTTTTTATGATTGTCCTTATCCTTCAAAGATTTGAGCTGGGATCTGCTCTTATTCCTAGACTACTTCGGAAATTTTAAGAAGTGTTCTTCCTTAACTTTTGACTAAAAAACTTCTTAGTTTGATTAGGTTTTTATTTACCTTTGAAACTTGTATAGGATTTATCTACATGCACCGATAATTCGTTTTCTGGGAAATTGTTCAAATTCGTTACTGTTCTTTCAGTTACCCCCAAGAATGTAAATTTTTTTTCCCCCAATTTTATCCTATCTAAGACATAAATGACACAGCAAAGTTCTTAGTTATTTTGAGATGTCTAGAAACTGGATAAAGAATCGGCAATTTCTCTCTACCTCAGAAACTAGTCGGTTGGATGAATGGAAGCCGGCACGAGGTCTATTCGACTTCTATTTACTTCAAGGTCTATTTACTTATCTCTTAACAATGCCAGCGATTGCATCTTCATGATGTGTTATGTACATTGTTTTGTATTACTTGATGTATGATTATATATTTTAAATCATCTTAGTGTGGTATACATGTTATGTTTTTTCACCGCATTTAAACCGATTTCAAAGCTCCAGATCTAGCTCAACAAAAATGTCAGCAAATATTATCAATCAACAAGTGATATTCAATGTTTAAGAGTGATGATATCGACATATTTGCCGTACGCTGTATCAACTGTAGGCTTCTTAAAACTTTCTAATATTATTTCTAATATTATAGAAGGACCCCCACTAGGATCTATTCGTTCTTTAATTTTATTATTATTTTTATAGTATGATCGTCTTGCAATAAAAACCTAAACGATAATCTGAAATATTATATACACAAATGTTTTCTTTTTCTCTATTTATGTAAAATATATATAATTTTCGATTCCGGATCCCGACACACACACACACATATATATATATATATATATATATATAACCTGTATTTGCCTAATCTGTATATTTGCATAGAAATTTCAAAGCCATATATTGGAATTCACATTGGAAACTGGTTAGCAAACTCACGTCTTTACTTTTTCACTGTTTTTCGGTTTATCTATGAACAGCGCTGGCAAACTTCATCCATAAAACTGTGAGAGTGTGAACTGTGAATTGGAAATAAGGTAGTCATATGAGTGATACATTTTATTACAGACGAAAATGGCACGTCACAAAAAAGGTTATAGTTTTCAAACTAACCCTAAATCTATCAGGCATAAGATAATCAAAGACATTATGTTCACACATATTTTCTGCATTTTAAATGAAATAGCCGGCAGAAGAAAGGAATTATCAAAAGATGGTGACACCTTCGAAAAACTATATTGCACTTTAATTAATAGAAATAAGGAGAACAGAAGAGAACTACTCAAATTCTGTTTAGAAAACATTCTGGAACACAAGTTGAAGAACTCTGATTTAGTGTATATATAATGCATGTGTTGTTATTATTATCATCATTATTATAACCAGTTTTATAATTTTATCAAAACATTATAAAGATTTTTTAAATAATCAATAGTCTATTAAAACAATTTGATATTAAGAATTGAAAAAATTAAATTGCGATGGAAAAGAATTCCAAAATTAAAAAATATCGATTGAAAAAATTTAATTAATTAAAATTAAAGATTAAACAATGATTGGAAAAAGTGGAACGAAACGAATGAAAATTATGAATTTTTATGCCATAAATAACGAAAGTTTTTTATTTTATTTGTGTTATAGATGAGTGTAAATAGATATTTTTGAAGTTAATTGTTTGTTTTTGTTTAAATTTTTATAGTTGTCTATAATTTATCCACACAACATTCACTTCAAACAGTCCCGAAACATTTCACCGGTGACTCTTTTGGGTCCTACAAATAAAGTGTTGACCTATACTATAGGTCTTAAAATATAGAGAAAATATCAATTATAATATTAGACAATTTTTGCGAAATGTAAATTTTGGTACATAAGGATGTCACACAATTTTGGCCTATTTTTTACCTGCTCCCTCCTTGTCACATGTCGTCAAAAAACGCTAGACCCCCATCAAATACGACGCCAAAGATCCTTGCCCCTCTAAAAAGCCGTATTTCATAATTGCAAATGTTTTAAATCACTTTATTGATATTTTAGTATGTATTTAGTGTATTGCTGCATTAATATAGTATGAGAACTCATGTATTAAAAAGGAGTCACTGTAAAGCTGAAATTTTTTTCACCAAATTTTGAAAACGTTTCAACATTTTTTGAAAATTAATTAATTATATGGGGGATTAAAATTAATTTACGAAATTGACCCGAAAACCTTGTATAAACTTACCTTTCAAGAATTGTATTTCTCAATATTAATACAAAAAATACAAAACAGGGTAATTTTACTTTTCAACCTGATTGTATAACATAATATTAATTTAACTTTTTGAATTTTTTTTAGATTTCTACTTTTATGTCCAGTAATATGCGTAAAAATAATACTGTTTCAAACTCCGATCGTGAAAGAATTATAAGTTCTTCTGAAGAAGGAATTCAGGAAACAGAAATTTCTCAGGTTTTAAATATTAAACGAACTACGTGCACGAAATAATCAAAACATTTCACCTTACATGTGATATAAAAGCAAGAAGACGTGGTGGAATAACTAATTGCTGCTTAATGAGTCACAGAAGTTATAAAGATTTAGTCGATGCCGACTGCATTCTTTCACTGCAAGCACTGTGTAATAAAACACTGGGAAAATATGGTGTTTCAGTTTCGAAATCTACAGTTAAAAGAATTTTAAAGTCTGGGTCACAAAATGTCACACCCAGTGATTGTGAAGGTTATTTAAGGAATATGTGGTATTATATTCCAAGATGCCTTATTAACGAAGAAACTCAATAAAATTAAGTATTGACTTTTTAAATGTTTTTTACTATTTACAATAACAATTCCTAGTTATATTTTACTGACAATTTTTAAATACACGGTTTTTGATTAAATATTTTTTAATTAATTTTCAAAATTGGCTGAAACGTTAGAGTGAAAAACCCTCTAAAATGATGTTGAAAAAATACAAAATTTAAGATGTGACATCACAGTTCTTAAACACCCCTTCCCACTTGTCAAGAATGTGTGACCCCTTATGCGTGTGACGTAATTTAATGGCGGGTCCATAACGGTAAATGTTATATTGTATAGAAATGCCTTTGGTAACATTTTCCTATTTCATTAGAGCATAATTAAATAAGGTTTTTTTATCCTTTCTCCTAATTGCACAACATTTTATGCTACATGATTAGGAATCAAAATATATTGCTACAAATTATTGTATAAAATAAGTTTTTTTCAAAAAAATAATTTTTTAAAACATAAAACGTTCCGAGTATTCAGTTGAAATACTAGAAGTCTATGAATCCAGCTATTCTTTAATCATTGCTATTAAATGCATCTGACGTGTAAGATTTAAATCCTACGAGATCTACAGTTGTTAATAAATTAAGTTAACAAATGACATTTTCACTCCATAAAATGAAAAAGAAAGGAGTTATAGAAAAGATTGGATTCCAGAAATATCTAACCCTAATTAATAATAAAATGATTATTTTTAATTCTGATTTGGTATCCCTTATTTCTTTACTATACCACTGACCCTGTTTGAGTGTACGGTTTTATATCTGATATTTCCACAAATTTATAACAAATGAAATTCAAATCAATCAACGATTCTGAAATTCTAAACGTTTGTCTAAAATTTACATAGTCAATGGCATCTAAACATCATAACCATTTTATCAACGTTATCACATCTCTACCATGACTAATGTATCTAGCACATATATATTAATATAATTTTCTTTGCATTCAAAACTTACATTTTCACCACCCGCCTAACACTCAATTTCGGTGTTTCCACTTCTGTAATTACGCAATTATTACTCATTATTAGGTAATCGAATTTTCTATTGCACTTTAGCAACAAGAAATTAAATTGCATAAATAATAGCAAAATTCAGAAAACGTGACACGCATTGCGCACAATTCCAACACCACGAATACCCGATCCATTCAAATAATATATATTTACATATTATCTATTATTAAATAAATGGCATTTGGCGGTTTAGTAATAATATTCTACACGGTAAATAATTCATTAAAATAAAATCCAAAAGCTTCGACATAAATAATTATAATCAACGACAATAATTAGCACTAACCATATTATAATAATTTCAAACCGCTCAATCGATAAATCAATATCAATATTTTATTAATAAATATTATTCATATATATATATATATAATATATACAAATATACTAAAACATTTAAATTTGACATTGACAATTATTATTACTCAGAGAAAAAATAAAGAGCAGCAGCACAGAAATTAACTGATTGAAAGCAATAATAAAATTTCCAAATAACATTGTTGAAACTCAATATACAAATATTATTTAAAAAATACAAATAAATTTTTATCACACTGAGAAGACTTATTGACCAATGAGCTTCGAGCTGGACAAGCCATTGTTGTAGATAAGTTGTAGAAATGCAACATGTACTGATAAAAGGCCACAGGTAAATAAATAGTAAAACATGCTAACACAGTTACACTTTCGACGCTAGAATCGAAATGAGAGGAGATGTCCCCCCTTTCTTTGGACAAAAAACCATCCTAATTCAATAGTCACACCGATCATTTATACATGCAATTATTACAGTTATGATTGTATAAATCTAATGAAATAATTTCAACACGCATACACACGCAAATCTCATTCTAATTGGCTAAACACACAACTTTATACAAAACATGATAAATATATGATATAACATTGTGAAATCGGATTTTCAAAAAATTCATTTAACATGTGTTTTATCAACATAATTAATTATATTTCATAAGAAAGAAAAAAACATTTAAAACAATTCAATAATGAACTTGAACAAAATTTCAATAAGCGATATTTGCAATGATATTTTTTGTGCGTTAATATAAATGAGGCTGCCTGTTGAGAAATGCTATCTAAAATAAGGAGAATAACAGATTAACCAATCAAAAAAAGAATTTTCATTACCACAATACACACACATGTATAATCATGTACTTAAAGTTTATTCTGCTTCTCTTCGCTGCATTCTGCAGAAATATCAGAGGGTTTTCTTTTGACAAATTTCATAGACATTAAAGTGCTTGATGAGATGCTTAAAATGTGATAATTTATAGTTATTTCAATAAAAAAACTTCTTAAATATATTAAAAACTATTTAATGAGTTCAAATGAAATTTACATCGGTAAAAGTTTTAGTGTATATCAAATTTTAAGAAAATCCGAAAAATCGATATTTTTTCGAAGGAGCAAGTAGAAAACGAAAGGTAAAGATGAATAAGCAAATTTTTAAATAAACGTTCCAACACAATGCAATTGTAAAAGTAAAATTTCCCCCATATCGTTTCTTTGAGCTCCACTACATGTATCTTAAACAAATTTGTAACAAGGGAATTACATAGTGAAAATTGTGTATAGCAAGAAGGAATGTTAATTAATATCGTAATTTAATTTCTTCCTTTATATCATGGGGCCGTCCATAATTCATGTCACGCAATTTTGGCCGAATTTTTACCCCTCCCTATTCCTCATTACAAAAACGTTAGACTCCCTTAAATGACGTCACAAGTCTTTGGTCCCTCATAAAAAAGCCGTATTTTATATTTGAAAATGAATATATTTCAAATCACTTAATTGACATTTCAGTATGTATTTAGTGTAATGATGCACTCTAATGTCGTATGAGAGAACATGTATTACAAAGGAGGCCCCGAAAATCTGAAATTAATATAAAATTTTGTTGAAAAAATACAAAATTTAAGATGTGACGTCACAGTGATACCCCCCCCACTCACACTCGTTATAAATATGTGAGTACAAAATTCAGACAACCCTGTTTGTCCATCTTGTAGTGAAAAGATTGACTTTATCATTAAACCTGGCATTTAAATTATTGAATGTTTGAAAGATAAACTAATTTTTTTATTTTTATTTTTCTATTTTACGATATAAAGATTAAACAAGTATTACGATATTGGTCCAATATTTTATTTTGCGATATAGGTATGAAGTCATATAACGATTTAGGTATGTCTCCCTGTTTCTTTCAGCAGTCGAATATGTAAAGTTTTCATCAGATATCTCATTTTATTTTCAAGTATTTTCGGATATAAGAATATAGTTTGAAATGGGCTTCATTCGGATTTCCTATCTTATTAATTCAAATTTATACCAATAAATTATTAATTCAACCAATGATATTGATTGTAAGTTATTTTATTTAAAATTATAAAATAATTGTGTGGTGTCATTGTTTTCTAAAGAAATACACACAGATTCAGAATTTAATCTCAAATTATTTATCAAAACAAAATATTGTAATAATTATACTTTATTAATCCTTATATAATAATTTCCATTTCCAATGCTGGCTGCCTTGTGAAATTTATTCCGAAACCCACAATGACCAAGTATGTATTTCTAAATGTTCAAATGATGTTTTCATTGTGATTGATGAATAAATCAAACCAAAATCCATTCATTTTATTTTTAGATGCATTATTGAATTTATTAATTTAATATTAAAAAAAAAGTTTAGCTTTTATTTATAACGAAATGCATACTCGGAATTAAATAATATTACAATAGATTTAAGAACGGAAAGTCTGAAAATTCAAATAATAATAATAACAATATTGTCTGCACTCATTAAATAATAAATTAAAAAGTTTTTCTAGAAGTACCGGAAATCCTCGTCTATAAATATATCACCTGTAAGGCTGATTTTAAAAAAACGGAAAAGTACCGGAAATTTTCATGTAGAAGTCGTCACCACTTAGAAGTAGCACTTTCTACTTTAAGCCTAAAAAGTTGTGATATTTTCATATCCAGGTTTAATCGCAATTTTACTTTGGGTTTTAAAATCCCCTGTAAAGGTGCGGCTTGTACACGAGAAGCGTGCTAATAATCGTTATTAATTGGATACGACTAGCATAACATTGAAAAGAATTTAGTATTTTTAGAAATGAAAATAGTCACCATTTGTGATATACATTTCACCAAATGGCCAGTGAGACAGCAAGCGGCCACCCCCGCGCCGAACAATCGCGCATTCGCTAATAAGATCCGTGATTTTAGATAACTTTTATGTACTTATATTTTATAAATAGAGCGTAACAAATATATGTTTTATGTAATGATGTTTTTATTATCAAAAAAAAAATATCAACCAGATTACATAAATTTATAAGATGGAACTTGTGTATCACCACAAATCGGTTTTTGTCTGGATGAGTAACTTTCAAAGACAGAGACTGAATGATGCAACACCAAGAACAGTGAACTGGATTATGTGTGAGAGAGTGAGACAGAGAAAGAAATAGAATTACGATGGAAATTAAATAAAGAAATTCGTCATTTAAAAACAAACGATTAAATAAACACAGCTAGCTATCAACAAGGAATTCTTTGACTGAGTTGTCATAACTGATGAATTTGCAGGATGATGAGAGATTTCTCGTGATTATCATTATCATTATTAAAAAATTAAAAATATTTTTCAATTTTAATAATTTTAAAGCAAAATAAAACAATTAAATATTTTTCTAAATATAAAAGTAAATGCAAAAATTAATATCAATTTTTGAATGAATGTTGAGATTATAAAAATCAAATGTGAATTATTATTATTATTCAATAAGTAAATAATAAAATAAGCACCGCTGTAAAGTAGTTATTATATTGATAATCGAAAATTGTTTAATCAATATAATAATTACTTTGCAACAAGGGCTTATTTTATTGTTTGGTATTTTAATTTATATTGGTACCGAGGAATCACCGTTTTATACTTTTATTGTTTGTGTCGATTTGGCGGATAATTTATAATTGCGTTTCAAGGAAATTGCGATTGATAAATCATCAACAAAAAATTGTTTCAAAATAAATAGATGACTAATTCGTGTGAAAAGTGGGATTTCTAATATATCTAATTAGGTAAAAATTTTTAATAACTGCAGAAATTTTACTGACACTTATTATGCTCTACGATGAATTAAAGTATATTTATTGTACATATTTTAGAAGTTCCTTTTTGATATAATAGTTTAAAAGTCTTTGTAGTGATAAAAAGTAAAAAATTATTTGATTTAGATAATAAAAAGCCCAATAATCCCCAACTAATAGCTTTATTAGGGGCATTGGTTGATTCTGATCTATTTGTTTTCATAGAAAAAAATTGAATCTTCTATCCAAAATATACTTTTCAGTTTTCATTCAATATATTTATTTAAATATAATTCCAGTAGCAAAATTTAAAAAGCATTATTTTAATTTTATTTGACAATTATTAAAATCATTATTAAATTAATAAAACATTATTGCAGTAAACTAAAACATAAAAAACAATTAAATAATATGATATATCTTTAAATGTGGAAATTTTCAATTATAAGATACTTTTTACAATCAATTGAAAATGATTATCTTATAATTGAAAAATTTCTCATTTAATACATATTTATGCATTATTTACTTGTTTAACATAAAATTTGTGTTCCAATTAAGAAAACATTAATTTATACACTAAAATATAACTAAGACAATATTTATTTTTAAAAAGAAATTAAGTATTAAAAGAAACAAACAATGCTTAAAATATGTACTTTTAAAACCCAATAAATATGTTTTGGACATCTAGATTACACAAAACAATAGAGCAAAATTTCTTAACATAATATTTTTCATTAGTTCTTTCATTTTGTAGTTGATTTAGATATTTTATCATCTATTGAAATAAATGAAAATTCATGTTAAAACTTTTTAAAAGTCAATATAGTGATTTTTATGTGAATGTCAAAATTGTATTTCTTGCGTTGTTCTTGATGCAAAATATTTTTAAAAATTTCGTGCAAGATAAATAAAAAACATGGGAAGAGAAAAAACAGAAAAAATAAGGACTTTTGATAAAGGATGTTGAAGAAAAAATCCAATAATCAAGTACATACATTCATATCTTATACTGCGAGACTTTAAAATTTGGGATTTTGCAAAAATAAATGTTTGGTCGACAATAAATTGAAAAATGTATTTTTTTTTCAATAAAATAACTAAATTATTAAAGTTGTTGTCTTTATTTTTAGATAGATCAATATTTTGTCTTATATTTAACATAAAATACTGATCGATAGTATACAATTTAAGAAATGCTAAAATTAATGAATATAGATATAAAAATCATACGACAGAAGTTCTAATGTGCAAAATAAATGCATACAAAATGGTTCGAACTAAACAATCTACTAGAAAAATGAAGTTTCAAGGAAATAATTTACCAGTGAAAGTATAATAGAAATTGAAGCTCACAGAAATTGAGAAATTATTGAATTGATTATTAAATTAATAACAAAAAATTAAGCTAAAAGAACAATGTAAAAACATTAAATACGAAACTAATTTTTAAAATACTTGGAGTATGTCATTAACAAACGTAATAAATATGTTTCGGACATCTATACTACACAAAACAATTAAAACAATATTCATTATCATAAAACAATTCATAAATTCTTAAGATATTTTATCATTTATTAAATGTATAGATTTTAATACTAAATTTGTTGACAAATCGTACGATAGAAGAATAAAAGGTAAAAAGTTTAAAATAAAATTGGGCTTCCATTTAGAGTAAGAACCTAGTCAAAGTGTTTATGGAATATTGCTGAGAAAAAAACTGTTATTGAGTTATAAAAGCACATTTATCCTCGGATTTAAAAAAAAGATTAAATATCATCAAATAACATTGGTTTGTTGGACAAATCGAAAGCCTAATTAGTTTTGGGCAAATGCTTTAACCGAATTTGCAACATGATATATCCGGGAGTGCAGTATCTAAATTCATATATCAAAATTTAAACAATTTTATCAACAATGATAAACAAAATGGTAAAATTAGACTGGTGATGAATTATTGAGCAGTTTATTTTTTATCTTCACTAGAGTGCTCATATAGCAGTTATAATCATACATTAGTGATGTTATCAATTACACAATCAGTTTTATAATCTCAAACCGATATTTATTTGAAGTTTTAAATTATTATAAGAAAAATATAAAAAATACATTATTATAATAACAGTAATTACTTGTTGAAAATAGATGATTGTGATGATGAAACCTGAGTTTGAGGTAAGGGATCATCAATTATAGAAGCCGTAATGAGTGTCTTTACTACATCACTTAATTTACGAATTAAATGGACTTTCGATGATTCCATTAGGCCTTTCTCTGGATAATTATATTCTCGTTCATCAGGAGTGCACTAAATTCAATAAAATCGATCGGAAATTCGTGTAAATTGAATATTACTGTGTGATATTTACTGAGCCAATCAGGCAGAGTTTCGATTAACTTTAGAGCACCTTTGAGAATGAGCTTGATTGGTGGAATGTTGTGAGTAAGATTTGCTAGAATTATTGATAATGTTCAATGCCTTATAATTGTCAAGTGCTAATGTAAGACTTAATGAATAGTTGTGTAATTTATTAAATCAATATTTTTATGTTAAACTTTTAAATAAATATAAATTTCCAAAAACCAAATAGGCCATGAAAGACTAAAACATTTCCTGAATTGGTCGAATGGCATTAGGTTATTATGGCGAAGGAATTATGCACAAATCAGTGTCGAGCAGCAAACACTTGTACGGTAAATAAGCATATTGATGTGCAGAAGGAAATTAAATAGTTTTCATTGCGTAAAAGTTGTATTTGAAATTTTGTTAAGCAAACAGTAAGTTATTTTTTAAGTTTAAATATTTTTATTATAATAGAATCAATTTTAATTAATAAATAAATGTGGGAGGATACCGTAAAAATCCCGGCATCCTCCTTACTAACTTGACTTGTCCTTAAAAAACTGACAAGTCAAAAAATTAAACTTTTTGAAACATTTCAAACTTTTAAAGAAATTAAAAGTAATTTTAAATTAAAAGGGTGATTTTAAATTGAGGCATTTTTGGATCAAGATGGACAAACTTAAAATTTAACAGAATAAATAAAGTGACAATTTGAACGAGCAAAAGATTTAATCAGTCCCAAAAAAACGAAACCATGTTACGCATGGATAATGGTTCAGTGAAAAACAAATCTATATAACATTTTAATTAAAAGAACTAAACAATATTTCTACAATATTCGTACTTTAAATAAAAATCTTTCGTACGATATATTTCGATAGCACAGCTATCATCTTCAGGTACTCAAAACCAACTAAAAATATTATGAATTAACATTTAATTTAAACAAATTATTTTTTATTAATTTAATTTTTTAATAAATAAATATTTTTAAAAATATATTTTAAATTAATTTTAAATTTTTTTACTTATATTCTAATTTTTAAAAATTAATGTTATTTAAAATTTTCAATTATTTTAATAATATTAAAAAAAACAAACATGATTTAACATACGTAAACTATTTAAAAACATTCAAAACATTCGTAGTCACAGCACTCTGATTTTAGAATTTTGTTGAGAAGTTTTAATAGTTATTGGGAACGAGTGATATGTGAAGCATTGTTGATAAGGTCATTGGATCCAAAGATTAATGTGCAGAGTGCTGTGACTACGAATGTTTTGAATGTTTTTAAATAGTTTACGTATGTTAAATCATGTTTGTTTTTTTTAATATTATTAAAATAATTGAAAATTTTAAATAACATTAATTTTTAAAAATTAGAATATAAGTAAAAAAATTTAAAATTAATTTAAAATATATTTTTAAAAATATTTATTTATTAAAAAATTAAATTAATAAAAAATAATTTGTTTAAATTAAATGTTAATTCATAATATTTTTAGTTGGTTTTGAGTACCTGAAGATGATAGCTGTGCTATCGAAATATATCGTACGAAAGGTTTTTTATTGGCGTTATCTTTTAATTAAATCGTTGCCAAATTTATTTAATTATTTATTTAAATAAAAATAGTAATTTTTAGTTTTCGGGATATTTTTAAAAAGTTTTATCGAGTGTAAATGATTTTGAAAACAATAACAGAAAAAACCCATTGTTATAAGGACATTCCAATAATGGTTAACACATTTCAAAGGAATAAATTTTGACAAGGTTTCAGTTGGTTTTAATGAAAAGTGCTTGGAAAAACTCGGGAATTGTCTAGGAAACCGGACTAAGTACCACTGACAGAACACAGTAAAGTCAGGTCTATTCAAATCACATTTTTCAACAAAAACAGAATGACCTAACAATAAAATATTGAATTACTGAATTAATTTCAACCTTTTAATAATTCAGAGCCAATGGGAAACATTTTAATATATGTAAATATCAAATGAAAAAGCTGAATTATTGAAGAATGTAGAAATTGTATATACTTTTTGGTATGTTTCCCATTTTAATTATAATGAATAATACCCTAATCCTCAAAGAAATTAGAGGACATGCTGCAAACAAAATACCCAGAATATATATATATATATATATATATATCATTAAAATATCTTTTTTTGCTTATCACCTCTGATTGCTTTTCAATAAAACATCGATATCATTACTGAGTTATAGTCAAATAATACAAAAAATTCTTTATGTCATTGCAAAATGAAAAGCAATCAGTGAAAACCAAAAAAAAGATATTTTCATTAAATATATATATAATCGGAAAACCAAATATCGGCTTATATAATTAAATTCCTACTTGACATTTCCACTATCCATGAATCACATATGATTCATTAGACCTGGATACTTAAATGTCATTGCCAGGTCCTGAAAGAGGGGAGCTCAAGAGGGCCGTTTGACAAACGCCTCAAAAATCTAGCTAGAAACACTATTCGAAACTATAAAAAATATCAAAAAAATTATTTCTCGCTTTTATGTAGTTCCTTCATTTTAGGGTAACTAAAAATCGAATATAAACTGTGGCTGGATCAACAATGTCCAGGATCTCGTAAATGGTATGGCAACATTCAACATTAATTGAGATATTGCAAGGGCTTTAGGTTATTCCGAGTTGATAAGTTCTTTTGCATCTGTAAAGGCTCGAAAAGAACTTTTTTAAACACATTAAATTTCGTTTTTATTTTTCATATTTTGAATTAAATTTTTTTCTTTCATAAAAAATGGTACAATATTTTTATTTTTTAGTGGATGGGGCCGCATTCATTACCAGACCTGGGCCTTTAAGTGCCTCTATCAGGCCCTGGTCATTGCATTATATGGACAGTTAACGTGTTAAAATTTAAAATTGCCATTAAAAATAATAGGGCTGGTGGAAACAAAAATGCTTATTCAGGAAAGAAAATCCTTGTGTTCCGGCATCGCCTGTTCAATTTGAAATAATATTTTCAGCCACCTTAAATTTTATTAGCGATTTACACTGGATATTTTGATAACAAAAATAAGGACTTCTTCGATATGCAAATTCATTTGAAAATTTTGATTGACTAGTCTGACTTACGTTATAAAATCTATAGTTTTTATATCAATTTCCTGTCTATGGCGAGCATGGCTTCAAAGTCGATAAAACTATTTTTGTTTCTTTACACTAATACATAATACTATAAGGAATACGTTTTATTTATGTATTTAATGAATGAAAGATTTGTCATATTTAAATATCTAAGTAGAGAGTAAATAATTCGGTATTGGAACTACCTTGTCTGTAATTACGTTGCGATACACAACACTGATAACTTGTTTACATGAAATTCATTAAAAATCGGTTTGCCAAAAATTTAATAAACTCACCAATAATGCAGATCAAAAAAATTAATTCAATTAAACTTTAGAATGTGTTTAGTCATTGTAATAATTCTTCACATTGAAAGTTTACATGTTTGTGTGTTCATTTTATTTTTTTAAAAAACTTTCTCATTTTCGATAATAAATTATTTAAATCACTGCGAGATTAAAATTCAACACATAGATAATTTTTGTGTTTCTATCATATAAATTTATTGATTTTATATTTATATTATAGAGTTTAATTATTGCAAAACTGGTGGATAATATAATTCAATTTTAACACTTATACTGATTGGATACCTCTACAAAACTTTATTATATATATTTAGTGACAGGCGGGTGAAAATGATCTACTAATTCGCCTAGTATGTGTGATATTAGGTATATTTCTTTTTGATAAGAGTGGTAGAAAAGTTGTTATAAATAAAGTGATGGAACAGTTAGATTTTTTAATTTAGTCGTAAAGCTTCTGGGTTCGATTCCGTGTGGGGTAGAGTTTCTTAAATTGTATCTATGAAAGCCAAATAAGTTCAAAGCTAATCTGTGATTGGGAATCACATTTATTTTAACTTTCAAAAGCATTATCGAATAAATTATGTTCAATTAAGTATTTGGCTATCGGAACACTTGAAATAAAATCAATAATATCAGTTTTGCTGTTAACTAAATCCTCCAAACAATAATTCTGGGGAAATTCGATTAGAAAGGTTTAATAGTACAAAGAATGAATGGCGAAATGTACAAAGGAATTCCTGCGATTTCTTTTATCTTTGGTCTTTCAGCCGATCGATCAATGTGTGAAATATTGGAAAGAAGTGAAATCATGCAGCACATTCGGTAGAACTGTGAAAAATGCCTTCAATCGCATTTTTCATTCTGATGCATTGCAAAACTTCCTAAATTTGTCTCATTTCAAACAATTCTATCAAGATGAACATTAAAAATCATTTTGGAATCGGAGTGAAATTGTCCAAAAGTAATTTCATTGGACTCGACTCACGTAACTAATCAGAGTTGTAATGAGAGAGCAATGCGAGCGAAACTCGTTTGGCAATCATTAATGACAAGGCACGCTAATACAATTCGGGATTCAAGCGTATAAACAGCACATAGCCAGTACCCGATTAATGGGGAAGGAATGGCTGCAGAGTGGAAGATACCATTATAAGTGATGGTAGTCAGATTCTAAATGTTACCGGAGGTCTTGGAAAGTGTCAGTGACTAGTAGCCCAATGTGTACAACTTTTTACAAAGAACGGCATTTCAATATCATCAGATTAAATGTTTCCTAAGTGTGTACCACATATCCACAAATTACTAACAAGGTTTCGATATTTATATACCTACACAAATATCAAAAAATCGATAATATAAGATCGCGAAGTATAAAAACAAATTTGACCTTATATTTTACTTATAATTTATCAATAATATGAATAGACATAAATAAATCGAATTATTATTTATTTGAATTATCAGTATAAAATGCAATAAAATTCAATAAAATGAAATTATTTCTTTAAAAAATTTTCTTTAATTCCACAAAGTGATCTTTTCAAACTGTCAAGCATTAAAACTCAATTATATAATTAAATTATTGATTTGAAATTTTACCAATAACTTAATTTTAATCGACAATATTGCATTTTTATTTAAAGTTAATTGAAAATCGACTTTATTGAATGATAATAAAACATTAAATTTTAAAATATTTTTCCAATGATTATAAAAAATCTTTAAATATTGTAAACTTATTGATTTGAATTTTTCCTTCGAGAATCATACTAAATTATTATTGGATAATCGATGTGTATTATGAAGGGAAATAATGACAGATTTTATAAAGTGGGCCTTGAAATTAAAAAATATGATTAATATTATTTAATTATTAATGATAAAATTTGATCTTATAGTTACCTTCTAGCTTGTGTAGAATATATTCCGCAACGAACCAATGAAGTTTTTCAAAATATGGAAATAGAAATCTGTCTTCAGTTTGAAGGAATCTCTCAATTTTGTAGATTCTTTATGTGGATAAAAAATAATTAAATAATCATATCAAAATTTCCCGTCTTACTTGAGCTGTAATGGAATGCTTAGTGAATGTACGAAATTCCCACCAAATACCAGACTGTCTTCTAATGTATGCACCGCGTGAATCCAGCCAGCGGGCAACAAAATAGTATCGCCTGATTTGATTTCCAATCTATACACTTCAGCCTGATCATTTAAGGAGAATTTCTTGATTTGGTCTGGGAAAAAGAGCATTCGATTATTGTATTCTCCCATCCAACTTGTGTACGCCTTGATATATCTTCTTTTTGGAGGAATTAAATAGAAAATCTTATGCCCCTGTTAGAATTAATTTAAATTTTGAGGAAGTAAAACGAAAGATGTATAACTATAGAAGTGGGAATTAATAGAGACCATCATCATTAATAAACGAAAGTTTATAATTTGAGGGAAATATAATAAGCATAATCAAAAACTAGATAATAACCGAAATTGTAAGTGGATATATATATATATTCGAATTTGCATATTAGCAAGTCGGGAAATGTCAGAAAATAATTGCTATTATACCAATTAAACTTTGAAGTTGGCATTCTTAAATTATCAGATAATTGATTTACAATATTTTTTTGCAATAGTCATTAGTATTGATAAAACTTGCCATAATGTTTAGTAACCAAGCAAATAGTGGTGTCAATAGTAATTATCAATAAACTTCAAAATTGTATTAGACGGCCATTTTATCAGTGCCTCGTAAAAACGTGATATTAGGGGAATTTTACTATTAGATAAATTACTAATACATGAATTTATCTATACTACCAATAATAATTCATACATACGATTTGAAATGGCGTTTTTCAGTTCAATAACTGCGGTCGACAGTAATGCTTGACATGTGTTACTGTAACTTGACAGTTAATAAAGTACAAAAATGTTGCATTTCTTAAAGATTTGATTTTTAAATAATTTATGTTAAAATTTGAGTGATTTACAAAAACTTTGGCCATTTGTTTATACTAAACATTTTGTTATTTTCAAGTGCAAAATTATCAATGCAAAATTCAAATATTCGCATATATAAAAAAATAAAATATTAAGATCATTTGTTCGATTCTTCATATTGTTTATTGGAAAATTTTCGCATTTTTGTTATTTTTGTCAAATTTTCTGGTGAACGGAAGAAATACATCAAAAATTTTATCTCTTTACCATTTTGATGATTCAAGTGCCTTATTTTAAATTAAGAGTAAAAATGTGGTTACTTTGTTCAAATCGTAATTCCGAGAATTGCAATTATTAGAAAGATGGCTAATAAATAACATCATCCAAAACATTACTCTTTTGATCAAATTGTGTTTTAATGTGCTAGAAACATATTTATATTAGATCATTTTCTGTCCAAAACGAACAAAAATGAGTCTATTACACTTTTGTCCATTATCTCGCTTGCATGTGTTGGGAAAATTGCCTGGGTTTTGTCAAATGAGTCACAAATGTTAATAAAGCCCGCGTGGAATTATAAATACCTCTGACCTTTTATGTACATGTGATAGAAAGAATTTCTAATGAGGATTAGAAAGCTTGGTATATTTAGTTTTTGGTGTTTAAAATTTTGATTTAGTATTGTTGGAATTTCTGAAAAGAAGCTCGAAAATGTTTTCAGATAACTACATTCGTATTAGTAATGACGATGGTTTTATTACGTGTTCGTTCTGTCTCATATGGTTATATAGCAGCAGGTATTATTATTGCACGCCGACTTTATGAACACCGTATTTTAGCACAATTATGATTTTCTTTAATAATATGTTCACGAAAATCAGGAAATCCAACTAGAAACAATGTGTATTGTACAGTTAATTTCACTCAAATGCGCCTATTTAGTACTCCCAGCAGAATATATATAATCATTTGTCTTATTTGCAGCTTCTGTAAGTTATTGTAAAATTCGATAATTTACAAAAACATTTTAATTTGGTAATTTCAGCTAATAAATTACATTAAATTCATTTGGCTCGAATTGAAGTCGATAAAATGCAGTTTTCCTTCACTTTTTAAAAGCAATATATTTCGGTAATTTCAACCTTTTAATGTTTTTATTTGAAATCGATTTTATTTGAAGTGAAAGACCAATGAGTGAAACAGCTAACAGATGGATTAACAATGGGAAACTGTATCGATGAAAGCCAAATAAGCTCAAAGCTAGTCTGTCATTAAGAATCGAATTGATTTTCACTTTCAAAAGCATTATCGAATAAATTATGTTCAATTAAGTATTTGGCTATCGGAACACTTGAAATAAAATCAATAATATCAGTTTTGCTGTTAACTAAATCCTCCAAACAATAATTCTGGGGAAATTCGATTAGAAAGGTTTAATAGTACAAAGAATGAATGGCGAAATGTACAAAGGAATTCCTGCGATTTCTTTTATCTTTGGTCTTTCAGCCGATCGATCAATGTGTGAAATATTGGAAAGAAGTGAAATCATGCAGCACATTCGGTAGAACTGTGAAAAATGCCTTCAATCGCATTTTTCATTCTGATGCATTGCAAAACTTCCTAAATTTGTCTCATTTCAAACAATTCTAACAAGATGAACATTAAAAATCATTTTGGAAGCGGAATTCTCAATTGGCGCTCTTTGAAAACCTTTAGCTATAAGCAAATCACTTGCAAACGTACTCAGCTGTTAGCCTATGAACTGAATCATCTAAATATGTATCTCAGGATGGCGGGAATTGATTTAAACGATTTATTCTATAAAATTGAGTGAAATTGTCCAAAAAGTAATTTCATTGGATATTTATTGGACTCGACTCACGTAATTAATCAGAGTTGTAATGAGAGAGCAATGCGAGCGAAACTCGTTTGGCAATCATTAATGACAAGGCACGCTAATACAATTCGGGATTCAAGCGTATAAACAGCGCATAGCCAGTACCCGACTAATGGGGAAGGAATGGCTGCAGAGTGGAAGATATCATTATAAGTGATGATAGTCAGATTCTAAATGTCACCGGAAGTCTTGGAAAGCGTGAGATTCCAATTTCCAATTGCAAATACAAATAACCACCAAATCTGTACCACAGCCCCCCCCCCTTCACCACTCCACTAAATAATCGATACAAATCCCACTGGTTTGTAATGAGTTTCAAGTAAAACGCTAAATACAACCTAAATAATCAATATAATAATGACAAATTAATAATTGCGCCCTCCCCCCCCCCATCATAAAATAATACAAATATGAACTTTATCAATAAACAATACTCAAAACTCATTTGATAAAGTACTTTTAATAAAAAAAGTCCGAATTTCGTTTCATCTATTAAATTTTATAAAAATAAAATTTATTTTATAAGATTTAAAATTAAAAACTAAAACTGACAATTTTTACGAATTAATTTGAAGTTTTAAAAATAAGAAAAATTCATTTTAATTGATAAAATGTAAAAGTAACTTACTGAGTACATGTGATACCAAACGGATGAACCGCCAAAATCGATATGAAAATCAGTCCAACTATCTTTCATGCTCATTAAACAATACTTTTGAACTGAGGGTTTATTTGCTCGTTGATATAAATTATCACATGGCCATAACTTTTCAACGATACTCATTTCTTTAATCACATATGGCGGCTCAACAAGATGAGCAATTCTTAAAGTTTCCAAATTTATTCAATGGCAAGGAAATTTATTAAATTATACTTTGTATGAGAAATTTCTAAACTCAAAACGTTTAAAAGCTTTGAACGAGGTTCCGATTCACGAAAGTAGTCTAGAAACTCACCGAACCTCATTTTGTATTGATCTTGTTGTACGACATCAATCACATCTAGAATATAGTCTTTTCCTAAGTTACGTCCAACATCTTCAACGGAAAATGGTGATTCTGGTAAAACTATTCGAAGTCCTTTTTTTCGGCGAATCATTATCGGTTTATTAAATCCATTTTTAATAAAATAATCTTCAGTAACTTCTTTGCCTCGCAATTCTTTTAACTGATCTCCAATCCTGTCCAAATTATAAAGAATAAATAAATAAAATCCAGACATTTTCTAACGGCAAACATTGTTTTTCTTGCAAATATTCTAAAAATTCTTTAGTTCCAGATAATGGCATTGTTAATTTAAATCGACTAAGATAAATTTGATATATGCTAAAATTTGTAATTTCTAAAAACGATTCCAAAATAAAAACAAGTTTTGAGTACAAAAAAAGAATTTTTTTAATTTTTAAATAAAAAATTTATGATTTTATGTTTAAAATGTATTTTTTTACTTATATTAACAAAACAAATCTTTATGATTAAAAAAACATTTTTTACACTATGCATTACTTTAATTTTTTAAGAAAGTAATTTATAATTGTACTAAATTCAAAGATTTAAACTAGATATCATAATTTTAATTTTCCGTCTATTTTGTATTGTTTAATGACTAATCAAATTTATTATAATATGACAAGAAAAATTTATTTAAAGGTATTGATTATAAAAAATGAATAGATGATAAAGTTATTAGAAAGTATTATAATTTTAAAATTAATATAAAAAAGTTTTGAAAATTATATATTTTTACTATTTCATCTAATATTTTTACTTTAATAAATATTTATGGTGTGTTATTGGTACTGTGGGGTTAGTGGTTTATGGACTTGACCCCTTACATTACCCGTTGCTAGGCAACGTTGGAGCTGTAACCACTGGTTATGAGACTTCCAAAGGTGAGCTCTAAAGCTAGAACTGCTAAGGCCCGAACTCATATTGGGTTCTGTGACCTGCCGTTAGAAGGCTTCTGCTCGTCTTATTACTTTTGGTCCCTTAATTACTTTCTAGTCGAGATGGTTATTTAGCTAATTCAGTACATTATATTTATCTATTTCTAAGGCAAATTCAAACCAAAAAATTATTGTTCTAATACCATAATCTTTATACTATTGTTGGGCAAAAACTGATAAAAACCCTTTTCTCTTATTTTTGTTTAGCCAGCACGATAACGCCTGTGTGGTTTTGAGCAGAAAATTTAAAATTAGTTAAAAATGGAAATTAAAAGAAAAATAAAATAATTAAAAATTTAGTAAAAATTCTGAGATATAAAAATGTTAAAAAATTTAAATTTAAATCAAAAAGAATAAATATTTTATAATTTTGGAATATTCGAGAAATTTTTGTTTTACTGCATCAAAACACACACACCAACAATCATGATATAAAAGGCGGTGCTGGTTGAGCAAAATTCAATGCTATTCTTTTCATTTTTACCAGACAATCTTTATCATTTAGTAATTTTTGTAAATCTCTCGAAAATCATTTTATTTGAAAGAAAGTAATTTTTATTTTTTTTGTATTTGATTATATTTATGATTACTATGACATGGTTATTGTTGGGCCAGAACGTAAACGGCCTTGGAAAATGTTTAAATGGATCAGAAACACACACGCAAATACAACATGCAATTTAAATAAACCTATTGAAACACCAATTAAACCATATAAAATCTGAGAAATAAAAGAATTAAATATAAAATAATAAACATAAAAATAAATTAAAATATTAACAAAATGCACCAAGATCCGCACGATACCTACACAAATACAACAAGAAAACACAACAAATTCGACGAAATTGAAAAAATCAATTAAAGTTCATTAAAATGAAATTTAAATCGAAAATTTTGAATTAGTAATAATTCAATAAAAATTTTAAATAAAAAATTATAAAAATAAATCAAAAAATATTAAAATTAAAAAATAGAATTTGCTAGAAAATAACAAGGTCGAATTTTGTTTTACTGCATCAAATTTCACACGTCATAAAATTAGGTATATATACTGATCCATTTTCACATTTAACTTAACCATAAAACCATTTTTCAAACTGATTAAAACCATTTTTAGAAACCATTTTCAAACCATTTGAAATCGTTTGTAGACTATTTTGAAATCTTATTTTCAAATCGTTGTGAAACTATTTTAAAACCTTATTTTCAAGCTATTTGAACTAATTCAACTGATTTTAGGTGAGAAATATTTTGGTTGGAGCCCTCTTTCCACGTCACGCTCATAGCATCTCGGTAAAGCTCTGCTGGACGGCGACGTGGGGAGAGAGGCATTTATGCTTTCTGTTATGATATTTTATGCTATTGTATGAAAATTTTTGGAATAGTTATGAAGGGTAATTCTGTTATTTTGTCCTAACTAATAAATATTATTAATATGTATAAATTGTTTGATATATATTTTTTTTTTTAAACTAAATTTAAATGTCGAAATTTTTCCGGCCCACAGCCGACACATAACGCAAGTAAATAAAATCTACATAGTACAGAGGCATGTAAGTGCGTGGAAAATCGCCAATGATATGTACCCGTGAAGACTCAGCGTGCGCAACGCAGCGGTCGTAACGTCAATATTATCCCTATAGCTGAAGCGAGAAATAAGGAAGAAGTCTCTGGCTGCTTCCTCGTTTCTCAATTCTGTAAAATCGACCTAAAATTCTGTTACATACGGCTTAAAATTATCACACCGAGTAGTCCAGTGGGCACTCAATAAATATAATATGAACACAATATGCGTCTAAGGCCTATTAAAGGGAAAGGGTACTTGGGTTAAATTAACTGAAATCGTTGTTATAACTATTTTGGATTAACAGTTTGAAATAAATAAAATTTATTGGGAATCATTGAATTCGATTAAATTGAGATTATTGAAAAAATTTAAAGCAACCATTGATTGTAAAAGTAAAGTGTTTTATGGCTAAAAATTAAAGTAAATATTGGGTAAAGAAAATTTAAATGCTCGTAAATTATGGATTAGGGTAATGGCAAATAATTTCATCAGTTAAATTATTATAATTCATTTCAATAAAAGCAATCTGATCTTGGAGTAAGAACGAGTAATGTGTCGATCTAACCAAAATCAACCCCCGATAAAAAGGAAAGCAATTAAGAATCGAATTCATTGATTTCGAATAAGAAACGTATCAATTAAAGGTGAAACGATTTTCGAATAACAGTATGAAATCCCTTAACTTAATTGTTGATTAAAATTTAATGTCACCCCACATAATTCACCGTTAAATCATTTTGATAAAATTGAAGAAGTGATTGAGCAAATCAAGTATTTAGATTAAATCATCGATTAAAATTAAAATGAACAAGAATAAAAATATCGTTGGTTAAACTGAATCAATTTATCGATAACAGTAAAGATGATTAAACCAGTTCAAATAGCTATTGAGTAAAACCCAAATAATCTAGTTTTGGTAAAGTAAAATATTGAATAAGGATAAACACAATAAGTTCCTTAACGAGCTATGATTAGTGGATTAAAGTAACTCATAGATTAAGATTAGAGATGAATTGAACAACCGTAAAAATGTAAATTAAAGTAAAACTGGATGCACGGATTTAAAACTATTAGCGTTAAAATAACTTTGTGGGCTAAAGTAATAGTTGATCCAAATAGCCTTAGGGAAGACTATTAGAAATCGGAATAACAGATGTCGATATTTATTACTGATAATACAATCTCTTAATTAGAACTAGAATAATTTATAAATCTATAAAATAGGTTTCTTCAATTATCGTAAATCCAGGATTTACAGCAAATTAATTAGAGGTAAAATGAACGAATTATTACGTAAATTAAATTAATATAATTGAAAAAACACCAAAGTTTAAGACAAGCGAAAATTTGTATTGAACAAACAAAATTCCACATAGCGAAATTATTCCAACAAAAGGGTATCGCATCTATTTAGAAACCTCGGTAAGCGTAGAAGTTTTCCTAAAAGTTGCTAATAAAGTACATTTAAACTAGTCAACGAAATAACTTACCGGAAATTGAGATAATCGAGTGTAGGCGAACATTTGACCAGTAATTCTGAAAACATGACATGAATAATGCAATCACCGGATGTAAACAACGTAAATCACCTTCCGTCAACCGCTTAAGTGGTAATGGTAAAATCCGCCGGAAATCATTCGCCCACCCGGATACACCTACACGCGACTAAGTTATCGCGGATCAACATCCGGCCTAAATCTTAAAGTTCGAACAACTGTAATTAAAGTTAGTAAACAAACTTTAAATCGATGTACAAATTCCCTTACGTCAATGTACGAGTATTCGCCTACATGAAAAATTTAAATGTTAATACGCATATATCGAATAAGTTAAACATCAGGTTATCTCATCCATACGATTAATCATATAGTTTCCCTATAAAGGAGTGCACCTTAAGGAACCAGACCCACAAGGTAACCCAACCTGCTTATTAACGTTCCATCGCGTAAAGGAAGGCAATGGTCACGCGTATGACACCCTTACTAGTAACATAGACACAATCTGCTTGCTAATAACTTAGAATGGTAAATCAATCGAACCTAATAACAGTAATGTTTAGACATGTCGCCCAAACGAACTACCCGTCGAGAGACCGCCAGACAGGAACAGACAGGAGTCCCGCCGACCACGAGGATACTCAACCAGTTGCAACGATCATGTCTCTCGGAACGGCAACATCCAGCTGCGGAGACCTACCTGCACGCACAGGAGCTCCTCACCCAATGGGAAAGGGTGCAGGAGCAGGTAGATTTACAGGTGGTTAAGGCAAGGATGTACCTTGCGAACGTGGTCGAAGACATCCTTGCCGGGCGGATTGCAGTCACCTATCCACCTCACCCAGTTCGAGACACCAGAAGACCCTATACCGTTGAGGCTCTCAAACGGAGCCTGAAGAGATATTGTCCGGACGAGTGAACTAACAATGACAGACTTTATGTAGTAACTGATCGAAAATATTAGAAGTTTACGTGTTATTTCTTTTTCTTATAGCTAGAGTTATTCGTGTTTTTGTTTAACGAAATAAACAATTATATAACTTGATCAATAATAAATTAACATCATCTATTTGATTGTAGTAATGTCTTCCTTACAAATCTTACAATCTGAATTGAACCACGCGAGACAGACCAACGCGGAATTACACACTCAGATTATTCAACTAACCCGCGAAATACAGCAGATTAAAGCAACCTGGAGGGAACCAGAAAAGGTAAAAATACTGTACCACCGCCTGACCGCAGCACAGAAAGGCTGGACAGAGGAGCGGCAGCTCAACCAGAGCCTGCGCACGCAAATTCGGGGACTCGAAGTCGCCCTAGCAGTCTGCCGGGAGGGGGAAGCGGTAACGTATCCGCTCGTCTTCGCCCCAACCCAGATGTCGCAGAAGAACACCCAACCAGTGAAACAATCCATCCCTCCAGCAAACAATCGTCGACCGGGACGTAAGGAACGGGCCCGACGTCGAGCAATCCAGCTTCAAAATCATTAACCTGTAAACATTGCGCGCGTTGTTAAATAAATAGAGTAGTCGTGTTCTTAATTTAATTTGTTCCGTTGATATATTGATATACTAAACACTCGCATCATGTTACTCAACCTTAATTTCATCTCTCCGTAGGCAGATAAGAACCTAATCTCAAATGATCATGAGGGACAGAGCAAAGCGAGCATAGGTCTTCTATCGACAGCTCGTGAACCCGAGGGTTGTCCGAGCAACTACAGTACTAGCACATGGTACTCAATTTTTGCGGGCAATCCACCACTTGAACACATTACCAACGTTGCCTAGCAACGGGTGCCAAGTGGCGATTAGTATCATTTTGTATGGCGTTACTAGGGTCACCAGGAGGATAAGCAAGATTTTAAACCCTGTAACCCACCATTATTAATGATTTTTTTTTATTATTTTATTTTTTTTTTTTGGAAAAGCTTTAAAGAACGTTCTTTTATGATCGAAGGGTTTGACTGATTTCAATTTTTGTCGAACCTCCATCATGAGAGAATCAAATCTTGAAGCGCAATAAATCAAATTACGACTTACTAATATAGACTTACATGCAAACAAGATAATAAAATGAAATTGTTTTTTTGATATCCCGGATCGAACCGGTCGTTAGTGGGGGAAGCCGCGGTGCCGGTAGTAACCAGGCCTGCCCAGTATTCTCCCCTTCCTAAATCCTATCGCCCGACCCTCGAAAGAGTAGTGTCGAGGTCCTGGGAAAGATTTAAATAGAAAGTTTTATACACAATAAACGAAACATATATAGACTAGCATATAGAAGAATCATAAAGAATTTTTGTGTAATTAACAAGTTTTATTCCAGTGTTGGGCCAGAACGTAAACGGCCTTGAAGAATGTTTTAATGGATCAGTAATACACATGCAAACATAACATGCAGATTTAAATAAACCTGGAAACACCAATTAAACCTATCAAATATGAGAAAATAAAAGAATTAAAAATAAATTAATAAACATAAAAATAAATTAAAATAATGACAAAATGCACCAAGATCCGCACGATACCTACACAAATACAACAAGAAAACACAACAAATTCGACAAAATTGAAAAAATTAATAAAAGTTCATTAAAGTGAAATTTAAATTGAAAAATTTGAATTAGCAATAATTCAATAAAAATTCTAAATAAAAAATTATAAAAATAAATCAAAAAATAATAAAAATAAATAATAGAATTTGCTAGAAAATAACAAGGTCGAATTTTGTTTTACTACATCAAATTTCACACACCAGAAAATTAGGTATAAATACTGATCCATTTTCACATTAAATTAAACCGTTTTTCAAACCAAAAGCCATTTTTGAAAATTGTTAAAACCATTTTGAAACTATCTTTTGAAACTTGTTTAAAACCATTTTTCAAATCAGTTTTAGCCGATTATTTATTTAAATCTATCTCCAAGCCAATTTCGAATTTTTAGGTGAGAATGATTTATGGTGGAACCCTCTTTCCACGTCCCGTCCATAGCATCTCGGTAGAGCTCTGCTTGGCGTCGACGTGAGGAGAGTGGCATTTTGTTTTATTTTATTTTGATGCAATATGATGATATTTATTACTTTGGTCAATGAAGGGTAATTTTGTTGGATTGTTATATAATTAATAAATATTATTGATAATATTAACCTGTTTTATAAACTTAAATAATTAAATAATTCTGTCGAAATTTTTCCGGCCCACAGCCAATACATAACGCAAGAAAGTAAAATCTACATAGTACAGATGCATGTAAGTGCGTGGAAAATCGCCAATGATATGTACCCGTGAAGACTCAGCGTGAGCAACGCAGCGGTCGTAACGTCAATATTTACCCCTATAGCTGAAAAGAGAAATAAGGAAGAAGTCTCTGGCTGCTTCCTCGTTTCTCAATTCAGAAAAATCGACCTAAATTTATATTACACACGGCTTAAACTTATCACACCGAGTAGTCCAGTGGGCACTCAATAAATATAATGTAAACACAAATGCGCCTAGGATCTACTAAAGGGAAAGGGTACGGGGATAAATAAATTCGAAATCGTTGGTATGAGTAAATTAGATTGACATTTGGAATTAAATTAATTAGTAATACGTTAAATTGGAGGATAAAAATTTTAAGTAATTTAACAATGTCTACTAAATTAACTTGATCCATTGGTTTAAATAATTACTGAATAAAAATAAACGCTTTGATTTAATTTATACTAACGAAAATAATCATCAAAAGAAGTTCGAGTAAATTATGGATTTGAACTAAATTAACCCATTATTTAAAAACTAAAGTAATCCAGTGTCAGTAAAGTAACAATTTTGATCATGAAATTCTTTGAGTAAAGAGGAAGTTAAATTGGTTTAAAGATCAAAACTTATTAAATAAAGTCTTTTATTTTTAAGATAAGTTAACGGTAAAGAAACCCATTCAAAGTATTCAGTTAGGAAAAATTGGAGTGGCTCGCAGATTAAAATTAATGCATTAAACCTTGGTTAAGACTAGGTAAATTCCCACTTATTGATAAAGTGATCCGCTAATCAAGCTGAAGTAACGTGTGGAGAGAGTAGGGCGAAGCTACGATTAAAAATCAAATTACTATAATTGATAATCACCTGCGGCAAAGGATTAAAATGATTCAATAGGTAAAATAAGATCAGGTACCAAAGTAAATCAAAACCGAGCGTGTTTAATAATTAAAATAGTAACAATATCTTCCCCACCTCTCATGAAATTAAGCGATGTTCAGCATAAAAATCCAAAGAAAATCGGTTAACTTTAGAATGAAATTTGAATAGTTTGAATAATTCAATAAAATTAAAAATTATAAAATACGAATAAAATGGAGAAGAATTTATTGCATTAAAATCACCACGAATCTCTGTTCCGACAATAAATCATCCCGCTAGTATAACGCCCACTTGTCCTTTAAACTTCCCTCATCTCAGCAACAACTGCCATTATGAATTTCCACTAGTCAGCCTTCACGACACGATCAGAATTCCGGTAATATACGAATCGAAAACAGCACCCAGATAATCGCCACGAGTGACTCCCCAAAACTGCCTTGACGTAGAATTATAAACCGATCGATAGTTAACGTAAAACTCACTGACCCCATAGAGTAACCTATGAACCCATGCTGCAGCCGCACCAACTTCCATAATAGAAGGACCACTCAAATGTACCAAACTAGATTCGAACCCATACCTGTGTTAACTCCTCCTCTGAAGAGATAAATGATCTAGATTTTAATAATAAATGAATAAACCTGAATTGTAATTCATAATAAATCCGTTACAATCAAATACCCGGCACAAAGGGCGAACGGATGTCGCCACTACATAGGAATACACAGATCCCGAAATCACTCTGAATGTCGACGGTGATGTCAGGTGTGAACATCCTGTTCGACATTAAAGGATGACGGATGCGTCAACAGTTAGTTCACTTTGCTAAATAGTAAAATTATGTAGATGCAAGTAATCATTCCAATTTGATTAATAATTGAATTCATAATTGCACTAATAATCATTCCAATTTGAGAAATAATTAGAATCATAAATGCGCAAATAACCATTTCAATTTGACAAATAATCAAAATTATTAATACGCAAATAATCAGAGATAATCAGAACCATACAGTAGAGGAACCGAGTACAGATCAATAAGACCCCTCTGTTCAATAAACGCAGATAGATTCCTTCCCGAAACGATAACGTCTTAAAGGATGAATGACCTAAATCCAACATAGAAAACCATAGAAATCGCCTGAACACACAAACCTGTACATCTCATCGCCATAATTCTTATGATTCCAGTTCAGACATCAAGTTCCCCGAACGTTAACTTAATCAATCGATGTACCACTGAAATTAAACGGCGATTTAAGATTACATGAGCCTATGACTATTGATTACACGTTCATATACTTAGTAAATTGTGTGAGGGTGTATTACATCGAACTCATTTCAGAGGAACTCATGCTCCCAAATTGGATTTCAGCACAAGAGGCCGATGAATGGCGCCGAGCCTGGAAACGAGCACGCCCGTCAATGACTCTCGAGGAGCCACGTCCAAAACGATCATGCCCAACTCTATGGCAAATCCTAGGCCGAGGGAATGACCCCCGCCAACCAGAGGAAGAACAATACCCTGCCGAGGAGATCATCGACCATGCGCGAAGCCTGCTGGCTCAGTGGGAAAAGATTCAAGAAGAGGTCGATTTGCACGTTGTGAAGGCGAGGATGTACCTCGCCAACGTCGAAGAGGACATCCTCGTCGGGCGCATCGCGGAGACGTACCCGGCTCGACCGGCGCGCAACACTCGACGTCCAGTGCCCATCATCCCCGGTTACTCTCCGGAAGAAGGAGTCAAGAAGTTTCTTGAAGAGTCCTGAACCTCCAAGCACAATCGTAACTAACATTTTTATCCTAGTGATGTTGTTAATATTAAATTACAATGAGTTGTTCATCTTAAAACTTTTTGTTTTAATAAATTTCCCTTCTATAACTATGTTTGGAATAAGGTAGAGATAGACACCCTGAAGGTACAGTTGGAGCAGAAGAATGAAGCCCTGCGGTCGGCCGAACAGAAGGCCCAGGAGCTTGAAAAGCAAGTGAATGAATGGAAGCTCAAGGACAACATCCGCACAGGTCTCATGCAGAGTGGTGTCTCACTCTCAGAGGAACAAGAAGCAATAGTCCTGAGGAACGTCACCAGGAAAGACGATGGCGTAAGACCCATAATATCAGGCCCCTCACATACATCAGAGGAATTACCCAAAAGAAATCGCAGGAAGAATCGCCCAAATAAAAGAGAGAGGGAGCGACAATATAGGGTAAATCGCGCTCGCTTATTGGGGCATATCTTAGATGCCAACGGATTTTAATTCACCTTAACTCTGGGATGACGCATTTAATGTGATTGTTTATTTAACTTAATTTGTTGAATTTTAATTGTTTATTTATCCTAAATGTAATTGTTAACTTTAATGTTGAATTTGTTACGGACGTGTGGATGGGATTGAAGTTGTTGAATATGGAGAACTGAGTGACCTAATGAATAGATAAGTTTGTAATGATAAATTAGTAATTAGATAGATAGATGAAAGGAGGACCAATTAAGTAAGAGCATGAAGTCTTCTACGACAGCTCATGGACCCGAGGGGGGTTAGGGCATTAGCAGTTCTTGAGAAGGAGCTCACCTTTTGCTAACCTTCCACCCACTAGTTCACAGTACCAACGTCATTTATGACGGGTGACTAGAGGTTCAAAATTCTTATGCAGGCGCTAGGTGGGTATAATAACCATTAGGCAGTTCAAAACTATTTTAAGGACCCATCAGTGCCCAGCACTATAAATATAATGTCATTTAAGATTATTTGCTTGCTGGATCCGTCTTCGATTTCTCTCAGCTCTCCTCGGCCTTGAATGAGGCTGCGATCTCTTATTTGGTTAGTCCCATTGGTTCCGATCTTGGTACGCCAGTTGTGCCGGTGCAAATACTAAGGGGTACGCCACCGCACTCACTTCCTGACACGCGGATAATGTGACATCAATCCCCCAAACTTGGTACGTTAAGGTAGGTTCAGAGTTTTCTCGTTCTTCCATAACTATTGAGCCGCGATGAGACGCTGATAGAGTTTCTTCTCTTGCGTCGGCTTGACCCAGGTGGCCTTAACTTGCTGTATTTCCTGGCATAATTGTACCAATTGAGGATGTAGATCAGCATTCACGTGGCACAACTTCTTGAGTTCCTGACCGAGTATCTGAGTGGCCTTCATGACTGAATTTAAAATAAATGTTATTAATCTCTGCTGGTGTTATGCCACTTGTGATGTCGGCGTTTATTCGTTCCAGTCTTCTCCTCGCCATGTTGGCTTGCCAACGGAACTTTCTTTCTAAGTACTCCAAACGTTGCAAGGTGACTTCGGCTCTTTGTCTGATTTCCCTGGACGGATTTCTGCCCGGTTTTCTTTTAATGCGATGCTAGCGAATTCCACTACATCGCCTTGACTCATATTTCTGTGGGGCCATTCCTTGCTTCCGTATGTGAATAAAGTGTAACCGCAATCCCCGAGTGCTTGGCGGTACTGTGCCGCATGTCGAACTGGAACGGTCAGAGTGACTCGGGAATCGTCGGACCACTCGAACTCGGTTGGATTGGGTGCTAGAAGAAAACAAATAGTACCTGGGTGCTGATAGTTAAAATGAAATGAAATCAAATCTCATGCATTCGTCGACTGGTGCACATGCTATGCGATTTCCGATTTAATTATTAGGTTAAACGATTTTAGATAACATAATTTATATACCTCGTCCGTGGCTAACAATATATACAATATAAAACATCAAGTAAACACTTTAAAATCTGAGAGAATATAAATAAATATAAAATCGAAAAAACATAAAAGTAAATTAAAATAATAACAAGTGCATCAAGATTCTCACGAAATTTACACAAAAAATAACATAATAACATGAAAATTTGACCGAAAAAAAGATAAGTTATTTAAAGTAAAAATTAATGAATTTAATGAGTAAAAATAAAATATTTTTGGCTGAATAAATTTAATTAAAAATGTTAAAAATAAATTGCCAATTTAAATTAAGAAATTAATAAAAATTAAATTTAGATAACACCAATAATATCAAGGTCAAATTTTGTTTAATCGCAATAAAAATAACAGTCAAGTTTAAGGTCAAATTATAGGTATATATACTGATGTGTTTTGACAAATTATCAACTTAAGTTTTACAATTTAATTGACTACTACTTTTGCAGTATTATTTTCAACTTAATTGAAGCGTAACTGAACTTAACTCAACTTGATTAAAACTTGTCACTATTTTCATTATTTGGTTAGCATTATTTTGCAGGCGTATTATTTTAGTTAATGCGCATTTATGCACGATTTATAAACAATGTCACAACGAATTTATCGATCGATGTTGATTGAACAACTAGTGATGAAATGGGTGAATAATGTTTATACAAATGAATTTTCCAATTACTATGTGACATGTGTCATGCCAAATAAATAATTTATTGCATCGAAGCTTCTAACAATTGATCTGGTAATATTTATTTCTTTTCCGGCCCACAGCCAAAACATAAGGCAAGGAAGTAAAATTACACATAACTATCGAACTGTGTAAGTGCGGTTTATCCGCCAATAGTTCGTGCCCGTGAAGGTTCTGGCATGGGTAACACAAGAACCCAAACGTCAAATCATTGAACCTAAATAGCGAAAGGGGGTAGCTCGAGGGTGGGTTTTTGGCTCAACTTTCTTGCACTCAATTTTAATAACAACTTTTTAATAACAATCGGCTAAAAATCACTAACACTGAGTAGTCCAGTGGGCACTCATCAAATATAACATGAACATACATAGATCTTAAGAACAAAGAGAGCGAAAGGGTAGCGGGGAAAATTGCGAAATCGTTGCAACAGTTAAAATGAATAGCCATCGGAAAAAGATTAATCCGAACGACTAAAATCATGAAAAATAATGTTTTAAATAATATGAAAGAATTAAATAAAATATGTTGAATTGAGACGGAAAATATGGGCAGAACGGTGCACAAATTTTCGGAAATAATTAAAACATGCATCATAAAACTGTAAAATAAGGGCTGAACACTGCTAAAATTTTCCGAATCAATGAAAATACTTCATTGAAAACTGAAAAATGAGGATGGATTACGGCTAAATCTATATATAAGTAAAACATTTTTATAAAGCTGAGGAATAAGGACGAATCCCTACTAAAATCTTAATAAAAAAAATAATAATAATAGTAATAATAATAATAATAATAATAATAATAATAAATATAATGGTAATAAGAATAATAATAAATGTAATAGCAGTAACAATTAATGAAAATAACACATATGATAGTAACAATGATAATGCTAGTATCAATAATAAGAAACATAGTACTTATAATAAGGATAAGGGTAAGAGAGATACTGTGTGGATATTTAACATAACAAAGGGTGTACAGGCCATGGTAAAAGTCGATAATACGAACAACGATAAGAAGGACTATGGGAATAGACGTAATGATAAATGAGATAACAGTAAGGATTAATATTTGAAGGAGATAGGAGAATAATGGGACCTAAATATCGAAATCGAGCACAGACCTTCTATCGGCAGCTCGTTGGACCCATGGATCGTTCGGTCAATTATAGCATTAGCAATAGCGCTCACTTTTTGCGGACGATGAACCCACTCGAACACAGTTCCAACGTTGCTTAGCAACGGGTGTCGAGTGGTAAGCGAAAGATATTTGTATGGGGTTGTCTGGGTAACAACCATATAGTTTCAAAATATCAACACTCAGAAACCCACCAATAATCTAAAACCTGTAAATGTATTAATCAATAAATATTAAATATGATTATAATTTAAATTATCTAATTTACATGCTGATTATTATTAATACTATTTTTCTTAAAGAATGAAAATTGAAATTTTTAAAATATTTTTTCAGCATTCGTCATCAATTTAAACAAAGAAATATATAGTGATCAACAATTCTTGACGAATATTATTTCACTTTGATATTGTGCATAACTTAAAAATAATAATAATTATGTCCATCTATAAAACAGACCCCTATGTCACTCATCGAAAACGGGCTCCTCTCGACTTACAGCTGTTACTAGTTTTCCAATAAAATGATATGGAAATAATAACATTGATTTACGAATCGATAACAAAACGATTAATTGGTTTTTCCATTTATGCGATGTATCATAGCCTATTCTTGGAACATATTTGCTAGCAGCATCTCACGCTTCGAGTTTCTGAAAATCCGGTATTTTGACATCCGTCGGATTTGGTTTTTGGAATTTTGAAAACCGCCAGATATCGGATAACCGATCAAAAACATTTTTAATTATGATAAAAACAGCAAATAATGTTTGAATTTAATTTTTATAAATCTTTATTCAATTTTAAATAAAACAATTTATTAGAAATTAGCTGATATTGAAAATACTCGCTCAGAATCGGTGGATGTTGGCTTGATTGAACAAATAGCATCAAATAGTTATTCCAAATTTTCGGTTCGTTTTCCAAATAATTTAAAATTCTTGTTTTATATTTTTAACATGGAATTGGTTATCCCTGATTTGTGATTCTCTTGATACTGAGATTTGCATAACTTTTTCCAGCTCTTCTTTTATAGTCATATCATTTCCTTCAACATAAACAATTTCACTGTATTTCTCTGTTTCGCCAAATTATTGGAAAAAATCCTTCGCATTATTTCGTTTACCAAATATAATTCATGTTTTGATGGAATATGCGATGAATCATTCAATGATTTCAGTACATTCATTTAATTGTTATTTGTGCGTTCATTAACGTTTTACTTATTTCACTGTCAACTTTACGAAGTTTGTTCATCATAAACTCGATTATTTCATCTGCTGACGACAAAGAAGCATCTTGTCTACTAAGAGACTCTACAGCTAATTTTATTGGTTTGAGAGCATTAACCAAATCACATAAAAGGTTGAAGTTTACTTCTACCAGCATATTCATTTTATTTAACTCAAGAAGAGATTCAGTAATATGTTCCCGAACATTTATAAAACGCTCAACCATATCAATTAATGAGTTCCATTTAGTTTTTATGTCTAGTTTGAGCTCTAAAGAATGTCCTTCTCCTCTCCCATGTATGATCTTGTCTTGCAAAATATGATTTCTAACTGTTGATTTTATAAAATAAACAAACAATTTTATGTATGTTTTTGATGTTTTCTTGAATATTTAATATATTTTCAAATTCAATTTTTGACGGACCAACATAATTAGCTTCATCTTCATCTTCAAAACAATCTTCTATATCACTATAAACATAATCTTCATTCAATATTGAATTATTATTATCATCACTGTATAAATCATTTAGTATGTGTTCCAATTCAAATATTTGTTTTTCGGAAAGTGTTTCGCAAACAGTTAAATGTATGCCATGGTTGAAACATAACTGGTAAATTTCTGGGCTCTCGCTACCATACTCAATTATCAAAGGAGCACCATCACAAGTTGACGCAACAATATCTTTCTCAAAAAATGTTAAAGTTTTCTAAATGAGTTTTAACTAGATCAACTAAGTCAGATGCAGAACAATATCCAAGAATTATCACTATTCCAAGATTATACGGTTCTTTTCTTTAGCATCGTGTAAATTGATATTAACATAGGGTTTCATTCGAATACTTGTCCACTTTTCTAATGTAATACTGAATCTTCTATTACTCTTCAGCTTTTCAATTAATATTTTGTACTTAGTTGAGTCATTTTTTCTCCATAACTTTTATGAATAAGTTCCATGACATTGGATTCATTTTTTGGCAGATGTTTGGTACATTTGGCTATTGACTCTGGTATAAAATTAGATTTCGTAATTGCTCTAATTGAAACTCCATCGACAACAACAAGTTTAGTCACAATTTCTTGTTGACCACAACGTGTCATGAAATCAAACATTTTTTTTGTTTTTCATCCATGGCTCACCATTTTCGCCATATTTATGGCTCGACTTTCTTAGCATAATTCCATGAATAGTTTTTATGCGGTTTATCATTGCACCAGTAGAGCCATTGCTTTTCGAAATTTTTGTTTTACATATTTTACATTCTGCTTTTCCATTAGAAATTTGGTTAAAATTTTCCTATATTTTTGATGTTTTTGGAACTAATCTAGATGGGGAAAAATAAGAGGCTTTAATTTTGAAAGGATTAATTTAAACTAACTGATAGAATTATTAACCTTTATGTTTTGTCGATACATATACATTTTCAAGGTTTATTTAAACAACCTATTGAACACGAATCAAAAATTTATATAAAAGTAGAGAATTAATGAATTTTGAGAAATTTTAAATTTTAAAAAATTAGTTAACGGACATCGGACACATTTAACGGATATCGGATTCGAATACATGAGAAGAAAACTGTTGATTTTCGGATTCGGTTTTTCCGTTTAAGAAACCTTAATCACACTTAAAGCGATTTCAAATTGAAAAGAGTTCCAATTAGTTCGATAACAAACCAGAAAATAGCGCTAAGATAACAACACAACACGAAATTGCTATAAACGAGAGCATCAGATCATTTCCAACAAGGCAGTTATATGGAAACAAATTAAAAGCTGCCAAAGATTGGTTCAACAAGATGCTAGACACTGGCGAATTTCGAATTTAAAACTCTTCAATTATTTCGCCGTTAGTTGTAGTGAATCAGAATGGAAAATACTTTGGAAAAAATTTTGTAGTGATTACACACTGCAACCATTCCTGATAGATATATTGCAAATTGTGCGAAATAAAAAATATTTTTAAACGATCTATCTTGAAAAGACATTTACAAATTCCAATGAAAGAAAGTGACATTCCAAAATCAGCAATAACTACTCAATTTGTTATGTATGAATTCCTTTACATGCCATTTGGATTAGGAAATGCCCCATCGACCTTTCAAAGAACAATTGACGCAATATTCCAGAATTTTTCATTCGCAAGATCATTCTTGGATTATGTGATTATTGCGTCAGACACAGAAGAAAAGCATGACAAACATTTAAAATTAATCGCAAACGAATTAAATAAAGTTGGATTGTTAATTAATTCAGGAAAATGCAAAATTATGCAATCATAAATGGATTTTATGGGCCATCATATATCGAGAACTGGGATTTTTCATTTAGAAACTAAAATAACCGCGATTAAAATTTATAAATTACCAGAAACCACAAAACAACTAAGAAGATTCTTAGGTATAATTAATTTTTATAACCGTTTCTTTTCAGAGGATGCAAATAAACTAGAATTATTATACAAACTTATTAATTCTAAATCGGAAAAGATAATTTGGACGGAAGAAAGTTTGAATTGTTTTGATTAAGCTCAGCAGATATTACAAAGAACGACTGAACTCGCGTTATTCCATGAATTTGAACCTACAATTTTGAGAACATATGCATCAGAATCAGGTATTGGAGCAAAAAAGGTCGACCAATATCCTTCTTTAATAGATTGTTAACCGGAACAGAATCAAGATATAGTACATACGATAGAGAATTACTCACAACATACGAAACTTGCAAGCACTTCTGTAATTTCATTGAAGCCACTGAATTCGTGATACAGACGGATTACAAACCCATTGCCCAAGGATAGCCAAAAGATCCAAGCAGCCGACAATCGAGAGATCTCCAATATATTCATGTATTTCAGAGAAAGAAAGAGTTCTTTTCTTTAAATAAAAACTCTTATCCGTTGATGAATGAGGATATGAAGCATGAAAATCATGAATTATTAATGAAAAATTGGAAATTAATTTTACTGCAAAGTTTCAGAAGAGAAGCTTTCCAGATGATTCATTATGTCGCTAATCTAACAATACGAAGGACTTAAAGATTGATGTTAAGTTCACATACATGGCACAAGATTTCAAAGGACATCCAAATGTAGCGTCAGAGTGCGATTCCTGTTCAAAATCAAAGGTGTATCTTCACAGCACCATTGAAAGCTTTCCCAGCAAAACCAGTCAGTTTCATATCCTTCACATAGATATTGTTGGACCTCTCCCATCAAATAACGGTAAGTCCTATCTACTAACAATGATTGATAGACATACATCATGACCTGAGATATTATCCATTAAAAACATTTATTCAAAAACCGTGGCAAAATCACTAATTGAAGTATGGATTTCTATATATGGAATTCCATCTGAAATCGTAACAGATCGTGAAGGGCAATTTACAAACTCTTTATTCCAATCTATGAGCAATATTATTGGAATAAATGCAAATCGTGCATGTTGTTGGGGTTATAAGAAAACATGAATAAAAAATAAAACTTTAAAATTATAAAAATCAATTAAAATTTTGAAAAAATTAAAAATCAACATTTTTCGGGGGAAAAAGTGATAACCGGTGGCAAATTTGATTGTGAAGACGAATAAAATACCATTAGACTGATATAAGGTATATTGAAGGGTCGGGAGCTCAAAAACAAATTAATTAATTAAATTATTTACCGACGAACCAATTAATCAAGGGACGCCGAGCTGAACGTCAGCTTAATGTGTTTCCCGGCATTAGTGAAACGGGCAATAAATTGTTTTTCCAGCAGTAATCCAGATTAATGGGAATCCAAAAACTATAAAAGCAACTGACAACAAAATAAGTTGCCAGTTGTTCGAAGAGAGAATATAGCGAGTTGAAGGAAACGAGTGAAAAGCAGTAAATCGATAAAGTTAATCCGATTGCATTTGGACTTACATCGTGATACCCTTAGGGTGTGTACGAAAAATAAATTATTGTGTATTGTGGTGAATATTTGTCAATAAAGATTTCTTTGTTGGGATTTTGTCTTATTGATTATTGAACACGAGTCGGATCGAGAGACCTATTCATCGACGAACGAATATCTAATATCCCAACAATGTGCTTATGACCCCAAAGCAAATGGAAAGGTAAGAAGATTATATTGGACATTAAAATCTCAAGTCATGACTTCAATGGATAAAATAAATAAAATATCGATTGACGTTTTGCCTCAGGTACTGCTAACGAAAAGAAACTGCCCAGATTCAACAGGTTATTCTCTAACACAGTTTGCATTTGGTTGCGATCCTGCTGTGCCAAGAGTTATGTTCAATTCACCCTAAAGAAGTATCACAGTTAAATTAAAGAAATTATTGACAACTTCAGATCACTCAAAAAACCATTGCAAGACAGCATGACGAACCCAAAATCTATTATGAACTGTGAATTTGTGCATGCAAGAAAAAATATACGGAAATCACTAGAAGCTCTATATACAGGTCCGTATCGTGTATTAGAAAAGCAGCCAAAATATTATTATCTCTAGAATTGGCAGAATGTATCATTGAATTGTCTAAACCCAGAATGGTTATCTAGTTAGGAGGGGAGAACTGTTGTGATTAATATGTTATTATTTTATTAAAGAAAAACACCAATCCAAAATATATATTCAGCTACAATATATTTCGACAGTATTTCTGCTTTCATCAGGTAGTTTTGAACTTTAAACTATTTAGCATAAACTATTTGTATTTAAAAAAATTTCTGCTTTTAAATTCTCAAATTATTTTATCAATAATTAAAAATCTTGCTTTTATAAATCACAAATTCTATTATTTACATCTTACATCATTGTCATATTATATATTCATGTTATGAAGTTGACCAACTATAAGGAACTTCACAATTGGAAATAAAATGCAACTTTTACTGTGTAATCACCAGTTGTTTCGAATATTCCATTAACTGAATTCCATTTTTAATGGTCATATGACACTCTAACTCTTAACTTACATTGATCATGTTGCCATTACAATCACTATTGAAAATCCAAATTGTTTATTTATTGCTTGTTTACATAACGGGTTTTACCTACAATTAAGTAATATATCAGTATTTTGTAAATTATAAAAATTTTAATTTGCCAATAAAAATCCTTCTAATATTTTGTTCTCAAATATCTCTTCAATCTCTAATCCTTTTCATAGGGTTCAAAAACAAAAAATTAATTATCTATTGATTTTCTATAAATTCACATTTCCGTGCTTTTCATAAACAATTATGAATTTTTTTAACGTTATTTCCATAAAATTTATCCTTCACATTTTCCAATCTCCATTTATTTGGTTTTCATAAAATTTTAACGACACCGGGCCCCTCCCAATATTTTTACTAGCTCCACGCCGTTCATCGGCTACCAGTATTTTATTTTAAGTGTTCAAAACCAGGTTTATTTTCGACAAAAATTAATTTTAATAATAAATAAATAATTTTAAAAAATTTTTCAGTAACTAAATAAACAGTAACAGAAATTAAAACAAAATATTTCACCAGAGCATAACTTACTTTTTTGTTTATTTTACAAATTTCCGTTTACTTTTTGATTAAAAATTGATATTTCATCAACAAACTTGCAGTCCATAGTGTGATTCGCATCTTAGGACAGCAAAATGTCACAAATCCGATAAATATCGCAGAGAAGTCATGTTTTTAAATTTAGAAATTACTTTATAAAGTGCAATTTAAATGATTGGTTCAATCATGCATTGATTTTTTTTAAAAATCTGTTTATATTTTTGTATAATTTTATTAATTATTGGTGCTAAACCTAACTTTAAAAAAGGTTGTGTCAACGAGTACGATGTCTTCTGCTGTCAGCTCCCCAAAAAAGTAAAAAATAAGTTATAATTACTAGGAAACGCCATTCAAACACAGATTTAACAATATATTTTAACAGATTCAGTGTTGGGCAAAAACAAAAATTTAAGATTTTTGTTTATTTGTCACTGTAACTCGTAATGCCATTTAGCGACAAAAACAAATAAGACATAAAAGGTGATTATCGAAAATAATAAATGAACACAAAACATGATAAACTAATAAAAATAGAAAAAGCAGAAAGTAACAGTAAAACTTTAAACAGTAATTTAAAATCGAACATCAAAAACTTAATAAATTCAATAGAAAACGTAAAATATCATCAATAAAATAAAATGGATCTTTTCGGTTATACGACCGCCACCCCTAAAATTAAAATAAATTATAAAGATGCGTTAGTGATTGATTAAAGTTTAATTAAAATTTGATTAAATTTTTTTTACCAATTCTGTTAAATATTGAAAGTTACATATACGGTTTTATTTTATCCCATTAAAAAATGAATTTTAGGGATGGCGGTCGTATAACCGAAAAGATCCAAAAAATGAGCAATCGCCACTCTAATGGATCTAATCTGGTTAATACAATAAAAGTTTTATTTTTAAAAGAATTGTTTCCTTTTTTAATACTTGTAAACAAATATCATCTTTCAAAATGGAATATCAGAAAACTTTAAACTTGCTCTTCTGACATGATGAGCCAGATTTCTAAAATCTAAATTTACATTATTAAACTTAATTCTTTTCTTTTAAAACCATGACTAAGAATATACAAAAAATATTAATGACTTTAATACATTAAAAAATTTATCTAAAAATTATATTAAACTAGCGTAAACTAGCGCACCGTAACCCATCATAAATGACGGAAGTAAAACAAATATTTTTAAAAAGTCTATTTTGTAATATATTCTATTTATTATTGTCAGTTGACTAAATTTATAGCGTTACACACAGTAATACATATATTGCGAAAATTATAAACGTGGTGGGTTTCTGGGTGTTGATATTTGAGACTATATGGTTATTATCCAGACAACCCCATACAAATATTCTTCCGCTTACCACTCGGCACCCGTTGCTAAGCAACGTTGGAACTGTGTTCGAGTGGG
This sequence comes from Schmidtea mediterranea, assembly GCA_022537955.1. Taxonomy (NCBI): domain Eukaryota; kingdom Metazoa; phylum Platyhelminthes; order Tricladida; family Dugesiidae; genus Schmidtea; species Schmidtea mediterranea. The sequence goes on along the minus strand of CM039680.1, from coordinate 149,191,911 downwards.
TAGATCGTCCGCAAAAAGTGAGCGCTATTACTAATGCTATAATTGACCGAACGATCCATGGGTCCAACGACCTACCGATAGAAGGCCTGTGTTCGGTTTTGATTTTTAGGTCCCATTATTTTTCTATCTCATTCAAATGTTAACCTATAATCTCATATCAGTTATCATTATGTCCATTCACTCGGTCCTTATTATAGTTGTCCGTATTGATGATTTTGCTATGGCCTGTGAACCCTTTGTTATGTAAGTATCCGAACCGTATCTCTCTTACCCCTATCCCTATTATACCTACAATGTTCTCTATTATTGATACTAGCATTGCCATGGTTACTATTATATGTATTTCCTTTATTAATTGTTACTACTATTACATTTATTATTATTCTTATTACAATAATTAACATTATATTTATTATTATTACTACTATTACTATTATTACTATTATTATTGTCATAATTATTATCATTATCATTATAAGCACAATGATCATAATTATAATTATTATTATTATTATTATTATTATTATTATTATTATTATTATTATTATTATTATTATTATTATTATTATTATTATTATTATTATTATTATTATTATTATTATTATTATTATTATTACCATTATCCTTACCATTATCATTATTATTAACAAATTTTTGTGTTGGGATTCGTCCTTATTACTCGGCTTAAAAAAATATTTTATTGATATACAACATTAGCTGTAACCCATCCTTATTTTACAGTTTTCGACAAAGTATTTTTGTTGAGTCGGAAAATTTTAGCAGCGTACCGCCCTTATTTTACAGTTTTATAAAGATATTATATTAACAATTGAACAACATTCCACTTTTACTGTACTATTTTCGATAAGTATTTTAATTAATTCGGAAAATTTGAGTAGCGTTTCGACCTTATTTTACGGTCTTATCCGGATATTCAATCAATTATTGAGCTGTATTCTACTTTTACTTTGGTATTTTTGATAAGTATTTTACTTAATTCGGAAAATTTGAGCAGCGATCCGCCCTTATTTTATAGTTTGATGATAAATGTTTTAAGTATTTCCGAAAATTTGCGCAGCGTTCTGCCCATATTTCCCGTTTCAATTCAACATAATTTATTTAATTCTTAAATATTGCAACGATTTCGCAATTTGCCCCACTACCCTTTCGCTCTCTTTGTCCTTAAGATCTATGTATGTTCATGTTATATTTAATGAGTGCCCACTGGACTACTCGGTTTTAGTGATTTTGAGCCGAATGTTGTTAAAATGTTTATGTCGATTTTATCGAAATTAAGTGCAAGAAAGTTGAGCCAAAAGACCTACTATCAAGCTACTCTCTTTCGCTATTTAATTCAATTATTTGACGTTTGGGTTCCTGCGTTCTCACGCCGGAACCTTCACGGGCACGACTGTTAGCGATTATACACGCACTTACACAGGTCGATAGTGTGTTTTATTTTACTGTCTTGCGATATGTTTGGCTGTGGGCCGAAAAAGAAATAAATAAAAATTACCATAGTAGTTCAAATAAAAGCTTCGATGCACCAAGGTTGTTGGTTGAAAATATTTATTCAGGATATTACATTGTCCAAGTTAAATTCGTTCGGTCAAATACGACAATTGGCAATACATAAAAGCGTTGTGAGTATTTCATAAATACCATTTGAAAAATCATTGTGCACATTCCATAAATTCAAGTTGAAAAATCATTGTGCACTTTTCATAAATTTCAGTCGAAAAATCATTGTGCACGTTTCATAAATTCCAGTCGTAAAATCATTGTGTGCGTTTCATAAATTCCAGTCGTAAAATCATTGTGTGCGTTCCATAAATTCCAGTCGTAAAATCATTGTGCACATTCGATAAATTCAAATCGTGAAATCAATTCAATAATCATACACTAGCCGAGAGTGGTCGTGTTCAGGCAAAACACTTACCAGCGTTAATTGCCTGAATGCACGGCTCTCAGCTAGTTATACACGCCAACTAATTTTCTGAAAAACTAAGACTGCAAAGTAAGAATGAAAAATTTTTTTTCTCCGAAAAATAAGACTGAAAATTTGTCAAAACATATCAATTTATATACCTATAATTTGACCTTAACCTTGATTGTTAATTTTACTGCGATTAAACAAAATTCGACCTTGAAATTATTTGTGTTATCTAAATTAAATTTTTAGTAATTTCTTAATTTAAATTGGTAATTTTTTTTTAATATTTTTAAATAAATTTATTCAGCCAAAAATATTTTTTTTTATTCATTTAATTCATTAATTTTTACTTTTATATAAATGGTCATTTTACGGACAAATTTTCTTGTTATTATGTTATTTTTTATGTAGATTTCCTGCAGTTCTTGATGCATTTTGTATTTATTTTATTTTACTTTTGTGTTTTTTCGATTTTATATTTATTTATATTCTCGCAGATTTTAAAGTGTTTAGTTGGTGTTGTATGTTATATTTTAAGTTATCTTGGTGCTGGGTTTTCGTGCTGTATTACTGATGCATTTAAACAATTCTCAAGGCTATTTGTGTTCTGGCCCACAAATGTTAAAGTTAAAACATAAATTTGAGTCAACGTATACAATCACTAATTAGTGTAAACAACTAATTACACTCGACATTATTATTATTATTCTAGTAAATTATATAAACTTTTCATCGTTATTAAATACTAAATAGCAAACTCGAACTTTTATACAGTAGAATAGTGAGTATATATAAAAATATAAACTTTTTTTGGTTTAACCTCTGATTTCTTTTCATTTTACAATAACATTTAAAAAAATTCTTTGACCATGAATCAGTAAGAACATCAATAAAACATCGATATCATCACATATTCATAGTCAAAATTTTTTATTTTAATATCCCATATATATGTGTTAATTATAAGTGAAAACATATATAAGTGAAAACTGTCATATTTATATATGCCTATGACGCCTACAGGTTTTCTAAATTTGTCTATTTTATATTTTTTGTTTAATTTTATTGGATCTTTTCGGTTATACGACCGCCACCCCTAAAATTCATTTTTTAATGGGATAAAATAAAACCGTATATGTAACTTTCAATATTTAACAGAATTGGTAAGAAAAATTTAATCAATTTTTAATTAAATTTTAATCAATCACTAACGCATCTTTATAATTTATTTTAATTTTAGGGGTGGCGGTCGTATAACCGAAAAGATCCTGTTCTTTATGACAAGCGAATTAGTTCCTTTTCTTTTTTAATTGTACATTTTTGCGTTTTGCTATATTAATAATGGTTATGTGAAATAATAGTGTTTAACAATAAATTATTTACATAACAACATCACTCTGAGCTTAATGTTAAATGAATGACTAGGGAATATTTGTGAATTCAGTGATATCATTTAAACATGCATATATTTGATTGATAAACTACTAACAATCTTTTTCTAGATTATGCAATTAATAAAACTATAAAATATTGTTACAATTGTATACTCCAGTTCAGAATTTTATAAATAAAAATTTTTGAATATTATATCTAATAATAATAGTTTTTGTGGATTTCTGTTATCATTCTCTAATCTTCAACACTTTTAGTGGCATCTGTTGCATGTGACGACTGGCTAGGCATGGCCGAAAGTAGTATGCTTGTTATTATATTTAAATTTCAACTTATTGCAAAATTCCTTGGGATAAAATATATTTGAAAGAAATGATTAGAAATCAGATGATAAAAAAATTAATTTCTGAACACTCAACTAAATTTGGTAATATTTTCCAAAAGTATTCTAATATTATTTAAATAATTTGTTAAATTATTATTTCAACAATTTCAATAATAAAATATTTATTATTAGATTTTATGATTTTAAATTCTATCAATTACTGCAATAACAATAATAATTTTGAGACAGATATGATTACATTATTTATCTAGTTTGTTAACCCTCCTGCCGTGGGCGATGTGGATATCACGTTTTACTTATTTTATACAATTTCGCGGGTAACGCTGTTATCACGTTACATATAATTTATATGATATTTAAGCGTCGGGAAAAGTTATTTCCCCGTCGAATCAATTATATTTTATTTTAAAACATCCGGAAGCGTTTTTTCTTCGTTATCATATCTTACGTATAAACAGTTTGATACAAAAGAATTTAAAAAAATCACTCGTAGTAAGAGAGTTAACGTACGATTTCTAAGATTCTAAAATAGAAAATAATGAAAAAAATATTTAATTTACTGAAAATAAAAGTTTGAAAAATTTCGAAATCTACTGTACATAAATTAACTAATAATTATTATTTGATAAAAATCTTATTAAATATTAATAGCTTAAAAATTAAATAAGAGAATAGAAACCCGGTTTCTAAATTTTGTTTAAATAACTTATTAAAAATTGTTTTAACATTACTCATTAAAATAAACAAATAAATGGAACTTTCATTAATCAAAATTAACATAAATAATCAAATCAAATAAATCTTATTTACATTTTGCCATCTAAAGCCGCTAATAGCATGGAATTATTATGTCAAATTATCCGAGAGAAAAATATCCCCATAAAAATATAAAAATCAAATAATTTGAAATACAACACCAATCATAAAGAGAAAAAAGAGCTTATGAAATCTGTCAAAAATGATCAATTAAAAGAATAAATCACTTTATATAATTAAAAAATAAAAATAAATTCTTCATTTCAATTCCTCTTCATCTAAAATACTAATAAATGTATCCATTGCATTGTTCCATTCGTGGCCTTTACCATCTCTTGGTGAATAATTATCGAGATCTTTCGGTTTGTAACTGCTAGCCTCTGACATCCGACTGTTTCTCTTCGATTCGTGTCTCAAGGGAAACTCTTGATACTTTAAATTGCTCATTCTAGGAAAAAGTGTCTCTTCGTTTTCCCTGAAACAATTTGATTGTCGCCCACTTCCGATTAATGTTAAAATTTTGTCTAATTTCACGTCGATTTTGTTAATTTTCTCTTTCATGGCTTTGATTTCGAGTTCCGACTTTTTATCTATTGATGACGCTGACGAAGACATTATATCTTTACTGTTTTTTGTTCCCAGTAAGTAGCGACAGGTTTTTAACGCAAAAGATTGAATTATAATAAATTTTACGACCGTGTTAATTTCTGATTCAGGAGGATAGATATATTTATAGGAATACGTGAATCGCGGTGTACAACCCGGGCATTTAATAATCTTCAAGAGATAAAATAAAATATTGAATAAACGTTCAAGAATATTGAAAGGTGGAGGGAAAATACTTCTTTCTTTGTATTCTTCGACGAGTTTATATCTGTCTGCCAGCCAGTGTTCAATCGACCTTTGATTAATTCGAGCTACAGTATTGCTAAACAAGGCTATCAATAAGTTCATTAGCATTATGTAAACGATGACTATATAAATTATTAAACTGAGACTCAAAACCAAAGTCCGGCCAAGCGGATGAACACAGTATTCTTTATCGTCGCACTTTGTTTCGTCTATTGGAAAATCGGCTTCGAAAATTCCATAAATTGAACGCTTTAACAAAAGTCCAATAATTCCCATTTTGGTTTCGGAAACCTGTTTAGGAGCCAAAGTTGAATTGTCTATATTAATGTGATACCAACCGTTCGGATACAAAAGTCCTTGGAATAAAACTCCAAAAGCAAGAATAAATATCACGAATAATAATAATAAAGGAAGAAAGTCTTTACGAAGCATATCACCAATCATGCGCAATTTAGGACCTAGAATCGCAGAAATTGACGCAATAAAAAGTATGCGTAGATAAAATAGCAATAAACTTGTTAAAAGAGCTACGCGCGCAAAGTAAAACAACTCATTCATTGATTCACTGTACTGGGAAATATCTGTATGTTTTAGGTAATGTTCCGCTATCAGTCGTAATGTAAACCCGACCACAGTTGAAAGTATAGCTGAAATATCTAGCCAATTCCATTTATCGTTTATATAATCCTTGATTGACGTCTGCATAGATACTAATACACATTGTCGAGCTTCCTCTATTCCATATCCTAAAACAAATAAGTAACAAAGAATTTCTTTCCATTCCAGAATGATATGAAAATCAAAGAGCATGATATAGGACATTATCACGAGGAATATAAAGTGTGCCACAGAATGATAAAAGAATTTAGTTCCAGGAGCATTCACAACTGCATACAGAACTTGAAATCGGTCAAGTGAGTCTAAGTGAGTATCCTGATGATTCGGCTTGTGAATTTCTGAAATTCTTCTCGACTTGTCTTTGAGAACTATTTTCACATCATCAAGTTGATCTTGCTTGAATTTAATTTTACCATTTATTAATGGGACCGGTTTGTTATTGTATGGATTATACAAAAGAATCGTCACTGGCAGGAATCGAATGACCCATTTCAAATGGGAACGAAGCGGCCTTAAATTGCCATACCAACGTTTATCAAGAATTAACTGGCAGCAAGGAAGACTAAGAAAATTAGAACAATTCGCAGCGTCAGCTAAATCAATCAAACTTTTGTTTCCATAAGAACTGAGTTGTGTATTCAAAAAGTGAAGAGTCACTTGTTTCTCCGGAGAATTGTCTTTGAAATAAACCCTATTCAACACGTCTACGGCAATTAATTCAGATTTATGAGAAAGAATACTAAGGTTGTCAATGATTTGTTGTGGGAATTGTTTTTCCAGTTCCAAGTGTTCAGTCAACAGGCAAATGATCAAGCATGACGGAACAATGTCGAACTGGCGCATTTTCAGCAACAATTCAACGACCTTAAACCGCCCAGTAATAAAAGCAAGAAAAACAATTGAATCTTGAAAACTGCTGAATAAATTACAGTTTTCCGTGGTTAAAGAACAGAACCGATTGATTCCACTGATTGTCGATAATATCCCGATGAAGTCGTTGCGATTTATGTACTTACTAAAGGTCTCGTTAAAGAATGAAAAAAGACCGACTCCGTTTTCGTAACAATCGCGAAAAATCTCACAAAAGTTTTGTTTCGTCAACTCTTGACACTCTTCAAAACTGCTTGGGTGGTCGGCATCATACCAAATTCCAGAATCTCTATATTCTTGAAGCAGCTCCACATCATCGTTCAAAATAACTTTTCTCCAAATTGATAACTTTAAAGTAACATGTCTTTCTTGAAGTTTATTCGCTGAATGGAATTCTTTATGCTTTATAGTAATTTGACGCTCCATATTGTCAACTTCACTCGTCTTGCTCTGGTTTGCTAAATTTGGATCTCTGACTAGAATATTTCCAACCACAATGCTATCAACAGAAATGAGGAGTTGCAACATCTTATGTATTGTCAAAACATCAATTAAATCCTGCGCTCGTCCGGCTTCATAAGCAAGATCCAATGATGTTTTATTATTGGTCGTTACGAGAATCGGATCAGCCTTGTATTTGAATAAAACCTGAATCATTTCCCGAAAACTAATCGTAGCTTCCGAGCAAGCATAATGCAAAGGCGTCCAACCATTATCATCTCTTTCGTCAACACTTAACAATCCAGTTGCTAAAATATATTCGGCAACTTTTACTTGACCGAACATACATGCCAAATGAAGACTGCTTCGACCCAAATTATCCGATAGAGTTAAATCTACATCATATTTCGCATAAAGTATATCTAACACCTCAACCAATCCATGCCTTATGCACCACTGAACAAGATTTATTCCATCGCTTTCCCATTCTTGAAAGTTTGCTCCGCACTCAATCAGAGCAACAATAACATCTTGTCGTTCACCTTTGATTGCAAAATGAAGAACTGTCGTTCCGAATTCATCGGCATAGTTCGGATTGGCGCCAAATCTAATAAGAATTTCCACAGATTTCGAGTCTCCTTGAAAACAAGCCCACTTTAGAGATTCATTGAGGAACTTTTGATTTGTCTTCAAATTCTTCAACTCATACTCCAATCCATCGTAGTCTTTGGTTTTAATGAAACTCAAAATATCTTTTTTCAAAGGCATTCAAAATGAGCTTATGTCCATAAAGAAGCGAATTTTAAGATAAAAAATTAAATCCAGCAATTAGCGATAAGTTTGAACAAAAGTAAACACTGGAATTTGGTTGGCTTCAATGATCCGACAATTAAATTAATTGTTGTAGTTCATGAATAAAGTGTTAGTGGTTGAAACTGATTGATTGAGTATGTGTGTCGTTGTGTGTGCCATCAGTATGTGTGCATTGTTGCATTGATCAGTTTGTGTGCAACATTTTCAATGCATTCACAACCCTAGCTCCAAATTGATGAATAACAACACATTATTAAAATTTTTTACAGCTATTTTCATTCACAGATCGACATGTATTTTTAATTTTTTTTTCTAAATTTAACCAATCTCATCGCGATAACATTTAATTGGATTCTGATTCACTTTGTTTGGCATATTCCTGTTCTACAATTTATGGAATAATATATTGATCAAGATTTTTAAGATTTCGTCAGTTTTGGTCACAAAAAAATATTGATCAAAGTTCATTTTTGTTAACACAGAATTCTCTGACAAATAATTATTAAAGATATTGTTAATCGATTCTCACTTATTAATATATGTAATAATAATAATAATTATAAATTAATAATTACTATATAATAATAAAATTAATAATAATTAATTAACAATAATAGTACAAATAAATATTATTGATAATAACATTTTGTTATTTTATTTTGCATTTTCTAACAAATATGATTATTGATGTTTTTTTGATAGAATGTGTTATTTTATTCGCTGACTTTCTTTGATTTTATTGTCAATAAAAATTTCAATGAAATTAAACTTTATTTACATGTGATTTAGAAAATAAATTGATAAATATGTGTAAATGGTTTCAAGTCTTGAAGTTATATTATTGATTTAAAATGATTTCTGATTGGATCGGACTTATTGGTTTTCTTACCAATCAGTTATTTCGTGAATACTACTGTTAGATTAAATATGAAACCGGATTGCCTGTTATCTCTAGAGGTCCAAACATTTTAGAAATTACTGCTAAATTCATAGATTTATTAATTATTGATATTTAAGGCGCCAGGCTATCAGTAATTAAACCTTGAACCTGTAAAAAATTCCTAAATTTACAAAGTCTGAAAAGTCTGGAATGCAGATAAATTTCAATGAAAATTTAAAAATATTACCAAAGTTTATTATGAATTTCAAACCAACTTGAAATAAAATATAACGATTCCACTCCATGTGTAAATTATGATAATATTAAAGACATCCTCAGCGATACATACTCTTAACAGTGAATGGTATGCTGATAAATGGTCTTCTATGATACACCAAAGACAAATTCACAAAAACTATAGGTCAACAGACTTTTCGAAGCACCTAATTAAGGGACAGGACCTCAATGAAAACCAATATTTTTTCCTAATAAAAGCCAAGAACAATATTCTTAGCTTTAATTATAACCGCCAAAGACATAAAGAAAATCTAAGCATACGCTGCAGAATGTGCAGTATTAATTGGGACCGCTGGAACAGACCCTTCTGCTAAGAACAATATATTAAGCTAAAATTTTCCTAATATTTATATGTAGGTCACGAAATTTTCATGTTTTTACTGAAATCGTAAATATTTCCAGAAAATATTTATGTAAATCACGTTTACTCTAAACAATAGTACGGGCAAGTACGGGCAAGTATGTATGTCCCTATATTATAACATTATTGATTTTTTCAATTTATTATAGCAGTTTTTAATGAACTGAAACGGGTGTACTCCACTACACACACAAAATATAATTTAATTAATATACAAATAAATGGTACGCAACCCCCTACCCACGTGTAATTAAGATACCCTTGGCCAAATTTTCTATTACCCAATCCTTCGAAGTAGTTTCCTTTGAATTTTTTTCTTTATGAAATTGTTTTTTAAATTATAATATATAAAACTATTAGAAATAGACAAGTAAGAAATATTTTAAAGAAAATTATATGATATAAAAATTCAATTATAAGTTTTTTAATTTTTAGAACGCTTCCAAAACAATTTATATTTGAATTAAGAACGCATTTGTTTAAGCGCATAGTAAATTAATTAAAATAAAACTTTTGAAATTAAGTATCTACTTAAAATTTGGAATAAATTAATAGAAAGGAAAATAAAATTATAAGATGCTTATTGTTTATAAATTTTTATAGAAATGGACCCAAATCGAAAATTTTTAAAAGTATCTCATGTTCATTGAAGGAAACATGGGTGTGTAAAAATAGGTGCAAAGACGGTCTGCACCTTATGTAACGAATCTGTAACTGCACGAACATATAATATTGAACGTCACTACCAAACGAAGCACAAAAATTCATTCAGTAACTTGCAGTTAGACGAAAAAATAGAAAATATACAAAATGTGTAATCCAATATGACCAACAAAAGAGGTCATTCCAGCAGTTTGTAGTTAAATATCAACCATCTATGAAGTCAAGTTTTAATGTATCCTTTAACATAGCAAAGTACGGAAAGCCATTCACAGATGTTGAGTTTCTAAAAAATATATTTTTAGAGTGCGTAGATTTGCTTTTTGATGACTTCAAAAATAAAAATGATATTCTGCAACGAATAAAAGAAATGCCGTTATCAATATGTCAAAAGATATTGATATGCAAGTTAAAGATTACCTCTTCAATTATGATGCTATTAGCTTCGCTATCAATGAAAGTACAAATATTAATAATATTGCTAGACTTGCAAAATTTGCACGATATGGATTTATTAATTCTCCACAGTTACATGAGGAACTTTACGAACTTTTACCTATGACAGGTACGACAAGAGGCGTTGAAAAAAAAACCTTTCTCAGTTACCAGCAATGTTCGAAAAGAACGTTGATTTTGTAAAGTTATTAGAAAAATGCCTTGAGCGTACACTTTTATCGTTTTATTGTGTGATTCATGACGAGAATTTATGTGCAAAAGCATCTGCCAAACCATTAACTGAAATTTTGAATGTGGAGTTACAATTGTTAATATAATCGTAGCTCGTTCATAGCTAATTCACAGGCAGTTCAAAGATTTTTTAAATGACATAGAATCGGAATATGGTGATTTGCTTTTGAATGGAGAAGTTCACTGGCTTAGTAGAGGAAAAGTTTCTCTCAGTGATGTCATCCAAAATCTTTTGATTTATATAAGAGAAAACTTTCTTCCACTTGTAGATAAGCTCTGGCCGTTGAGGTTAAGGTTTTTGACAAACATTACAAATCATTTTAATGAGCTTAATTTGCGTCTCCAAAGAAATCAGAATACAATTCTAAAATTGTTTGAAGAATGGAAGGGTTTCGGATTTAAGTTACAACTCTTTGAAAGTGATATACAAACTCCAACATTCCAATATTTTCATATGATCAAATTAATTAGTAAAGAAATTGATAATGCCAATTTAGAAATGCTCATTAATTATATCCGCGACATTAAAGAAGATTTTTCATCCAGACTTGATAAACTAAAAACATACGGCCTAATGTTTTCATTTATTATATGTCCCGATGGAATGAATGAAAAAGATATAAATCTGAAATATTTCACATTTCTTGAAATTGATCAATTTTCACTTGAATTAATTGATTGCTAAAACTCAAGTATCTGGCAAGAAAAACTCAAAGAATTAAGAGAACTTGAGAAAACTGAAGAAAATAACTTTGATTTAATATCAAATTGTTGGTCATCACTTCCACCAAGATTTTCGTGTATAAAAAGGTTGGATTTGCTATGTTATAAGCTTTCAGTTACAGCTATAAATATTTTCACAAATGAAATTTATTTAAAATTCAATGAGAAACAAATTGACGCTGAAAAATTCAGATTCCTGTATCAGATTAAAAAACAACCACATACCAACCTAATTTAGACAAATTGGGCAAAGGAATTTCAACATCAAGCTAGTCATTAATTTATAAATATTTTTTCAAACATTCTATTTACAAATTAATAATGAATTAATAAAAAAATACGATTTAATTATTAATAAAAAATATGAGTTAAGTTTACCAATATAGAATCGAAAATATTGTAATTTACCCACTATTAACCCTTTCACTGCTCAAGCCGTATATACTCGCACAATATGAATGACCAATACGCTCCGAATTCATTCCGGTTCAACACAACTATTCACACAGAGTACTCAAACAAATCAGGTACAAAAATGCTAATATGATGTTTCACTTTTAGTATAGTAAAATCGGAAGATTGTGCATCTGTACGTACAATAATCAAAAGATTTGCGGACATCGAACATGAACTCTCAAAACATATTGCGCAGGGAAAGGGTTAAAAAATGTTGATATAAATCATACATACACTATAGTTTTATTTATTATTATTGTTATTATTATTAGATATCACTTGAAAAAGGCAGTGTCAAAAATTTGTAAATATCAATACACCAAGCCCCATTGAGATAAATTCCGCTATAATTCAAGTTGATACATAAATCAACTTGGCGGAATTTATTTTGTGAAAAAATAAATGCATTTCAGCCATTTTTTAAATGGCTGCTAAGTTATTTTTTTATAGTTATATAACTTAAAGTTAAATTTTAAGAGTTGAATTATGATTTCATAAGGAAATATGATCATAATTCAAGCTCTTAAATATAACTTTGATCAACTATTTCATATATATTATTATAAATAATATTTAGGAAAATTAGTAACAATAACTATTCTCCAAAAATATGTATTTTTTCGGATATTATTCAAAAAATGTGAGTTAAATTATTTTTGAAGTTACAAAAATTATTATTTGCATTAAATAATTATATTTTTATACATATTTTGAAAAAAATAATCGATTATGTACACAAAATAAATTGGTTTATGATTATTTTTTAAAATTTATATTTTAAATTTATTTTTTAAAATTAATATAATTTAAAAATTTATGCTTTTTTCGGATTTCTGGTTTTGCTTTTTTTCGACAGAAATATCTGAAATATTAAATTAATTTTAGTTTTATTGGTAAATCTTATGAAGATACATCCTCATTTACTCGAAATTTCCTAGCAAAAACCTCAAAATTTAAATTAAAAATTTTTTCCGCCATTTTTCTTTCTAAAATTATCTCAAAAATGTCTATAAAATTATTTATTATAGGGGTTTTTTCAACTTCGGATGGCTACATGTTAAAAGTTTGCATACATGTTTTATTATGGGTTGTGTTAATGTTTATTATTTTATTTCTCTCTCACTTTTTGTGTCTCTATAGTTTAGGGTTTGTCTCATTGACGATTTTACAAGCAACCTCAAGGTGAGTTGGTGTGTTTATATGCTATAAATTTATTGATTTTCTTTTTATATTATAGGTGATTTATCTCAACTTCGTTTGGTGTATAATTTCTGATTCATAGTGAATCAATAAACAAATTCTTTATGTCATTGCAAAATGAAAAGCAATCAGAGGCGAAAACTAGAAAAATTTCTTTTAATATTATTATTATAAATATTATTAATATAATTATAATTGTAATTAAAATTACTATTATAAGTTATAGTCTAACGCTATCGGTTAAATACGGTTTGATAATAATTTTCCTTTAACTAAATATTATCTGATGACACATCCAGTGCGGCCAAGCAGATACCAGATTTAACCCCGCTATCCTTAACCGTAACTCCGCCAAATAGATTGATCAAACAACAACTTCTATACCACTAATGATGTTTCCTAAAATTGAACATTTTAATTGTTTAGAATTTCCCTAATCGAAACAAAACAACACCTCTCACACACATTGCACTTTCCAGTCGTCTACGGCAAAATGTTTCTCGGTTCGACTGCGTTTAAGCAAATCTTCTGGATACTAGTGTTAACCAGTTCAATGGACCATTTTCCATCTACTTGCACTTATACCAAGATTCGCGCGACTCTCGATTTTAATGATAAATTACTGGGGCTGCAGTTTCTCTCATAGGGTTTCCCAAGAACCGATTTGATGATTGTTTTGACCTGTGGCGCCTTTCGACTACCGCGAAACGGTAGTTAATCCAACAGAGCTCTCTTTATTAATTTTTCGTCGAAAACATCTGCTATCCGTTTAATGTCAGCTAAATACACGTCCACTGCCTAGTAATTCTAGGGCAGTGGTTCTTAACCGATGTTCCGTGGAACACTAGTGTTCCATAGAATTAGGTGAAGTGTTCCACCAAATTTAGATATTCAGAAATACATGGTATTTCAGAATTCAATTTAGTTTCATTTTTACTTTAAAATTGCGGGTACTTTTACAAAAAATTTCTCGGGGAATTTGGGGTCTCTTTCCCCTCCGCAACACCAAACATAACGTTAAGGAAGGTATTGCAATTCGCGCAAATCTTGCACCTTCGTTCTTAGATACTTAGTTGATAGGACCACATGTGTTCCGCCAAAAATTTCGAGATAACAAAGTGTTCCTTCATTACCAAAAGATTAAGAACCACTGTTCTAGGATTTCTGACGAATGGCTTCGAATGCTTGGAAAGAATGTATTAAGAATGCGTTTATTAGAGCCCTCTGAATAAAATCTGCGAATTAATTTTCCTGCTTCGATAGTTGATTACAGATGACAAAAGCCTGTCTCTCGAGTAATAGGTACAGGACGGATAGCAGCTGTTCCACGAACTTCAGTTTGTTGATCCATGAGACGATATCTCTTTCCCCATTTAAGGCTTAAAACTCTTTTCCATATCCATTGGGTTTAATTGCCGCGATAGATTATGCCAAACAAGTAACTACTAGACAGAAATAGTTATAATCAACTATTTATTAATTACTACAAAAGTCTTTTATACGAGACGAAGTTGATTTATAACTTACATCACGGATTAATAACATTACTTACTGTGTATGCAACTACACAGGTGTCGACATTACTCAATCTCTATTGAAAAATCATAGCTTGTCGACCTCTGACTACTATGACATTTTAAACAACAACATTAGTACACCTTAGATAAAACAAAATCTTTCTATTGAGATTTTCTATTATATAAATATACTCAGTGGATTTTCAATTAATTAGTTTATTTTTTAATTTTAATTTATTTAATTTAAAATATTATCTTACATTTATATTAGTCATTTTAATGAACACTTGTTAAAATCATATATACCATACCAGTGAGAGTGGGTGCCAGCACTCACCGTTGGTACTGGATGATTTTGGCGGATGTACCTGAGGAGGTAATCCCGTACGGTGATACTCCTCAAAGAACACCCTCTTTCTC
Organism: Schmidtea mediterranea; assembly: GCA_022537955.1. Lineage (NCBI taxonomy): Eukaryota > Metazoa > Platyhelminthes > Tricladida > Dugesiidae > Schmidtea > Schmidtea mediterranea. The sequence continues at coordinate 149,176,689 of CM039680.1, read as the reverse complement.
TCTAGCTGCCAATAGAAGGTTTTACACTTTTGCTATCTACCTCTTAACTTGCTCAGCACTTTCTTTTTGATCTAAACTAATACCTGGGGAGAAATATAAACATTTGGCATACTTCAACTTCATATTCACACTCGTCTCGACCTTATTAGAGTTTACTTGACGTACAACTACTTTTATACAAGATTTCTAACTTAAAGTCTTTTTCCTAGTAATCTGTTCATCATTTACACAAAATTGGAAAAACGATTTTATTTAAACTTCAAGAAAAACCAAATATCCCATTCACACATAATATTATTGACAATCAGGCTCTACCAAACTGAGGAATAAACACAAATAGATAAATAGAATTTATTTTAAACGATAAAACCTAAGGAATTGTAAGTAAAAGAGAAAACTATTAACTAAATACATAGATTTAGAAAGAATACACAAGGACAAGATGCTAGTCCTGACCATCTATGTCAACTGGGAAGCTTCTTTTGAGGAGTTTACAGTAATGGGAAGCCTCAGATCGAGTTGGAATTCTTCTGTCATTGGTATTATTCTTTCCATTTGCACGGCTGATCTTTGGGTGATGTGTTCTGTTCTGGTAACTTTTCTAGCCAGCCTGCGATACTGAACCTAGAAATACCTGCGTCCTCCGTTTGTTGACTCATGCGACGATAGAGATTCTTGCAGAGCTTGGTTCGGACAGATGATAGCAAGATAATGACGTGTGCATTTAGAGATTGGGAATACATGTGGTGTGCTGGAATAATGTTCACGAGTTGAGCCACATTGATATTGGGAAGACGAATCTTCAATTGCGTTTCTGTGAAGACGGAAATATGTGTCTTGCTCTGGTCAGAGATGAACAAGCATTGATCGAGGCGTTTGACGATCAAATCGTCTCTGGTACGAACTAAACGGAGATTTCTTGACTGTAGCTCCTTGAATTTTGTGGGTTCTAACCATGTGTCTTGATTTTATCTGGGTTTTCACGCAAGCGTTGCGCTCTAACCTTCCATGTGAGGAGTTCAGACTGAACATTCATGGTTCAAGGAGCGATAGATGCAATCCTCTTTGGTTTCTCAGAACATCGATAGGAATATTGAATTTTATATTTGAAAATTACGAGAATATAGAGAAAGGGATAGTTTCTTATTCGAAGAGAATAAGCGAAAAAAAATTACAGCCTATTAACAACCGGAATGTTACTGCCTGTCGGAACTTCTGATTAACTGAGATACATTTAAATGATTTTTATTGAAATATTTATAAAGCTCTGACTCGAACATCCATTTACTTTATGAAATTCACATATTAAATTGAAAGACAAAATATAAGATGAAAATATGTTTAGCAAAAACTAAATACTTGATTAAATTTTGATTAAAGTCAAAAGTTTTGCAAAAATTATAAAGGTTAAAAAATATATATATACATATATATAGTGTTTTCATGCGTGTGTGTGACCAATCATATTTTTTCTGGCTTTATTTTGCCATTTTTAATTTGTTTGTTTATTTTTTAATTCTTTTTTCCTGGCGAGGTTCTCTGTTAGTTAATTTAATTTATTCATAAAATATTAATTTTTAATTTTTAATTAATGGCTTTTTAATATTTTCCTGCACAGTGATCACCATCTTAGTCTTTGAATATTTACTAGCCCCATTTTGCGAGGTTAAGCTGTTTTTTTAAAAATAATTAGTTTTTATTTCTGCAACTACTTTGCGGGTTTTAAATTTATTTATTTAATAGTTATTGGTATTATTTTCGTTTAAAATTGTTTATTTGATGCTTATTAGAAATTTTGCTATTTGGTTGGGGTGAATTTGTGTGTGTTGATCGGTCAAACTCAAAAAATATCAATTAAATTAATTTATTTATTTTGATTACAAATTAATGGGTCTTAGCTCAACAAATAGACTTTTTTATTTTTCTAAGATTGCCGATTGAAAATACATTTTTATTCTATTTTTTTGTTTTTATTATAATGGTAAAAATAATAATAATAATAATAATAATAATAATAATAATAATAATAGTAATAAAAATAATAGTAATAGTAATAATAATAATGATAATAATAATAATAATAATAATAATAATAATAATAATAATGATAATAATAATAATAATAATAATAATAATAACAATAATAATAATAATAATAATAATAATAATAATAATAATAATAATAATAATAATAATAATAATAATAATAATAATAATAATAATAATAATAAAATTAATAACATTTAGTAAAGCAAAAATGACATCATTTAATTAATAATAGAAATACTAAATAGAAAAATGCAAAATATCCAAAAACAAGGCAGTATCTGAACACATACACCTTGTTTTTTGTCCTTATACAAATATTAAAACTGATTTGTTTCCGATAGTTTCATTACAATTAATAATTTTCAAATTTTAGTATCTTAATAGTTCCTGTTTATTATTGTGTGCAATATTATATTACATTGCATCCAATATTGTATTATATTGGGTGTAATTTTGTATTATATTGTATGCAATTATGGATTATATCGTGTGCAATATTGTATATTATTATGTGCAATATTGTATTATATAAGGTGTAGTATTGTATTATATGAGGTGCAATTTTGTATTATATTGTGTGCAATATTGTATATTATTGTGCAATATTGCATTATATTGTGTACGAGTGCATTTAACGCTACCGAATACTTTTCTGCAATTTACTTTTTCATTACCAGAAAATAAATATTTCTAAAAATTATTTAGTTCAAAATTCAAAAAATAACAAAAAAATACAGAATCTGTCGATGACTCATTTGATAAAACAACACGTCGAATTTATTATTTTATCAATAATTAATTCCTTGCATTTATAAATTGAATTAATTTTAATTTAATATTTAATAGTTACAGTCATCTTCACAAACATTAATTAGAATTTAGCATATTAATTTGATATCACAATGAAAACAATTGATAAATTTAAACAAAATTTAAACAAATATCTAATATAATTACTAATCTTCTGTTTGATAGTGGTTTCCATAGAATCATTATTTCTTCCTCTTAATACAAAAGAACTATTTGTTAGGAAAGTTGATGTTTAATATTAAAAAGCAAATAATTTCATCAATTGTATATTTTAATTTAATTTTTCAATAAAATAATTTACAAAAAAAGTAAAAATGTTGATTTCAAATAAAAACCAAATCAATTCAGTGCGGATCAGTTATATGAATCATTTCAACAAACTGATTGAACAGAGATTATTTGTCGATCTTGGCAATCTTGAAAAAGAACGAAAACGAATGGAATTTATCATTAATTATAACAAAAGAATCTTTTATAATATTCAAAAAATAAAAACAGAAAAATGGAAAGCTTTCGGATATAAAAGAGCGTCAAATTTGCTGGTTTCTGATATGTCGGTCATTGTTCCGAGGGTTTATAAATGTCTGCCACCGATAGTAAGTCGTCTTCCAGGAAAGCATTTAGTTCAGGATCAAAAGGTTAGTAAGAACTCTTTACCTCGGTATCCGGATTCCAATGAATACTCTTTTTCAGACGAAGAAGACCTATAATACTATTTAAAATTTGATTGTCTTATATTTTGTGATTTATTTTCTTAATTTATTTTTTCTTACTATGAAATAATTTTTTTATTAAAAATTCAAATATATCAAAAATTTATTTTAAAAATTATATATATTCTGACATTAACATAAAAAAATTCTATGATAAGCTGCAAATTTTCGGCTTTTTTTTACAACTCTTCTGTTTGTATTACATAACCACCTGGCAACTAATGTATACGTAATCACACAGGACATTTTGGTTATGGAAACCAATAAGCAAAAATACTCTGATTCCTAATAAATATAAATTTTTTGTTTTGATGAAGTGGTAAGTATATGAAGATGACATAATCCTAATACCGAGACAATATAACCAAATGCAATAACTACTAAAGATCATAGTCGAAAAAGCAAAGTTGGCATATTTGATATTCGAACCAGAGAAATGCAACTACTAAACTTTCTCATTTATTGAAAAATAAAATGTATAATACCTGAAAACTGATAAAATATATCAACACCGAAACTATATACACCTAACGTTGAGTTAAAAATCAAAAGCAAGAGCAAGAGGAAATTTAAAGAATCATTTAATGAGATTCGAAAAAACTTAAGAGCATAATGTAGTCCAAACTCCGATATGAACAAAAGGTTGAAGCGTAAACCATATTTGAAAACTCAAAACTCATCTTCCCACTACAATATGAAGACTTAGCAAAAAGACATAAGAAAAGATGATAAATCAAATGTCATAAACCTTCCGGGAAAACCCCTTTTATGTATACACTACTCAACTCACCTAAAGGAGATGGTGGTCTAGATATAACTAAGACCTTAGAAGAGCAAGCAATTGAATCATTAAAAAGAATAATAAAGATCGTCAACATCAGTAAAAATCCTAACCGAGCAGCTAAAAGAGATAGTTAAAATAAAAATTGAACAGAAGCACTAAAACGGTTAGACGAACCTTTGAAAATAAACTCAAGAAAAGCCATAAATTCACAGAACTAAACAAAATCATAAATGCAATACAAAAATTATGGAAGATTCATAATATAAAAGTTGTGTTCAAAAACAAAGGTGATAACTTGGAATGCATGATAAAACGCGGAACCCAAGAAAGCGTCCACAGAGTTTATGTTTATCTTTTTTAACTTACCTTACTTTTTATTATTTATATTAATATTTACAATATTACATATAATTAATTTTTAATTTTTCTTTATTATGTTTACATTTAATTTACTTAAATTATTTTTAATTAAATTTAATTTTTATAATCTTCATGTTTTTATTGGCTTTAACTCTTTCTAAGGCAAAGGAAACTAAAAGTGATGTAAAACTCAAAGTTTATTGATAACAATTATATAGTTACAAATGATCAAATAAAATCAAATGATTCAAATATTACAAATTTGTTCTCTCGTGGCTCAATATATGTCAGTAGTTGTACCAAAAGTAAAAATGATTACCGACAGCGTTACACTTAGATATTTTTATTAGTTTAAAATGATGTACAGTATATTGTCGTCACCTTAGAAAGGGTTAAATAATGTTTCATTATTATTATTTAATTTCAGAAAAACATGAAAAATCAGAAATATGTATTAAAAAATAATGTTTGCATCAAAATAAAATGTATGACCGTTGGAATTGAAATCTGGATCTTTTGATTGATCTATAGCAGATCATCGTCCCTATAATGCCCATATACTAAACTTGTATCAGGTCCCACCAAATGTCTTTTATCCATCGCGTTTATCAAGGGTCTTTTATTATTTATTTCTGTAAATAACTAATGATTTTTTGTTGGTTATTCTAAATTGCTGTACGTTAAAGATTTAATTTTGAATGGCTCCCAATGGAACAGAGACCTACATAAAATTCCCAATCGTTTTAGAAATTTTAAAGGAAGAGTTGTCCTGGAGGTGACACATCCTACTCCTTAAGTACGACTGATATTTAATGTCAGTACCTTAAAAGATATTAATGATTTGTTTAAATAATTTTTTTAAATAATTTGTTTTAATTAATTATTTTAAAAATATATTGTATGTTGTAAAACAATGCAAATATTTTGATTATTATTTTACACATTAAATAATTTCAAAATATTAGAATTTCTAATTTATCCAAAGCATAAGGATGTTTAAAATAAAATTGTAAGTCAAGCAAGTTAATTATGCAGTCAAAGAGATAACTTTTTTTATTTGAGGTAATTTAGAAAACCAGTAAAGACATTTGAAATCCGCGCGCCAAAATATACAAAAGAACATCAAATTACATTATCAAAGTTTATATATATTTATAAACGTGTAAGCCATTTTCCGTATTGTTTTTTCATAAATGAAATATTTCGACCTAAAATAGGTCCTTATCACTCACTCACAAAATTCAAAAAGTCTTTCGTTGGCATTCTGGCTTAAGTAGGGACAGGTACAACGACAATAGGCTTAAAGAAATACGGAAATTAGTTGCAGTAAGATAACAGGAGAACTAAAGATAATAAAGAATTAAGTTGAATCGAATAAAATTTGGAATACCAGAAAGGTGATTATTATGATAAAGTGTACACAGTCAAGACAGTCACATAGAGATAATCGAATAATTAGGATGATTATTTCTTTTTATAATAATTGACGTGTAACTTTATCTGCATTTTGTAATAGGTTTTAAAGAGCACGAGGAGTCAGCGATACCGACTAGTGTTTTGATTAAAATATCCAGATAAAATAGTAATCCACTCATCTCCATTCTGAAACAAAAAGATACAATCAAAAAGAAATAGATAACAATAACTAAAGACACACAAAACATAATTCAACATAGCACACACAATGTAATATAATATAGTACACATAATATAATACAATATAGCACATGCCATATATTAAACTTTTTCAAGTGAAAAAGGCTGAGTCGAAAATTCTTGAATATCAAAAAAACATCGATATCTTTACTGATTCATAGTAAAAAAACTTTTTATGTCATTGGAAAATGTAAAGAAATCAGAGATGAAAACCAAAAGAAGTTCTTATAATACTAAATAACATTATTTGGATTTTAATATTTAAAATTGTAATTCTTCAAACTTTCACTTGTAACGCAAGTTTCTATTTTGCTGCTAAATTGATGTTATGTACATCAGGGGATGTTACTTTTTTTGGACGACTTCAAGCGCGATAAAGGCTTTCAGGTGTTGCGGAAAGTCAAACTGGATAAAACAGATCGTTTCTAGGAACAACTATTCGTATGTTAAAATTGAAACTGTGGTGCTAAAGTGCCTATCACTGTGCAAATATCACAAAGTTAAAAAAAATAGTATCCGAGATAAAGACTATTTTATGGTTATTTTTATTTTTTTTATACTTGAAAAAGCCTCTGCATTAGTAAAACAGTGTTGATGAAATAATTCGTCTACAATCTAGTCTTTCGAAATGAATTATTAGGATATTCGTAATATTGCAGTTTCATGGAGATTCTTCCTTAAAAAATGAGGAGTAGCATCACAATTCCAACTTGGGTCGTTATATTTTTTCATGGGGTCGCAAGAAATTCCCAATGTAAAACAACTACGATAAAATTTTTATCTATTTATAAGTCTTAAATAAACAAACTCTGCAAGGTTTTTGAATTAATTTTTCAAAAGGTTTTAGAATTAGATGATTTTTTAAATGTTCTAATGTTTTCATTAGTCTTGAGACCAGCACTTTCGGAAATCGAACCACAATTAATGTTACTTTGCTCTAAAAACCAAGAGCACCCATCACATTAAAAAATATTTTAATGTTTTACTTATTTTGATACTTAATAATATAACTAGAAAAGGTTATTAATCTTTATTTTTTATTAATTTTCATATTGTTATAACTAGAAATTTTGTTTATTTTATTTTTATTTTTTATTTATTTTAATATTTACTATAACTAGAAAAGGTTATTAATCTTTATTTTTTATTAATTTTCATATAGTTATAACTAGAAATTTTGTTTATTTTATTTTTATTTTTTATTTATTTTAATATTTACTATAACTAGAAAAGGTTATTAATCTTTATTTTTTATTAATTTTTATATAGTTATAACTAGAAATTTTGTTTATTTTATTTTTATTTTTTATTTATTTTAATATTTACTATAACTAGAAAATGTTATTAATTTTTATTTTTTTATTAGCTGAAAATAAAATAGTATTTGTTGTTTAAACGTGTTTTTTTGAAAAACGATTATTTGTCAAAAAAATATAGGTTGTTGGTCGCCAAAATACGGCACATAAAATTTGGGGTCGCAATACAAAAAAGTTTAAGAACCACTGCTCTTGTAGACCAAAACCACTCATGAAACCTGAAATAGATAATTGTTTACTTTAGTAAAACACCAAAAAAGATAATGTAATACAAATCTTTAAATAATAACGGTAACAAATATTACAATTCATCAACCATAGCTAAAAAATTAGGAACCTCTCAGAAATGTATTTGTTAATATAATTATAATCATATATTATAATTATAATATATTAAAAATCGCTCTTTTAAAATTTCACTCTGACAATTGCCAACTGCTAACGGGATAAAAATGTTTTTTTATTTATGATATTCCGTTTCCAATGATTCTCACGATCACATTCTTGACTTATACATTTAGGATATTCAATCCAAACAACCCATTAAATTACACGAGTCCTTAATTTTTTACCATTAAAACATCACTTCATTAAATCATGTCTTAATATTTGAACCTTAAAACATCAACTCTTGTCCATGAGCTAGACCCACCCTTTTAACTCATCCAGACCCATTAAACGCATTATTTACCCTGAATTCATACATTTTGACACTAAAATCGGCTTTTATGTTCAAAATCAACCTAAAACAATATTTGTTTAATCAAAAACCAACTTTTTGACAAAAAATTAAAATTTTGACATCAACCTGATTCTAAAATTGAGGGTAAATTGTTCTGTTGAGTCCAAAGGCCAGTTCCTCTATCTTACATTTTACAAATTGCATTTTTCATTGTAGAGCAGTGGTTGCAATAAGATTTTAAGTATCGTGCCAAAAAAGATGTTTTGTTCAAACCAATATTTCGGCGTGCCGAATCTATTCCATAAAATAAAATAGTAGTGAAATATCAGAAATTAAAATGTACCACTTATTCGTTTTTATATTAATTTTTATTTATTTCATTTATAATTTGTTTTTATTTATATTTAAATATAAATTTATTTAAAAAGAACTTAAATATATTTAATCAAAAGAAAACAAAAATATCAGATATATTCTTCAATAACAAAAATTAAACAATACATAATAAGAATTAAACAATGAAAAATAATTAATATCAAAAATTAAACAATAAATAAAGGTTTACTTAAATTAGTAAGGAACAGAATATTTTTCCTACTATTGTCCAGTATGAGATCTTTTTTGTATAAATTACGACGATAAGTGATATATATTTGGTATATAATTGGTTACTTTTAAAGCAACACAAGCCACGGAATTATCATTAACCATTCTGTTTCTGGTTTTGGTTAAAATTACATTCATTTGAGAAGACTTTGCCACAACTTCAGAACGTCATCGTCCATGTTAAATGTTATATTATTTCTCTTAATTTATTTTCGACCATTATTCTTAAATTGACAATTTTTTCGAGCCAATTCAAACTGGCTTGGAGTTCTAGCAGTTTACTATCCAAATCGTCAAAGTCTAACCATCTAAATTCACCGAAATTATTTTCCGGAATAAACTTGTCAGGATATCTGATAAATTAAATTAAATATTCGATTTTTTTAATATGTTGGAATTGATTTTCAAATGATTCATGTGTGCTCAATATAATTTTACAAAATTCATCAAAAATATCTTGTGGGTATTCTTTTCCTATGTCAGTATTTTTTTAAAAAAATTTTACATTTGGAAAGTATTTCAATTCTTCATAATTTGTTTCTAATGTTTTAAAGTCATTTTCAATTAATTTTAGTTTCATTTCAAAAGCAGTAATGTGTCCAAATAAAATATCCAATGATTTTACATAACCCTGCAGTTTCTTGTTTAATTCATTCAAATGCATAGTAAAATCAGTTAGAACATTAACTTTAGTAACCATCTAGTATCGGTAAGCTCTGTAAATATTTTTTTTGTCATGTTAAAAAAGACCAATTTCATCCAAGCATAAAACAAATCTTTGTAAAGATAATGCGAGACTAAGCCATCGAACGTAATTATACATAAGAAGAGTTTCATATGGTGCATATAAATCTGACATTAATTTCTAAAATTGTCTTTTGGACAAATCATTGGCAACGATATAATTAATTATCTTACTCACAACACTCATCACGTGATTTAGTAAAAAACTCAATCTTTGACATATAGTGCATCGAGATGAATGATACAAAGAAAGCCCAAAACGGGGTGACCGATTTAATTTTGTAGTAATACTTGGAATCCTGAATACTTACCTACCATACTGGGGCACCCGCCAGTAGAGATTGAGCATATTTTTTAATATCAATGTTCGAATCAATTAATGTTTTTTTTACAATTTCAAAAATGTCAACGCCTCTTGTTCGTTCTGGCAAAGTTTCCAGCTTTAATATTTCTTCACACATTTGTCTTTCTGTAGCGTATCGTACAGTTATTGCTAGCCTTGCATCTGAATTGATGTTCATACTTTCATCAATGCCAATGGCGAATACCTCAGCAGAGCAAATATCTGATTTTAATTGGGGAAAAAAATTTCCCGTAGTTTTATTATTCTATCTTTAATCGTATTTGGGCTTAGTTGAAAGCTTTTGATGCCCATAATTATTTTATCTTTATTATCAAATCCTTCAAAAAAGTTTTCAGCACAATTCAAAAGAGTAGTTTTAAAAAAATCACCATCAGTAATTATATTATTTGTCGATTTTGCAAATCTAGTAATAATATTTGATTTGCAGTGAATATTATCAATTTTTTTCGAAAAAAAATGTTTTCTTTCTTCCAAAGTTAGTTTTTCAATCAATGAATAGGTGGATTCAAAAAAAGACGTTTGACTGATGATGCACGAAACATTACAGATGTGAGACATAAAACACAATGTGCTTTGCCCTTCTTTTCAATCATCCCATAAAGAAATTTCCAACAATCATGAAATGAATCTTTACCATAATCTTTTGGAGTTCTATTCATTTTGAAAGGCTAATAATAAAAACAAAACTAAAATATAAACTTAACAAAAACAACAAAAAATATTACAAAATGTGATTCTGTCAAATATTCTGAAAGTTTTGTTTTTGATTTGATTAAACACTATTTTTGATTTGACTAAACATTATTTTTGATTTGATATATTTTTTCGATGTTGTCTTTGTTTTTGACTCTTAATATTTTAAACTTAATATATCTTACAATTAATTAATTATTTAATATATAAAAAAGTCTCTTTTTTTGGCAACAGTGATGTCCAATAATGAATATTAAAAACATTGTTTTAATATTCAGAATTAAATATACGTTTTTGATTTTAATAAAATTTTGTAGAAATTATATTATGAATTTAGAAGAGATTGTAACTGCAATATACAAAATGAATATGTAAATAAAAATACAACTCACTCATATGTCAAAAATATCGTATTAATAATTATAGGATTGTTTAATCGGAAAAAGTTTTTGACAGTGGTTTATTAAATCCCTCTAAACATGGTGAATCAAAATTGAATCAAAACTAAAATTAGTAATATATGGGCGAGTTAATTTTAGAATCAACTTTGAGTATCAGCTTTGATTTAACTGATGTTCTGTAATTAGACAAATTTTGGATTCAATTTAGCATCACAAAAGTGAATTAAAATTGAATCTCAATCAATTTTGATTCACGAAAGTTGAATCAGAAGGTGCAATGAGGGATTCCTTTTTTTGTTCAATAGGTTTTTCTGTCACTTTCATACACGATTAGAAGGGGAAATATGTGACTGGAATGGAGATTTTTTTGTTCAATAAAAATGATGGTCATTGAAATTTTGGACATTTTCTGACCATGGTAAGAAGTTAAATCCTAATCACTGACTGAAATTTACTATCAAAATTTTGTTGTCATTAATTTTTACATTTTAATTTATTTACCTTTTGTCCAAATTGAACATATCTTTTATTTTTTAATTTTAAATAAAAATTAATTAAAAATAAAAGAAAATAAAAAGAAATTTAATATTTGAAATTTTTTTTTTCATATTTTCATCACGCGTGCCAGCAAAAAGGAGATTGAAATTACCGCAAATATGAATTATCAAATTCTGAGATTTTGTCACAAAGTTACTGGATTCGAGTTTTTACATGGCATTGTCGAAAGTAAAATAAGTTCGAAACTTGCTTATCATTAGAAATCGGATTGAATATCAGAGTAAAAAATTTGGATAAATTTGTTTGATCGTTATTGTAATTACATTTGTAGTGATTCAATTGTTCATGACTTTCATCTCCTATCATTTATTCCAATGAAAATATGTATCAGAATAATCTGAATAATTTAATATTTATATTACTGAAATTTAGAATTTTGTTTTAAGTTATCAATGAAGTATATTATTCTTTGTTTATATTTTTCTGTGAGAAATATTTGGGATAATTTGGTCTCTTCATTGATGATGTATTAATAACTTCATTTATCAGATGGGAAGGTCATTTTAGGGTTATTGAAGTCACGTTTTGATCTCAATAAACTTCAATGTCAGCACAATGTTATTTAAAGTATGTCAAGGCCATCAAATATTGATGAATTTAATTTTTCCTTAAATTCTATTTAATTACTTTTACTTAATTATTTTATTTATTACATTAATAAATTGTTTTATTTATTGCATTTTATTTATTATTTTTCAAATTTAATTATTTACTTTATTTAATTGTTATCATTATTTTTATTACTTTTGTATTTATTTAAAATTTTAACTATTTATTACCTGTTTTATTTAAATATTTAATTTATTCCATTTAAACATATTTTATATCAATATTATTAGAGGTTAAAATATCTTCGTTTAATTCGGAATCATAAGCCATATTTTTTTATTAAATCTTTATTACGATCAAAATTTCTGTTTCCTTATAAGAATATCTAAACAAATCAAAAGCGGAACTTTCTTTTTTAGTTTTATAGTTTTATAAGAAAAATTAAAAATTATAATTATGTTAAATTTAAATAATTTAAAAATTTTAAAAAATAAGCAAACTATTTTATGAACTTTTAGGAGTAAAAATCAAAAACACAATTATATTTATATCTTGAATTGTTTATGAAAGGTTATTGGGGGACTTTTTATTTCTTAAAAGAGCAATGTTTTATTCACTTTTCATAAATTGTTAAAAATTATGAAATATTATATTCTTTTATTTTGAATTTCATATTTATATTTGATTAATTTTCTGTTCAAATTTAATTATAAAAAATAATACGTTTTTAAATTTGTTAAAAGTATTAATTATTTTATTTAAAGAAGACTTTTAAAATAAAAAACCAATCAGAAAAAAGAAAATAAATATAAAATGAAGGCCATGAAAGCATTTAGAAATTGAAACAGCAGATATCCAAGAAATTAAAAAGGATTGGAAATTTTCTCATCCATTAAATATATATACTTTGCAACGAAGGTTTGCATTGTTATTCATTTGTTTAAGATTATAAATTATGCTGCAACCCAGAAATCACTGTTTTAATAATGGATTTAATCCGAAATATTTGACTTTTAAATAACTACTTTTTCATGGTTGCCATAGAAACAAGTAACCTTCTTATTTAAATAAATAAAAATGCACTTTTTCTAAATGTAGGCTTAACCTATATGTTATGGCAGTATATCTACCAACTTTTGTAAGAGAAGAAAATACAATATTTAAAATTTTTAAAGTGCCATCCTAAAAATTCTATAGACACTATAGTATAAACTTAATTGCAACGGTTCTCAACCTTTGAGATTCAAGGACGACTTGAAAATTTGTGTTACGGACAACTATTGAATATTGTGGTACTGACGTGCTGGAAATTTATATATAATTATACTGTGTATATAACTAGTTACTAACATAGCGACTGTGCTATAGCATCTAGGGATTCAAATTAATCAATATATTCAAAAACTACAACATGCATACCTTTTCGAGTTTGTAATTAAAAAAATGAAAATTTCATTATTTGCTCGTGGACTACCTGTCAAAATTTTGTGGACCACAGGTTAAGAACCGTTGGTCTATAGTCTCTATAAGAATGGCTCTACACCTTTTTTAGGTGATGGCAACCAAAAACCACATATAAAAATTTCAACATACCCTGTTCTAATATAATTTAATATTCATTTGTACATTATTTATTTATTAAATGAAAATTTTTCAGCACAATAAATAGACATTAATAAAAGTTTAATACAAAACTATATTAAAAAATGTTTAAACTGGAAAAGGTATGGAATATCATGAATATCATTATTATGTAAAGTACAGATGACGGTAACGGCTAGTGCTAGAAACTAAAATTTTTGTTAATAACAAAAATATTAAAAATTATCTGTATCATGGCACCTTGGCTGAGAATAACTACTCTATGCTATAGACTTTACAGTATAGAGCATGCATGGTCAAACGATGGCTCGCGAGCCGCATGCGGATCGCAATGATCTGTAATGCCACTCCAGAGAAATATTGTTAAAATTAAATTTAAATTATTTTTTAGAAAATTTTTCATAAAAAATACACATAAATACACATAAATTTTTTCTAGTAAATTAGATCAAAATTCTTCATACAATTGCAATATATTCTACAAAATATTAAAATTGTGTGAAATTATATTTGTGTCTTGTGTGCAATTCCAACTAGATTCAATTTTTGAAAAAAAATTATAGCCTGTTGAAATAATTAACGCGTAAATACGTTCTAAAATTGTCATGACAACTACTGGCAATCTAACGTAAAACCAAATTTCAAGTGAACTTTTTTATGTTACGATAGTAAAGTTTTATTTGAGTTATTTTTAAGTATAAAGTTATTATTTATCTATACAATAGAGCAGGGGTTTTCAATATTTTTTTAGCAGCAGAGCACTATTATATATTCTTCCCAAAAATGGAGCCCCAAAAATTACAAATAAGTTTAAAAATTATAGATAAACACTACATTTATTTAATTTATTTTAATTATAAAATAAAAGTAGAAAGTTAATTACAAAAAAAAGGGATTCAAAATGAAAATATAATAAAGATAAAATTATTTTAGTTCAATGAGAACAATGAGCTTGCTTCAATTTGCATATTGCTTTAAAATCGGGTTTAATTGGCGACAATTGTAGTCTCATATCATCCTCAGCATTCAATCTGTTCCGATATTTTGTTTTTGTTGCACAGTATTTGGAAAATCCTGATTCACAGAGATATGTAGTCAGAAATGGCAACAACTTTTTAACTGCGCTGTTAGAAACAACAGGATACTTTTTAACTAATTGGGCCCAAACATTTAATATATTTGTACAGTTGTATTTTTGCTTAAGCGCTGAATCTGTGTAAATATCTATTATTTGCTTACGTTCCTTGATTGGCAGATGATCAATTTGTAGCGAGTTGAGGAATGGATTTCTGAGTCAATTAAAATTTTCATCTTTATTTGGAAAGTACTCTTGAAACGATTTTTACAACATAGTCAGATGTTCAACGACATTTTCTTTAAACCCATCAGAAACAACAGTACTCGTCTCTATTAAATTAGATTTTCAAAACTCTCAAATTTATGCTGATTTGCTTACTGAATCCAAACTTCCGTTTTCAATTTAAATGCTGCGATTTTATCTGTAGTCATAAGAATAGTAACACTACGGCCCTGCATAAATAAATTTAGCTCATTCAAATTAGTAAAAATATCAGCAAGGTATGAAAGCTGGTGTAACCATGATATGTCAAAGACACATTCAGCTAATGAAGACTCTTTTTTTCTGAAAAAAATTCTAAAACTTCTCTCATTTGGAATAATCTGACTAGCACCTTGCCACGAGATTGCCAACGAACCTCGGTATGAAAAAGTAAGCTTTGAAACTTACTACCCATAACATATAACCTTGACAAGTCTAGTATTCAAAGCACGCGCCTTCATCAAATTAATTATTTGCACTGCTTGATATAAAACTAATTTAAATGATACTGGCATCTTTTTACATGCTAGTGATTGTCTATGTAGGACACAGTGACTACTTAAACACTCTTTGGATATTGCTTTTATGCGTAAAACTACTCCTGCCGTTTTACCTGTCATCGCTTTTGCAATGTCAGTACAAACATCAATACATTTACACCAGCTTATTTGATGGTCGATTAAAAATTGATTTAAAACCCTAAAAATTTCTTCTCCTGTTGTATGGGTTTCGAGAGCTTTACAAAACAACATATCTTCCTCCAAATCGCCTTCATTAATATACCGAACAAATACAAGCAATATAGCAAAATTTAGCAACATATGTACTTTCGTCAAGTTGTATGGCAAATTTGTCACATAATCTTAGCCTTCGAACAAGTTCATTAAGTATGTTGAAAGCGCAATCCTGAATTCGTCTCTGGATAGTATTATCGGACAGTGGCACTAGTTCCATTTTTTGCCAGCTTCTTCATTTATCATTAGTTTAGCCATATCAACTGCACATGGTTTGATAAGGTTTTCTCCAATAGTATGTGCTTTGACTTTGCTTACTATTCGATAACTTACTTTTAGTGAAGCCATAAGTGCATTTTCATTATTAGTTATAAAAGTTGTTTGCATATTATTTTTTCGTTGTTAAATTATTTAGTTTACGTTCAAAAAAACTAAGAGGTTTATCTTTATACTCACTGTGTTTGCTATCAAAATGTCTTCGTAATTTGGCCAGAAACATGAAACTATTTTGAAGAATTTCATTGCATAAAAACACATTGAGGACGCGGTGAAATTTTATTTCCACAATATGTGAAGCCAAATGACAGATAACTGCTATCGTAATTTCTTCTCTTAGTAATAACTTTTTCCACTTTCGATTTCATTTACAGTTATTGTGTTGTCATTGATTTGGTCTATACAGTCTATATACCTTTCCATTTACCCCTATAACGGATAGTATTGACGTTTAGGCCCTGCGTTATTTATGCCAGAACCTTCACGGGCACAGGCTATTGGCGGATGAACCGCACTTACACAGCCTGAATTATTGTGTAGATTTTGCTTTCTTGCGGTGTTGTAGTGTTTGTGGGCCGGTAAAATTTCGACATAACTAGTATATCACTCGATACGTTTATTTCATTATAATTAGTATAATACAGTTGTCAAATTTAGTCGCATTATCCTGGCATTCATCAGTCTCGTGTTAAATAACATTTCCCACACGCAGACGCCCAAACAGAGCTCACGTGAGGTTGTTTGTGCGCTGCGTGGAAAAAGTTTCTAAAATCGTCCACTTACAAAGTTCAAAGTTGCTTCAATCGGTTAAACTAGTTTTGTGTGTTCGTCGTAAAAACAAGTTCACGAGTTTTCTAAAACGAGTTAAAATTCTGTGAAAATGAATCGATGTATATACCTATTGTGTGACCCTAACCTTGTGTGTTAAATTTGATGTGGTAAAACAAAATTTGACCTTGTGATTTTTTATATATTCTAACTCTAATTTTATTATTTTCATGATTTAATTTGACAATTTTTGTTTTTCATTTTTTTAATTGAATTGTTTCCAATTTAAATTATTTAATTTTTGTTCCAACTTTCATGAATTCTCGCTTTTCCAGTTAATTGTCAAATTCTGGTCAAATTTTCGTGTTCTCATGTTATTTCTGTGTTTATTTCGTGCGGATCTTGTTGCACCTTGTTATTATTTTAATTTATTTTTATGTTTTTGATTTTATATGTTTAACTTTTTTCCTTCTCGTATTTTAACGTGGTTAATTGATGTTTTATGGGTCTGATTTTAAATCTGAGTGTTTTCGAAATTTTATGGAAACCTTTTAGAGACGATGGGAAAAAAACCGAATTATCCTATGAGTTTTATTTTGTTTTTTAAGTGTTTAAAGAAAACTAAGGGGTTTACACGAATACATTTTATCCGATAATTAAATAATTATTATTTTTTTCGAAATCAAGAAAGTTGACTATGTTATGGGTTAGTAAGAAAGAATCTACAAAAGCGATCTTAAGAATTTATTTTGAGATTTTATGGAAATAGATCTTTGCAATGAATCTTTTCTAGGCAACATAAGAACCCTCCAGTTCTATCATTTCACGGATTAGTGGGAAGTTAATATTATATTTAAATGCGCATTTCTTTCATTATGAAACAATAAAAAAAAATGAATCGTTGTATAATTAAAAAGATGGCATTATAGATTTTGAAAATAATGCAATTCGCAACCTATTGGTACAATGTGACACAAAAAGGATTCACCGTAATGAAATCGTAATCGAAACGGCAAAACTAGCGAGAAATATGTCAAATAAAACAATAAGTCATCCTTTAAATAAAAATATTGGTCTTTTAACGCCTTCAAGAGCACTTTCTATGATTAGCGGAGTTAGCTAATGAATAATTTTAGAGATAAATTACGTCCAAAAATAATGACAAACGTTTCATACATAATGACATTCAATGAGCGTTTTTGATAAAAATTCAATTTGGTCTTACGATCAGAAATTGTTTTAATAAACAAAACAGATTCTAGTGAACGCCCGAAAATCTTATCAAATCTTTTGTGATTAGCTGATCTGTTTTGAGCAGCCAATGAGAATCGAGTATAACAAACAATCGGTTTTCCCAACATTTTATTATACTCATTGATCAGCGTAATTTTATTTGCCATGAAAGGAATAAATTTCGTCCTGTGAATATTCAGTTTTCAAATTCGTTTTGTGTAATTTTCACGGTTTTGGAACTATATTTCTATGTCGGGTTCCAGAAGAGGTTTAGTGGCCCCTCAAAATACTTTATTAGATACGATTATTCGTCGATGCAACAGTCAACGTGAGTTCATTTTCTTTTGATTTTGATAATAATTTTTGTAAAAAATATTTTATAAAAATCGGTTACACCCAATCATTCTTTTTATTTTGTAATTTTTTTTATTTATTTGCTCAAGAATTTATTGTTATTATTTTTGATTTATTTTTGTAAAATAATGATATTAAAAAAATTTTAGGTATGAAAATATTTTTTTAAAACTTTTTTCTTTAAACTTTTGAGCATTTTATCTTTTCTAAACATAAATCTTAGAGTGGGATTTATAATGTAATTTTTGTTATAATTTTAGTTCTATCTACTTGGCTAAATATTTGGTTATACAGATTTTATAAAAATCTAATTAATAAATAATTGAATTAATTTTGCAGAATTCTCAAAAAATAGTTGTTTAAATATATTTAATATGTATTAAATATATCTTGAGTTGCAATTAGATAAATAACAGGTATGCTTACAGATGCACACTTGATTTCATTTTTAAGATATGTTGTAGAAACTGATGCTATATTTAAATATATTTAAATATATTTATATAAGTAGATTTTCAAATTTCGGGGGGGGGGAGGAATTATTAAATATATATTCTTACTCAATCTAATGGATATAATAATAAACTAATAATACAGTTCGATTTATTTTACAAAAACCTAAATAGTTTATAAAAAAATTTTAATATAGGTTTTGTTGCAAGATAAATCTCTGTAAATCGCCACTGGGCTAAACTGAATCCGAATTTGCAGCATATATATGTGAATCCTCAGAAAAACTTTTTTTTATAAGTTTGCAATGATTAAAACGAAAAATACAAATGAGAATTCTATTTTTTGACTTATTGTGAATATATGCTGATTGTTTTCTCGTTACATCAAATTTCATATTTTGTCTTGCGATATTTCATGATTAAATCAACTGAAACGTTCTAAGTTACATACCAACCTTCATTTTAATGACCATGTGTTATCCTTGCTATGAATTGACGATATTAGATAACTTAGATTCTGTAAATCACATCTTAAACCAGGGGTGGGAAAACATTTTTGATAGCGGGCCAATCCAAGAAATCTGTACGAATTTGCGGCCTAACATATTTTAAAGTTTAAAAATATGTTGAGGTTGAATGATTCGAAAATTGCAAAAAGTTTATGATTTTGAAAAAGTTTAGTTTACAGAACTCATGGATATGAAGTTAAATAATTTTTTCGAATGCCTCGTGGATAATTGTCATGGCGGGACAGACTTTGCTCATCTCTGTATTAAACCAATCGTTTCCAACTCGTGGTGCAAGACCATCTTAGGGTCTCGACCTTTACCAAAATATCCGATTTAAGCTTGCATGTTCAGCAGAGCGTATGCTGGTCGAAGAGGACGATATTGGATAATCTTCTTGAAGTAAAATATTGGTAATTAGGAGATTTCCTAAGCAGTAGTAAAAAAATATATCGCAGTATGTTCTTTAATAGTGCCTATTAGAACCATTATGATATATAGAAAGATATGCTTTGCTTTTTGTACATTTCTAAATTAATAACGATGTTAGTTTTTGAACTGCATTAAAGGTATTTTTTATTGATCCACAGAAATCTCTTATACAGTCGAACTTCTATAGCTCCAATTTTTCTATAACTCGAATTCTTTTTCGTGAACTATGGTAATTAGACTTAAGGAAGTTCAACTGTATATATGGATAAATGTGTAACTGGTTTTGTAAAGAAAATTGAAGAAAGATAAGTATCTAAATATTGTGAATGCACTTACCCAAAATAATAATCCTAAATGCAGAAAATATGATTCAATCATTAATATTTACATGTAAGATTAAGAACGACCAATATGTTTGCTCTGTATTAATATGTTGGATACAGATAGGATAAAATCAAATAAATTAAAAAGACATTTTGAAAAAACTACATGCAGACCACGTTGCCGAGACAAATGAATATTTTCATAGAAAATTAGAAATTTTAGACAAGCAATAAAAATGTTGTTTAAAGACCTGGTCTGTGGCATCAAAAGCATTGCTTGCAGTGTACAAAGTTGCTTATAAAATTTCTAAATACAAAAATCCCTACTTAATAAGAAAAACGTTGGTGCTACTTGTGGCTATTGAGATGGTAGCGACAGTGCTCGGCGAATCGTATGATGATCAACTAAAAATTATTCCACTTTCAGACAATGTTTTGGGATCTTAAAATCTTGCTGTCAATTAATAGTGAGAAAAACTCTTATCTTGAGTTGCAATTAGATAAATAACAGGTATGCTTAAAGATGCACACTTGATTTCATTTTTAAGATATGTTGTAGAAACTGATGCTAGGGAAAATATGTTATTGTGTAAACCTATCAAATGAAATAGAACAGCAAACGAGGTTTTTAAAATGGTTGATAAATTTGGCTATGAAAATGGAATCCTGTGAGAGAACTGCATCTATGACCAGGAAAACTCTGGTCTGCAGACACTAATTAGAAAGGAAGCTCATCGTGCAATTAAGACAAATTTCAAGATTCATAGACAATCACTGATTTCTAAAGATCTGCTAACAGTATTTAAAGTTATTATAAGAGGTGTGAATTTTTGAGTAAAAAAACCAATTAGGAGAAACTATCTTTGCAAAATTGTCTGATGACATGGATACTGAATATAAAGCACTTCTTTATTATTAATAGGTACGCTGGCATTCTCGTTCCAAAGTACATCAAAGAATTTTTGAACTGAAAGATGAAATTGCCATGTTTCTAACTGATAATAATTTAAACAAAGCAAAATTGTTTTCTGATACAAAATTCCTCGTAAAACTTGCTTATTTAGTAGACATTTTTCAAAAACTCAGTGCTTAAATAAAGCAATACAACAGCCTCAAATTCATGCCGTGATCCAGAAAGAAAACCTACTGCATTCATGAAAAATTAGAGAGAAAAAAAACTTTGGCATATTTCAAAATTGTGAATTAACCTTTCCAGTTGATGAAATAGAAGAAATTAAATTTTTGTTGTGCAAATCGTTTGACCAGGATATTGAAGCAGTTATAGTTTTCCCTTAAAGATTTTGACTTGAACAATATGATGATTTTGCCCTTTTAACAGCAAAGCAAGAAATGATAATTGCCTTGTCTTATGATAGTACATTAACGCTAATGTTTGAACAAGAAAATAATATTGTTACGTTTGGCTTCGAGTAAAGAAATATTTTCCTATTTTAACAAACATATCTTTTTGGAGTGTTTAGAAATTTATTGCCATTTCTAAGAACTTATTTGTGTGAAACTGGGTTTTCCGCAGTGGCATTTTTAAAGACAAAGTATTGATCTCATTTAGTGATTGAAAAGGAACTGAAAACAATATCTGTAATGATACCGCGGTTTGAGAAAAAGTGTGTTGAAAAACAAGCCAAACGATCACATTAAAATACGCTTATTCAAAATTAATTTCGATAATTCAATTAAATTTTTTATTTATATATAATTAGTTTTAATTACAACTAAAATTATTATTACTTATAAAAAATATTTTTGATATATTTTTATACAAAATAAAGTATATTATTTAGTAGTCCATTATTGGGCAAGTATTTGAGTAAAATTTATTACGAATACTAAGGGGGCGCCAAATTATTTTATTGAGATTAACAAGTTTTGTAAAATATTAAAATTGATAACGTAATTGACAATTAAAAGAATAAAAATGACATAATCATCGATTTAAACGTAATAAAAAAATATCGCAAACAATATTCCTTTTTTTGGAGTGTATACATATACCTAATATTGCCTAATATCCAAGACCAATTGGAATTTTCAACACGGAAAATGAGTATAGCGGTGAAATGATTGGATGAACTAATATTGCCATATCTCAGAGCTTCTTAAACTTTTGTAATTCACGACCCAATTTATGATTGCGAGTTTCTTGACGACTCCATACAAATATAAAAGAAAAATAAATTTATATTTTTTTAAAATTCCTATAACATCTTCTAATTCATAGTAAATGTTATTCAAGTTATTACAATACTCTTAATTGAAATGCAGGTACAAACAATCTTTCCGAACTAGAAGATTTTATGATATATTTATCTACGATAATTGTTATTTTATCTTTATAACAATAATTTTACAAGTTAAAAAACATTTTCTGTTAAATTGTATTTTTATCTCTCGCGACCCCAGATTTTTGCTATGCGACCCCAAATGGGGTTGCGACCCATGGTTTAAGAAGCCCTGCCATATATTATTGTTCATAAAAACATTAAAATTAAAATATTACTTTAATCACTCACTTCATTTAATTGTAAGTTCCGCTAATAGTTATAATGGTGTTCACGAACCAAATGAACCTTTGGTAATCTAATTGCAGAAATACAATAAGTCAGTGGTTCCCAACACATTTAGGATGTTGTACCGGTATGTAATAGACAATATAACGGCGTGCCTGTAAATAAATATTTTTGAAAAACGAATCCCCAAAAAGCGATGTAGTCCTAAAAGGAATGTGGCAGAGAAATTACGGTAAACAAAAACCTAATAAAGTTTAAAATCTTGAAACATTTATTTGAGTATTTACGTATATTTAATTTACTCTATTTTGGATATACACTTGTTGGGTTATTATTATTAAAAGTCGGTTCCCTCTGACTCCTCGTGTCCTTTTCGAATTAAAGAAGCAAACCCAACACAGAATAATTTTATTTGCACTTTACCACAGTTACAACTCAATCCGATTTATTTCAATGTTTTGTAATCACAATTGCACTGATTTATTTGCACTCTTCAACCACCGTATAAATTTGATTATCTTAAGGTAGGTTATCCAATGAATAATCACCCTTTCTGATAGATAACTTTTGACTTTACTTGGGTTAAACTCTTCTACTGACCTGACTAGACTACTCGTTTGATTCAACCACTGGCCCTTTCATGTTTTTCCCTTTTCCTTTTATACTCCTGCTCAGACTGTTTTCAGACAATTGTCAACAACATTTCCTACATTATTAAATTATCAAAAATAATTACTTCCCACAGACTACCTTAGCCGACTTTTGTCAACAACGTTTGCTACATTACTAAATTACCAATTAGGAAATAATTACCTCTCCATAGATCAGTGACACCCATTTAATATCGTTTATGCCAATTAACCCTTTTAAATTATTCCGTCTACACGCCGGGTTTTCCTCATTTCTCGAGTTTCCCATTGACTCCGGCTTCCCATTAGTAATTAATTTTTTTAATAAATTTCTTTTTTTGTCTTATATTATTTTCTAGGGACCCTTCACTAAATTTTTATTATTATTTCTGGACTCGTCTCTCAATTTGGCGTTCAACCATATCAATTTCGCCGATCAATACTACTTTCGAATTTTTGTAAATTTTTTAATTAATGTTGCACTTTTATCATTTTGGTGTTTTATTGACTTTACTGTGCTTTTTTCGTAATACGAGTTGTAGCATTACACTTTTGATTATTATTAAAGTATTTCAGATTGAAAAAATGCAAACAATACGGTTTAGTTTGAAAATTATTGTTTAAAAACACATTATTTTACTCAACATATTGTTTTCCTTATTATTTATCGCGTACCGGTAGCTCAACATTTGCATACCGGTACCGGTACGCTACCCACAGGTTGAGAACCACTGCAATAAGACATTGATCATATGCTGTTAATTTATAAATGCATTTCCATTCCATTTAAAAATGCATTATAATTTTGTTAGTAGAGTTAGAAAGATTTTTGTTATGTGGAATATCTTCCTTCTGGGTTATGAAGCTTTTTAATGTTATTTATAAAAAGTAGTAAATTTCAGTTTCTTTTAGAACTTTATGAAACTTAAAATGTTTAACAAAATACGAATTCGAAAACGGATTCAAAAGTTAATAAATGTTTTAAATTTTCAGTAAAAACTTTAAACAAATAAGGGGTATAGTTCAATAATGTCACATTTACGATGGAAAAGGTGATACTAAGTGTTGGCAGACCGACATTCTATCTTTTGATCTTTCATTTCCCATAGTAATATCTTGTCCGCCTGGAAGCTCATAACATTTTTCAAGTGACGATGAAAAGGCTGCAGTTTGAATTACTTATTAAAAATCAAAAGCTATATAACAGTTTTTCTTAAATATCTCGGACAATTTCTCTTTCGGCTATAGTTGTAAAACTGTAACCTCGTGCTATCAGAATTTCCAAAAATAATCGGTCAAAACTTTTCCATCCAAATCCATTGAAGTTGCGTTTTTTAGTAATAAAATTAAATTGACCAAAGACATCTTTATCACATCGTTCGTTGTCATTACTAATAAATACGTATCCATTCTTCGAGTTAAACCATTTAACGAGTCCAATAGCTTGTGAGGCAGTCATGACTGAAATTATTCATAAAAGAAAAAAACAAAGTCTAGAATCGACAAATATATTAAAAAAATCAAACTCTACAAACTCGAAACCAATTCTAAAATAATAGAATTCGAATTCAATCCAAAATTCGACAAATTCAAAATATTATAAAAACAAAATGCATATTTGATCAAATTCAAAACAGAAACCAATTTCAAAGAGTTAAAACAAAAATCAGTCAAAATCATTCCATAAATTTTCCTAATTATTGATAACGAAAAACCAAATTCTTAAATGTTCACAACAATCCGCTCCTGATAAAAACCTACTTGTGACATTGTGCGCACCAAACTCAATAACACTTAATAACAATCCCATCGTGCACACAGACACGACAAACGAAATTTAAACTCAACTACTGACTTACTTTTTCATATTTGTATTGTTCAAGTATTTTTACTCGAAAATCACTGAAATTATTCTAAAGTTTTTCATTTTTCTGTTCTTCATTCTGAAAAATTCTTATATATAAATGTAAATGTCTGTATGTATATGTATATAAATACTATTTTTGAATTAAATGGAGTTTGACAATTATTTGTCATTTTTTCTAATATTAAAATTAATATACATTCCCTAATTTACAGACATAAAAATTTGTAATTATTGAAGTAGTAAAATACAATCCGCCACTTCCAATGAAACAAAAATACAATTTGTATAATATAAATTTTTCAATTAAACATTTGAGTCCAGGGGTCTAATTTTATTTATTAATGGTTAAATATTGTCGAAAATGAATAAGTATAACGAATTTGATAGGAAAAAGGTATATTGTCCAGGAAAATCCTTAGCTGGAACTGATGGACCAAAAGGTAGATTTTCAAATACATTGAACTTTTCGAATATTTGTCTAACCAAAGTTTTTCTGAATTCAAAATGTGTCATTTTCGACTTTTCTTTTATACGATATAGTACACATGAGTTGAAAGCAGCTAGATCAAGAAGGTGGAAGAACACCTTTTTGTATCATTTCACAGTCTTTCTAATTACTTCTGTGAACGAAATTAGCATATTAGTTTATAACAGCGCCCATATTTTGGTTGTAATCAATAATGGAAGTTGGTTTTACAATAGCCTGTTTGTTTTGATCAGTTTTTCCAGTAGGACCCATAGTTCGTTGATGAATTGATGATAGCATAAAAACTTCTCGCTTGTCTAACCATTTCATATATAAAAGTTTCCTATTATTCAACTGTTGAGTTTGTCCTTTTACTAATTTAACCTGCAATTTCAGTAGTGGTTTTCGATTTTTTCTAACTGTTCCAACAGCTTCTGTTCTCTTTATGAGTAATAATGTGAAAAGGCTCAGACTTGAGTACCAGTTGTCAACATAAAGGAAGTGTCTTTTGTTCAAAAACGGTAATAAAAGAGTCATTACGATCGATCCATTAAATCCAATAGATCAGGGGTTCTTAACCTTTTTTACTTCATATCTCACCTAATATTTAATTTTATGTTCTCACCTCCACCATAATTAATTTATTTTAAGAAAAGATAAGAAACATAATTAGTGGTATACCAACATTACATATATTATTTTATTTTTACCATTTTAATATATATTTATAAAAAAAATCATATTTAATTCATACTGATATAAAAAATTATATTTTATATTAAATTTCATGTTGACAAAATTTATTTATGTGAAAAATTTATGTGAAAACAAAATCTCATACCTCCCCCAACACATTAGTATACCTCCCCAAGGGAGGTATACCTCACCGGTTAAGAAACCCTGCAATAGATCTATCAATTCGAATATTCGTTTCTTTACCGGTATAAATTATGAAATCCAACAATACTTGTGTAGAGCAATCAACCAAATTGAACATCTTGATTCCAAATCTGCTTCTCTTTGAAGGAATACATTGATAAAATGATAATTTCCCTTTCCAAAGAAGCAAACTTTCATCAATAAATAATTTTTGTGATGGGACAGTGCAGAATATAAACTTTTGTTTCAAGTAATTGACGATTGGATTCAACTTGAATAGACTATATTTATCGTTTTTCCGATTATTATTAAAATGAAGACATTTCAGTAAGTCTTGAAAACGATTTCTCGACATAATTTTAGCAAATATTGGAGATTGAAACAAAAATTCAGTTGTCTGAAAATCCTTTAGTGCTTTTTTGCCAATCATTCCAGCGAGTAAAATTATTCCAAGAAAAATATACATTTCCTGTAGAGAAGTATCTTACCATTTCTTCATATATTCTCGATGTGGAATAGGATTTTGCCTTTGAAATAAATTGGTTTCGCATACAAATAATGTTCATCAAAGCCTAGTCAAAAAAGTTCATAAATTAATCAATAGGCTGCATATTATCAATACGGGCAATACACATTCTCGATTGCAACGAATATTCATTTTTTCAAATGTCATTTTCATCGTCATTCTCAATTTCAATATCGATCTCCATGTCAAACTCATCATCAGAACAAAGTGTTGAACCATTGTCAGCAATATGCTCTACGAAATCAGCCATAATTCAAGATCACTTTTTAGATAAACTTATTTTATATTCAACAAAGAAAAAAAAGGTATCAAATTTCACTTTTCTCCAACTCACCAAAATTTTTCTAAACAACTATTTTACTTTTTTATTTTGTCAAAAGATAGCTCTCGTTTAGTAGAAAAGATTTAGGTATCGCGTTCAGTTATTTTTTAATATAAAATGATCTCCGGAGATACAAGCGGGACTCAAAGGCTTAAAATATTCTAATTTCAAATCGTTGTCTTTAAATTGAACATTTGAATTGGCGTTCTTTTTATTATTTCTAGGTAAATGGATTTTGATATACTCTTATATGTTACTGAGAAGTTTTATAACAGAGATTTATAAATACCAGTATAATGTATTTATAATTTGGCGTTGTTATCTAATAATTAAGAACTGATTAAAAACTTATAATTTAGGAAACGTAATTACTTAAACGGGTGTTCGTTTTCTCAAGTTGTGTGATAAACTGTTATTACTCACTCTAGTTCCGAATAAGATCCTGACTCAACCTATACAGTTATTATTTTAAAAATTGATCCAAATATTGAAAATCGATTTATTTATTTTTAAATTGAAATCTAAACACTGGCTTGCTCTTGTCAATTTATGCTTAGTTGAGATATTCTTAAACAAAGATGAGGTTTCCATTATCAATATGCTTAAGAAGAAAACAGATATTCTATTTTATATATAAGATTATTATATTGCCTCGGCAACGCCAAGTATCCTAGCTAGTATTAAATGATTGAAATTATTTAATTGACACATTTGAGAAATTAAGCTTAATTTTTTTTTAGATAGTAGTTTCATACTTGCGAATGCCAAAATAGTTGACCATCCAATTATTTATGTTAATGAAGCCTTCTCCAAACTAACAGGATTCGCTCGAAATGAGGTAATGCAAAAGAGCAGCCAATGTACATTTCTCCATGGAGAAGAAACCAATAAGGATTTGCTTGATCAATGGTTTTCCGCACTAAATAATTACGAACAGATACAACTAGAACTGTTGGTATTTAAAAAAAATTGTTAGTTTGAATATAAATTTTTATTATTATTATTATTATTATTATTATTATTATTATTATTATTATTATTATTATTATTAGAGAAAGATTAGTTAAATTTCGTATTGGAGTAAACAGAACAGAAATACTTCATTCAATAATCAGATTTATTTTTTTATAAAACATTCCGCTCTCGAGAAATTATTTTAAAATAAATCTAAATAAATCAGACTTAATAACTAACCAAAATTTAGCAAATTTGAAAAGAACAATAATTTTTAAAAAATTTTAAATTTACTTAGATTTTAATATTGACAAATTAAATTTTTAAAAGTATTTTTAAATTGTATTATTCAATTTATAAATGGGGAATTCTAAAATTACAAAGGCAATTTTGTGAAATATTTTTAATTACTATGTATAATAAAATAATATTAATAATAATTAAAATAAATAATGAAATGCAAGTGGAAAAGGAATGGACAATGTAAAATAAGTTTTATTTGTTGTTGTAAGGTTATTGTAATCATAACATAATTTGTTTATATAAGGTAAATCTTTTAATTTATTTATCATTTTCATGTATTTTGATGGGAAATTGCAAGTTTATATGAGGCCACAAAAATATTTCAGGATTTTAGAGGATGCACTGTGGATGACCAAGTAAATGTTCTGGAATTCGTTAAAGAGCAATATTGAGTTGATTCTTCTGAGACTTCATGTGAAGATTAACTTGTTCATCCCAGTCTGTTGGTAGAAATTCGCTTGAATTAAGTTTTAGATTTATATTCATATTCACATTTCAATCAACAGAAATTTCCATCTTATTTAGAATCCGATAGGATTTTTATAACATTATCTAAACCGGAAAACTGGGTGGTCATTAAAAACTTAATTGATGAAGAAAGGTTTTCATTCTTTGATAATAATCAGTCATCCCTAAATCATCTTGCACCAGATCAAGGACCTTACTTGATAACTTCTAAATCCGATTCCAACTTTTATATTGATTTCTAAGTTATTTACTGAATGATTTTGATTTGATAAGAATTTGTAAAAATTTATTTTAGAATTTCTGATGAATCTATTCATCATAAAAGTGAGATATTTATTTGTGAAAGTGAGCAATCTCGTTAATAACTAAATCCACAAAACTCCAGTAACCGCTATTTTTATAATAAAAAAATAAACTTTTTACTGGATTTTTTAATAAATTTTATTATGTTTTACTCTTAAATCCGCCGTTTTCTAGAAACCGCCATCTTTTTTCAAGGTCATTTTTTGGCGGATAAGAGAGTAGTTACTGTATTTTGATTATTTTCTAAATTTGTTAATTCTCCGAATTTTATGTAATAACTGTTCTTAGAGGAATTCAGCAATTTTTGGATCCAATTCTACTAACATGAATTTATGTAATTATAAAACTTACATATTTGTTTGCAGAAACATTAAAGATTTCATCGAAAACATGTAATTCTTTTTTATATTTTAAAGAAGGGCATTACTTATCTTTTTTGCTAATAACTTACACATATTTATCAGTGGTCAGTTTGTTGATATTATTAAGACCTTTATTTATTAAGTGATATCCAATACATTTAAAAATAGTATACTAGTTTCGAAATCAGAATAAGTGTATAACATTGTTAACTTGGCAGTATTTTACACTTACATGGCGCGTAGAGAAATCTGAGTGCCTCCCGCATAGTACTATTTAAAGCCATTTGTTCGGAGCTAGTATTGTATTGGAAAATGTAATGGATATTACTTAATATATAGTATTTTCTTTGATTAGAATCAGACATAGTGATTAATAAAACTTTATTTATTGTCATTAAGACATTTACCAATTGCCCTTTGATGCAAAACTTCGTATTTTATGTAACAGTAAAATTTAGCACACATGCAAGTTTGTGTGTTTCTATAAAATAAAGTCTTCTCCATTAAACCAGGTGTTGACAAATCACTCATAATGATGATCACGCAAATGAGGAACTATATTGGTTGGATAATTAATACTAAGCCTACACAAAAAAATAATAATAAAAAAATACAAAGAAGACGTGAAGACAAAATGTAATTCAATGCATTGAGATATGAAGAAAAGTTATATATTTCAATTAATATTAGTTACTATTATTAATTACTATAAATCAGGATTTTCATAAATATTTTTTAAAGGCTGTGTACAAAATTCGTGTTAAAAGTAAACTATATTCGTAAAATTTTATTTACGTGTTGAATGCATGTTTAAATTCAGAAGCCGTATGTAAAAGTATAAACATTTAAATATAATTACATATTTATATATTTATACATACAAAAAATATGCATTTTAGTAGAGTTTTGTAAAGGTTCTTTTTACGTGACCTGTATAGTGGACAAGCGCGTCAGTTTTAAAATTTGAAATTACATGTATACACTCGAACGCATTTAACAGCTTAAAATATAATAGAATAAAAATTTAATTAATAAAAAAAATTTTAAAAATTCAATAAAAACTTGAATTTTGTTAAATAATTGTCAAAATATTTCCATTATTTGTCATTTAAACATAAGTTTAATTTGCCTTTATCTTCATTTCTGTTTTAGACTATCGATCAAAAAACACTTACAAAAAGCGGTTCTATAAATTCATATCATATAGTGATTTTATTGTGTAGTACCTGCAATATTTTGTTTTAATTAATTTCATTAAATTTTAATTAAAACTAAATATTTCAGGATCTACAATAGCCCCCGCCCGAATCCCACTCCTGACACCAATTGTAGGAACACAAATTTAGAACGAAACATATATTGTGAATACATTACATAAGACGATTGTAACAATTGATAATTATATTCCTTCGTTTGCCGGTTGATCATTGAGAATTTGATATAAGGATTTTGTATTTCTTCTTAATAAATTCCAACTGTTTCAAATTTGAATTGAAATGATCTAGATTTGAGGAGACAGAAATGCGTGGAAACGATCATTAGAATAATCAGTAATTTAACTGATTGAATTTTGAAGTAGTAATTCATAGAATGATGATTGTAAAATTTGTAATTTGCTTGTGAAGTTTCAAAAAATAAAAGATGTACATTTTATATTAATACTTTTTTTAATAACGCATTTGTAATTTTTAATTAAAATTTAATGAAATAAATTAAAACTAAATATTACATACGGTTAAATAAAATTTATTAAACGGTTAATTTGGTTAAAATTTCTTATATTATCAGATCACAAATAGCATTTTGATCAATAGTCTAAAAATGAAGATAAAGGGAATTGAAAAAGATCAATGGTAAAGAAAATAAATAATTTTACCGTTGGAATTATATTATTTTTAATAAGTAAGAATATATAATTTTTAAAAATTTATAATGCATATAATTTTTAATCTGGTTCATAAATTTATTTATAATGTAAATTCCAGTGTCACCTTTATGGATTGTTTTACAAATTCACCCCATAACAAATGAAAAATTAGAAGTTTTGTTATTACTATTGACGTTCTATGATATAACAGCAATCAAACATCCATCCGATGACGAAGCTGAAATCAAGCCAGGTTTATTGTCATTATTATTATTATTATTATTATTATTATTATTATTATTATTATTATTATTATTATTATTATCATTATTATTATTATTATTATTATTATTATTATTATTATTATTATTATTATTATTATTATTATTATTATTATTATTATTATTATTATTATTATTATTATTATTATTATTATTATTATTATTATTATTATTATTATTATTATTATTATTATTATTATTATTATTATTATTATTATTATTATTATTATTATTATTATTATTATTATTATTATTATTATTATTATGAAAATTATTATGAAAATTAAAGAGAAACGTTTAAAATTTTCGGTTTCAAAAATCTTAAAAAGACTGAAAAAAATCACCCATTTAAACAATAAATTAATTTCGAGTATGATAAAATCAATAGTTCCAAAAAATATTGAAATCTATGGGGACGTCAATTAATTATGCCACCAATTTTTAAGCAATTTTTAACTCCCCCTCCCTCTTGTCAACAATTGTCAAACTTCCAGCAAACCCCTTAATATAATTATGTTAAAAATTTTTTACCACCCCCGTACAAAATATCTACATTTTATAGGATATCTTTTAGATTAAAAAGGCAATATATTTGATATGGAAGTATTTTGAATGCTTTTTAAATGCATGCTATCAAATTTCAAAGACTGGTTGAAGAAAAGCGATTGAAATCTGCGCAAGCCGATTTGCGATTGATCTGGTGGAATGAATCTATCGGCGATGATCTTAAAATACGAGCTAATCGGTTGAGGTCAATTTATATCATGTCATTTGACTTGTTCCTATATGGTTTTTGCTTCAATCTTGATCCTTAGTTAGCAGATTTTCTGTCTTGAGTGCAGACACTTATTCAATTGTTGGTCTGCCAGCTTTCTTTCGGATCTTCAATTTACTGTATATAAGCATTCTCTACTTTTCTATTTTTTCTAAATATCTTCTGCTTTTCTTGGTCATATCTCTTCTTTCCGTTTTTTAAAATAAAATAATAAATAAATAGTTATTTAATTCAATTCATTAAAAAACAAATAATTAAAAAATTTCTTTTTTTAAACTCCCCCCTAGCAAAAAAAATTCCTGTGATATTTGGCCTGAAAAAATAATTTTTAAGGGGGGTCTCAACTTCTTTTTTCAAGTCAAATATCCATGGGGCATAGTCCTCATTATACACTTATTATATGCTACATTTTACTAGATAGATAAAAGAATTTCTATATAAATTTCATTATCAATAATATTTACTTACTTACCTATGCTACGGCCCTCAGGCAAATATTGCCATTTAGAAATCAAAATCTGTCGTGTAAATATAATACAAATATTAAAAATAAAATTAAATAATTAAATAATTTTAAAAAAGTTGACGGGTTTGTCTTTCTCAAGTTTTATATTTTCAAAAACATTTCTACGTCAATCTTCCTAAATTTTGATTCACTATACCACTTTAAAAATTTTAGAAAAAGTTGACCAATTCGAATTCAAAGTTAATATTAATTAAATTGTTAATTGCAGTGGGCGCGGGAGTAATAAAACATGAAAATAAGTTATTTAAAATATTCTTTTATTTTAAATGTTTTTAAACATTTTAAATTTTAAATACAATATTAATAAAATTTACTAAATTAAATTACCAATATTTTTATTGTTGTTAAAGTTTTTTCACTTGAAAAAAACTGTGCCTAAAATTTGGGAATATAAATAAACATCGATATCATTACTGATTCATAGTCAATTATTAAAATGAAAAGAAATCAGAGGTGAAAACCAAAAGAAGTTATTTTAGAACATGAACAAATTTATTCAATTTCTATTTTTTTATTGATACTTTAATTTTTTGAAGATGGCCTTCTTTAATTTCAAGAGCTTAACTGGGTTTCCTATTTATTTCTTCTTTTTATTTTATTAAATTTATTGTATAAAGTAACATTGTTGACGTGAATTTATTTTTAACTCTCCCGTCCCCCATGTCAACATTTATAAACTTCTTCAAAACCCCTTCCCTATTTTGTTGACATAATTTATGGACGTCTCCTAAGCCGTAACCACCAATTAGAAAAATTAAAGTTACCTATATCGTAAATATCTATAATAAAAAAATTTAAATGTTATTACGTAATCAAATATTAAAAAATTAAGGATACGAATTTTACATAATTGTCGGTTAAAACAAAGAAATGGGTAATTCCTTGAAGTCTAGAGATCCTAATGGGCTAGAGTCTACCTTTTCTATCTGCTATAAGGGCTCTAAAATCAGTTCAAAATTAAGAGGTCCAATTTAATAAATACCCTAATAGTTTGTAAATTTAACTAAATAGTTTCCGAAAAATATTTTAAATGATTTGTAAATCTTTTGTATTTTCATAAAATATTTCAAAATTTTTAAACATCAAATATAGAAATTATGTCGGACAATGATTTGAAAAAAACTGGATGGAATTTTAATAAAAATAGAATTTATTCAGCGTTATAAAAATAATTATAAAATTTTGTATTTTGTTCAGTAATCAAAAATTTTCCTTAGAATATAGTTCAAATATTTACTAAATAAGTATTTCTATATTTACGTTATTTATTTATTAATGGAGAGGCATTCTGAGGTATATTTATAAAAATTGGATCATTATTTTCCAATTAAATGAAAATAATAAATATCATGTATTTTGTTTGCAATATATTAATTCATATATTTATATATTTTTATATTTAATCATACGTTTTTGTAAGTTAAGATCAGATATTATAATATGATTTTGACTAAATTTTACATAATCAAATGACTTGAAACTTTATATACATATGTAATTTTAATGACAACGCAATAATTAAATCGCAAAAAAATTAATTTGAGAAAATAAAAATATGCTTAAACATTGTACATTATACATGTAACATTTAACATTATCACAAATTTTATGTTTACTCTACTTCATATTATATAGCGCTTTTCTTTTAAGTATCAAATCATTTCTAGTACAAAAATTTTTTTTATTTAATTTATTAACGCACAAATAAATTATAAATAAAGAAAATTCTGTCTGTAAACCCTTAATTGCATAGTGTAGCAAATTTGCTACATACCAGAATTTCACGTTTAGATCGCCTAAAATAAATAAGAACTAACCATTTAATAGTGTTGCTGGTGAGCTACGAAGCTGTTTAAAGGATTTAGTTCATAAAGTGACCGCTAGATGCACCACAAGTATCAATATACTAACCTAAAATAATTTTATTATATAAATTCTATTCAAAATAAATAAAAAAAATCATGCAATTAAAGGTTAATGTGTTTTTTAAAATTTTGATTTGAATACATCCTTTATTCCAAAAATATTTGTTAACTTCTTTTAACAACATAATATTTTTATTTAAGGTGATATTTATTAGACACCTATACAAATGAAGTTAAAATAATATGATATATATAAAAACTTTTATTAAAGTCTACTTAAAAAGAAAACAAATAATTCTTCGTGTGTTTAGCTGCAAACATAAATCCGGATCAAAGTCTGGTACAGAAATAATAAATCTGCAAGTTATGCTGTAACCAAAGTATCTAAATATTAGAGCAATAGAAATATTTAATCAAGTAAGACTATTCAGTATTTACACATTTCATTCTCCTTTACAACTTATTTAATTTAATATTTGTAAATCATTAAATATTAATTAAATTAAATTGAAGCACACACAAACAATAAAATGAAAATGGAATTTCCTTATATTAAATTAAAAACTCGGGAAGATAGAAAAAGTAAAAATTCAGTTGAATATATTCCTTATTCGGAGATAACGGCGGAATTGTTAATGGTCATAAGGAAATTGCTGCAATCCAAAAAATGATTATAGTTAAATGCCAGTTGATGGGAGAGTATAAAAGTGAAACCCATATTGGATTCAAAAGAAAATAAAAAGAGAGTTAAAAGAGAGTCAAAGCAGTGAAAGTAGTGAAACGAGTAAAAGCGCTAAAAAGAAGTAGCAAGGAGTAGCAAGATAATAGAAGAGAGTAAAACAAGCCAATTTAAAGAGAAACCAGAGATAATTGTTGCAGAGAGATTGTCAGAATAAAGAAGCAGCTGAATTTGTTATTAAATTTTTTTATCGAGTGTTTTAAAAAATTTCAAGTTAAAACAAGGAAAACAATTAAATCGATTTTGTCCAAACAGTGGATTTAAAACAATGGCATCTTGTTATTTGTTCTAAAGCAGCGGCTCCCAACCTTTCTGGTGCTGTGAACCCTTGCTAACGTTTGCCAAATTGTGACGACCAAAACAATAAAATTAATAGGGTTGCTTCTCAGTTACTGCATTTTTGTAGCTAACTATTATGTTTTTGACTTCTATATATCTGATTTTATTTATATTTTATAATTTATACCATTAAGTCAGAGTAGGAGTATCGCTTAAAATTAAAATGACAGTAAGAAATCACTGATTAGCATAAACAAATTATTTTCAGAAGGTCACAGGCGACCAATGGCAAATTGTCAGACGACCCCCGTTGGGGTCACGACCCACAGGTTCAAAGGTATAATATATCATCAGATGTTATAGTGACCAATTCAATTGTAGGTTAAATGAGTATTTTACAACCAATAAAATTGATATTTTAATTTCCTATTTTCTAATTATAAGGTTGAGCGCCAAGGCAAAACTTTGCAAATGTACCTGTAGGCCAAGATACATTTTGAAAATATTGAGTCTTGTTTTGTAAAAAACAAATCGAAAAATTGTCGATTGAAGTACAATATGATGATATATAGTATAAAATGGTCAATAGAAGATTATTAGTTTCATTTAATGAAACGTGTGTAAATGAAAATGTGTAAACAAACTAGTTACATCGAAAGACACCATATGCCTTAGATATTAAAGGTTTTAACAATGAATCAGAAGAGGATTATTTATTAATCGAAACTATTTTCACCAATATAATAATTACTTTGCAGCAAGAGCTTATTTTATTGTTCACAAATCATCATTCAAATAAGCCACAAATTCTTCATATGCCACTTCTAGAGAAAGTTCAACTTATCTGTAACGCTGAAATTCAAGTATCTGTATTTTGTTCCATTTTTATTTCTTCATGTGCTTCAGCACAATTCAACGACAAAAGCATTCATATATTAAATCAAACAATATTTATCAAATTCAAAACAATACAACTTGTTTTCAATATTTAAACTATTCCACGATGATTTTTCTTAAATGTAGAGTAATGTTGTGCTGGTCACACTTTCATAAATATTATAATTTTCATAAAATTTATAAATATCCATTTTAAAATATTTTGTTGAGAATCATAATTAAAATTTGTTAAAGTCTCGGCTTTATAAAATTTTTAAAAAATTAATTTGAGATAAAAGCAAAATTTTTTATTTTTAATAGAATATTTTTAGAATATAAAAGAGCATTTAAGATTTTTAAGATTTGTTTAATTAAAAGTAATAAATTCTAAATAGGCTAAAGTTCATATCTACCTGATGATGACAGTGAGTCTGTCGATATATATTGTAGTATAGTATATATGCCGAATTGGTGCTTTATTATATATATTGTTATTACTGAAAATTTTTCAAATACATCTTACAACATGCCGATGAATTCTACTTTTTAAATAATTGGATCCAACATTAAAGAAGATAGAACAATTCCTAAAATTTCAATTTCATTTCAATCAAAGTCAATGACAGAAGAATTTTCAGAAATTATTCTAAATATGAATAAAATATTTGTGTAATTAATCATAGTTTTACAAAATTTAATATAATAATTAAACAAAAAAAATAAAGAAATAATACAATTAATTAATTGCTCTTGAATTCCATTTACCAGGGCGTGTCCAAAGATTTTTGATAGTCCGACAACCCGAAATGTCAATAACAGGCAATTCTAGTGTGAATCTTCAGCGACAATTTTTCTGAGATCACAATATACTATTATTATTATTATTATTATTATTATTATTGTTATTATTATTATTATTATTATTATTATTATTATTATTATTATTATTATTATTAAACATTGATATTTTGTTTTAATGTTCATAATAATATCAGGGCTCAGTAAATTCGCTAAATTAGCTAAATCAGTTGCTAGAAATCGTTCAATAATGATTGACTTGACTCAGGATTTCCAAGAAAACAATAAAGAAAGCTCAAAAGTTGAAACTTCTCCGATTAATAATGTTTGTTTGAATAAATAAATATTTTATTATTATTATTATTATTATTATTATTATTATTATTATTATTATTATTATTATTATTATTATTATTATTATTATTATTATTATTATTATTATTATTAATATCAATATTAAGATATTTATGCATTCAAAAAATATTCCACAATACAAACATGAAACTCCAAAAACTCCGCCTCACATCATTTTACATTATTCGCAATTCAAAGTGATTTGGGATTGGGTTATTTTACTGCTAACGTATTATACTGCTGTCATGGTGCCATTCAATGCTGCCTTCAGCAACAAGTCTATGGACGCCGTTCTATTTCTTATCGTTGACAGTATTGTAGATGTCATATTTTTCCTCGACATTGTTTTAAATTTTCACACGACATTTGTTGGCTCAACTGGAGAAGTTATTTCTGATGCATTTATTATCAGAATAAATTATCTAAAAGGATGGTTTATTATAGACCTTATGTCATGTCTTCCATATGATGTTTTTAATGCCTTCCAACCTGGATCCCAAGAGGTAGACTATTATAATAAATCCAGTCATAAATTGCTTATGATTAGGGAATCAGCCAACTTCTTGGAGCTTTGAAGGTTGTTAGGTTACTCAGACTTGGTCGAGTTCTTCGCAAACTGGACCAATACCTCGAATATATGGCTACAATGTTGGTACTTATGATTTTTGTTTTTTTACTATTAGCGCACTGGTTTGCATGTATTTGGTACACTGTTGGAAACACGGATTTGAGAAATAATAAACAGTACGGATGGATACCAAAAATGTTGCAGGACTGCCATCAAACAGTTGCGAATTGGACTACATTTGACCCAAACAAAGAGCATAAGTTGTTGAATTATGCTACATCTCTTTATTTTACGATGTCTTTATTGACGAGTATTGGATTTGGAAATGTGTCGGCCAATACTGAATTGGAAAAATTTGCTTGCGTCATTTTTATGTTATTTGGAGGTTGGTGAGGATTTTTAATTTTTTATTACAAAGTTATAAAAAGTTCTTAATATAAAAACAAAATACAGTAAGACTAGAATATCTTAACGAAATTGTTTTATTTTTCATTTACTGTAGACTAAAGGTTGGAAATGAAGACAAACGAAAAAATAAATTTTAACAGGTCTAAAGTGAAGAACTTAAATAGGTTTTGGGATTTTCAAAATTGAAAAAAGTTTATTATGTCTTTTCACAATATTTAGTAACATTACACAGTGTGTTGCTGAATACGCAGATAGCGACATTACTCAATTTCCATTGGGTAATCATGCAGCAAGCATTCATTTCCAAACAAAACTGATATAAAAAAATATATTTTTGCCAACTAATGTATTAATACTTTATTATATTATTTCAATCTACATATTTAAAATGCGGATAAAATAAATTATTCAATGGTAAATAACGATAAATGAAAATTGTTAAATTTTAATTTTTTAAAAATTTTGTATGAATTCTCTTTACGACTATGTCTATGTAATTTTCATTAATTTTTATTAATCAATAAACATTAATTAATATTAAAATGAAAATAATAGTTTAAACATATCTACAAGATTGACCGCATAAAATTGCTTTGAGGACAAAATGAAGCCCGCGACCTACAAGTTTGAGATCACTGAAAATTTTTTATTAACTTTTAAAAATATAATAAAAATTAAATTATAAAAATAAAACTCATCGAAGAAGTTTGAAATATTTAGGTTAAAAATTAATTTAATTATTCAATTATTTATTATCTTACTAAAATTCAGTTTTTAAATTTTAAACTCATTATTGGGAAATTTTTTAAAACAGCTCTGATTTATGCAACTGTATTTGGCAATGTCACAACGATCCTGCATCAAATGTACTCATCTAAAGCACGCTATCAAGAAATGATGAATAATATTAAAGAATTTATTCGAATTCATGATGTTCCACAAGAACTGGGAGAAAGAGTTCTTGATTATGTAACATCTTCTTGGGCAATAACCAAAGGAATAGATACTGAGAAGGTAATTTTCTCAAGGCTTTTTAAAAATAATAATTAGCTTTCTCAACATATTTAATGATCGTTTCTTTTTTTACCTCAGGTTTCACATACAATTTAATTTATCTTCATTTATTTTTCAACTATAGATCAATTTTTTCGGTTAAACGCGAATTTTCAGCACTGACTTTTAACAATACCGATATTATTCAATGTTATAACTCGAAGAGAAGATTTTAAACAAACTATGTAATTTAAGGAAAACTTTAACTTATTAATGTTTTCTTAATATTATTGTTAATTATTAAAAAATGTTACAATGAGTTTCACCGGTAAAATAATTTATCTCATTTACTCTTGACCCACTATTTTCAATTTATTTTTCTTCCTTTTTATATGACCAAAAATTAATAAGTATTATTTACTGAATGAAAAGTTTTGAAAAATAATATTTAGCAATTATCCCAACAAAATCTAAGTAGGAACTTCAATGAATGAAAAACTATCAATGATTGAATTAACTTGGTTTGATTTAAATAGCGAGGTTTGTTTTTTGGATTATATTTTGCATTATAGGATCGTCATCGGGTTTATTGATAGATTTCAAGTTTTAATTAGATGATATACAGATCTTTGTTATGAATATTTATGTCATGGGTGCAATGCTGCATACATTTTATAGACTGCCCATCATCTCCGTTCTCAATCTCTTGATAACTGTCGACTGAAAGAATTGATTAATATCAGTGAATGCAATTTGCTGACTAAATTTGGTGTTTTAAGTGGATTTCAAGTCCTACTTAGATTTTGTTCGGATCTTGGCTTTCAATTTATGTGTTATGGGTGTAATACCACATACATTTGAATGACTGCCCGTCTTTTCCGCTCTCAAGTTTTCGATCACAGTCGATTGATGGAATTTATTGATATTAGTAAGAAAAATTTTTTGATGCATGATGAAACTAAAAGTAAAAATATTTAAAAATTTTTTTAAATATTTTTTTAAATATTTTTTTAAAATTTTGTAGAATTTGTGATTTAAAAAAAGATTTTTGATTTTTGATATAATAATTTGAGAATTAAAATGCAGAAATTTGTTTAAATAAAAATGGTTTATTATAGAGTTTAAAGTTCAAGACTACCTGACGAAGGCATAAATTCGGTAGAAAAATATATTGTAGCTGAATATATATTTTGGATTGGTGTTTTTCTTTAATTTAAATCAGAGCAAATTTTGTGTGATTCTTTTAATCAATTTATTTTATAATTGTTTCTCTATGTAGTTCTTTTTGATAACTTGTTTTCATTCTCTAGATATTTTGAATTCAAATGACTCTACTGGTGGACTTTTTACTGCTGCACATTATTTCTGATAGTAATGCTTCCCAGACCTTTTTCAATATGATCTCCAAATTTTACTATCCAATACTTCATTAGTGATCTTTCAGTTGTTTTGTCATTTTGAAACCTTAGACTTTAATAAAATACATCTAAAACTAATAAAAACTTTAGAATATTTGAAATAATTTTAACATTAGTACTTCAATATTTTTTAATATTGCTTTTCTAAAGTTTTTAAAACTCTCAAAAATCAGCAAAATAATCGGAAAGTTATTTTCACAAAAACTACTTCTTGGACATTACCATCTACTTATTGCAGTGGCGTAGTCAGGAATTTATGAAAAGGGGTTGGAGTTGAGAAATATTTATTAATATTAGAGTCGATTATTTCTATCGTGGACAAATGAGGGTGCCAAAGGTGCGAAATAATGACGTCATTCGCTGACTCCATAAAGTTAGGAAATAACGTAATGGACATCAGAAAAAAATAACTAAAATAAATAATCACAATTTACTGAGAGTACAGACTACAAAGTACAGACAGATGTCCCAGTATTACATTTACAGTAAAAAAAGGAAAAAATGTCTTTTGTTTTATTTTTATTTAGGTGGATGATCTTTAATGCACTTGACGTCGACAAATACTTGTACATGAAAAATCCAATTGTGGGAATTAACCCCTTAAACTCCCTTTTATCTACGCCACTGACTTATTGTAAATCTATTAATAGTGTAGATAAATTGATTGAGTTACTCCATATGAATATATATATATATATATATATATATATATATATATATATATATATAATGTTTTCATATGGATCTTCATCCATTTCAACCTATAAGTTCTTCGTAACGCATTTGCCTTCCGGAAATCAAGAGACGGAAAAAATAAAATTTAGCTACATGCCCGTGTTAAAATCCCTAAACAAACAAATTTCAAATCAATATGAAAAAAATCGGTCAATGAAAAAAAAAATAAATTGATAGAGAAAGTCACGAGTGCTTTGATCCCAAGAGTTAATTTACACAGAAAAAGGCTCAGATAATTAACAAAAAGAGAATTGATGTGATTAATAATTAATTAATCAAATTATTATATCCTATGTTGTGTATGCATCGCGAGCGCTGGCAAATGCCCATCGTCAATTTGGGTATG
This sequence comes from Schmidtea mediterranea, assembly GCA_022537955.1. NCBI lineage: Eukaryota > Metazoa > Platyhelminthes > Tricladida > Dugesiidae > Schmidtea > Schmidtea mediterranea. Next base: position 149,133,950 of record CM039680.1, on the reverse strand, counting down.
TGTAGATTATAACAAAAACCCATCTGAGCGAGCGCGAGAATTAGATGGGAAACCCAATAATAAATGCCGCATCCCTTACTAGATTATTTATATATAAATTATTCATCAAATAATAAACATTAACGTTCAATTTCGCAATATTTATTTTGGTGATTCATGAAATCACTCGATCATTGAGATCAGTCTATTCAAATGGTAAATTTTCCCCTAAATTATCCATTGAAATATTTCCCGACCAGTTCTTGAAAACTAATTTTCATATTTCAACCATAAAACTACTAATGGATTAATAATTTATGGTATATGCATATTTTTAAATTATTCTAAATTAATAAAATTCATTTTTTTATTATTTTATTTTATTGATTTTCAAATATTTATTAATAGAAAAGCGCCTCATTATGATAGGATTAAATTTTTAACGTCGGGGTTTTTTTCGCATAATAATTTATTTCAACTAAGTAGAGAAACTAAAATTAAATATCAAATTTACCAGATTGGTGAATGATGTATTTTTTAAATTTGTCACTCTATTTTGTAAGTATTATATGACTCTTGAATGTCATTGCACTGTTATTAAAAGTATGTCAAGGTCAAAATAATTTGGGTAGTTGAATTATTTGTTTTAATTTTATTTTTTTTGTTTAATTATTTAACTTATTCCATATAATTAATTAAATTTTTTTTATTTTATATAATTACTTAATTTATTTAACTATTTATATAATAATTATTTGTTTATTTTATTAATTAATTATTTTATTATTTTTTCGTTTTAATTATTCAATTAATTATGTTAAATCGAAAAAATTATGGTGTATTTTTAATAAAACACTACAACGCCAAATTAAAGAAATACATTTAAGGAAATAATCATTAGTTTCACATCATATTCTTTGTCAAATTCTATATACAGAAATAATAATTATATAATTGCTATGTTTTAATTAAATAATCTTAACAAAATTGGCGGTTGATTGAATGTCAATTGTAGAGTATTGGGATTAGGTGAACTATTAGTTTCATTATTTTCACCAGGTGCTATGAAAAGGTGATCAATAGTTTCCTTAGTCAGTTTTTCTACAAAATCCTTACAACATTCATTTTTATTCAAAAGAAATACAAGCTTGCGAATACTTATGTTGAATTTTTTAAACTTAGAAGATAATGACTTATATCTAAAAATCAAACCCTTAATCATATTTTATTATATTCAAACTATTAGAAGAAGTCGATAAGTCAGCATCCATTAATTCTCTATATATTTTTGTTTCAAAACTCATACCCGTTCTTAATCTAAAAATAGAAGAAAAGAATCCACTGAAAAATTAATATTCATATATAATTTCATTCAAATAATTTCAAAAAGAAAACATCATTAGAACTTGTAAACATAACGTTTATATATCTTAGGCTTAGCAAAAGGAAACTCACAAATCTTTTTCTTTAATCTTGAAAGAAAAATGATACAATAGTTGAAGCTATTGTAGCTACTCCATAAATTTAATGATACCAATTATCATTGAAAAGAAACACAACATTAAAAGTGGCAATTTTAGAAATGCAATTTCATCTAATGTTAAATTTTCCAACATATTATCCTTCCACAAAGATCAATACTCTAATTCAATGAAACATTCATAAACAAACTAGTTACATCGAAATACACCATATAATCAGAAAAATCAATAGCTTATGTTGAATTTCAGCACTCATATTCCTTAGGAATCAAAGGTTTTAACAATTAATTAAGATTCTTAGTACTTTTGAAATGCGCTGAACCTACTATTGAGGTTCCACTTTTTCAACTTAAGTCATTTATATAATAAAAGGATAACACTAGTTTAAAAATTTATTATTATCAATAAAACAAATTTACAGTAAAAATTTACCTTCACTAAAAGATTTTTACCAATTAGCTATTGCTTAAATATGACTGTGTTCAAATGCAGATACCATAGCTAGGCTATGTACTGTTTGCTTTAATTTAAACTTCTAGTCTTTGAGACTTAGAAAAGTTGTGATTTGACTGAGAATTCTCTCAGTTTATATAGTAAAATTTGTGGTTTTCGTCAACACTTAAAGTGTCTTTTTCATTCACTTAATGACGCCTTGCGTCAATTATTATTATTTTTATTATTATTGTTTTGATTTTTTGTTTTGAAATTTTTATTGACACTTTAATTTAAAAACAAACTTATATAATTAATTAATTAGCCCCTAGCGGGCATTTTATTAAAAATTTAGTTATTATGCATTTATTTAGTGAGTTAAAATATCTATTATTTTCAATTTATCTTTATTATCACTTTCTCATATTTGAAAGATAAAAATAAAAACATAAATATCATCATTTATCAAAGACATTGTATTTTATAAAGAAAAAGAATAAGAAATCAGAGGTAAAAAACAAAAAAGTCCTTATAATAAATATCATCATCAATGAATATTCTCAAATTTCCATTAAATGTTATCATAAATTGTCAAAATCAATCACAGATTGTTCAAGATGATGTTAATACCCATAGATGAATCACAGATTGTAATTATATATAAATAATCTAAATTACTTAAAAAGAAAGATTACGCCAAAAAAAATAATAAATAAATATAGTATCAAATTGTCATTATCCTTGTCTGTCAGCATCACTTAATTCTACTTTTTTCAGTTTCTTCAAATTCTGTTTCAATTTTCTTGTTATCCAACACTATCATGGAAAGAATTGGCGCATTGAAACACCATTGAAACACCATATAAATTGGTAGAAAAATATCATATAAATTTTGATATTACACATGAATCCTACAAAATATTGTACACCGAGGGTGAAACAGTTAGCATCTCTCAAAGGAGAATAAAAAGTATCATCCATCAATTTTATACTTACAAGTCAGTCACATTTAGAGCTTTTGAAATTTAGATCATTCTTAATTACATTTTCCAATATATTTTGCAAGATTTCTAGCTTATCCTCTCAATAAGTTTTTGGAGGAATATCTTCCTAGATTTCTTCAAAATTTGGTTTAGACTTCTTAGTTTGCCATATGTTTTAAGTCAAGCAATCAACCTCATTTGAAAATGATATCTACTTTGAATTCTGACTTTGACAGACTCTTGTATGTTGGACTGTTGGTGTAACTTTTCATAATTGAGAGCTATATAAATATTGCGTTGTAGTGTTGGCTTCTATACCTCTTATAATTTTATGCTTATATTCTCAATCCTCTTTTCCAACTTTTCAAATATTTCAAATGCTCCTTTCAAATCATTTAGTATGCTTTAATAATTTGTAGAAAGAGTTTTATGGGTAAATTTTGGTTTAACTCGGAAAAATAGTTTTACAAACGATTTTCAATATTCTTTTTCTATATACCAAACCCGGTCCTAAAAGGCTTAATTAATAGCAAGTCAGAAAAATTTTAAAAAATATTTAATCAATAATTAAAAAAATTAAAATTTAATAGTTTTTAAATCAAATAATTAAAAAATAATAAAAATTAACTTTATATTAATGAATTATTAATAATAATCTAGGGCAAAAATGAGATCATTTACAAAAATAGATGTAGTCGAGCAAATGTAATTAAAATGAATTTCATTTTGCAGTTTAACTTCCTTTTTTGTTTCTTATTTAAATATTCTAATGTAAATAATAAATTTATTGCAATATAAATACTTTGCTAATTAAATCAGGAGAAATGTTCTCTCTAATTTTATGCATTTTTATTTTTTTAACTAATCACATAATGATCGTCCGGCCGTTAGATATATAAAAAAAATTTTTTATTCACCTGTCAAATAAGTTCCTCATTTCTTTAGCTTATTTATTATTTGAAGACTCAGATTTTTGCAAGTAAAAATCCTAAAAATTTATCAAATAATTTATATAACATTTAGCCCAGGGGGGGTTGGCCACTAAGTTTTGAAGATTTCTTTTTTCTTTAATATATAATTTATATCATATTTTATTTCATAATTATTATTTTTGATTAGTTATTATATTATATATTTATTTTATTGTTTATTTGATGTGGTAATTTTGTGTATCGAATAATAAATCTGAATTTATTTATCTTAAACAAAATATGTAGCTAAATAAAATATTGAACATTTAGATATATGTTCAAAGCATTAAAGCGCTTTAGTGTTACCACAAAATATTTATATACTAAAAAGTTTTCTACTAGATAAAAAGAAGGTTGAGAACCACGAGGTTACTCTATTAGTTGTTAAAATTGGAAGGCTAATAATCAAATGTTAATGAATTAAATAAAAGAAAGCGCAAATCCAACATATATATTATACTACAATATATTTCGACGGACTCACTGTCATCGCCAGGTAAATTCAAACTTGAAACTATATAGATTTAAACTGCTTTATTCATACAAATTTCTTCATTAACCTTTTATATTTTAAAAATATATCATATTAAAAATTCTGTTTTATAAATCCTAGTTTTTAAAAACTTATTTTATTAAAGTATATAAAATCAAAATTTAACAAAATTTTAATAAACTTTCAATAAAATATTTTTAAACATTTTACATTTATTTTCATCATGTAGCACAAAATTGCGTTTACTAATATCAATCAATTCCACATGTCGATTGCTATCAAGAACTTGGGAGCGAAATTGACTAGTAGTCATTCAAATGTATGTAACATTGAATCTATGAAATATATTTATAATCAAGATCCGAACAAAATTTAAGTAGGACTTGGTGAAGAAATCTCATCGAATAAAGCAGTTTAAATCTATATAGTTTCAAGTTCGAATTTATCCGCCATTGACAGTGAGTCTGTCGAAATATATTGTATTATAATATTTATTGGATTGTCGCTTTCTTTTATTTAAATCAATTTCAATGATGTGTGGTTCTTTTAATTAATAAACTAGGATACAATTTTAATAAAATAAATATTCTATAGGTTCTCAATTACTGCCCAAAAGACATGAAAGCAGATTTATCAGTACATCTCAATCGAATGGTATTTAACTCCCATCCTGCTTTCCGCTTAGCCAGTGATGGGTGCCTCAGAGCTCTTGCAGTCAATTTTACCACCATGCATACTGCTCCAGGAGATCTTATATTCCATCAAGGAGAAAGCATTGATCAATTATGTTTCGTAGTTTCTGGTTCTTTGGAGGTTATTCAGGACGAGGAAGTGGTAGCAATAATGGGTCAGTTATTTATAATGAATTTATGTCATTTTCGATTTTACTTCAATGTGTTACTTAACATATTTTTATTTTTTCTTTCGTTGAGATGATGTGAAAATAGTAATAAAATGTTATCTAGAAACAATTATTAAAGCTATATATTTTTTTGTTCGCCCTTGATTAGTTTTTATTTCATTTATTTACACTGACTATGCATCAATTTTGCATCAATCATTTATAGTTATAATGAAAATAAATGTTAATAAAATTTTGGTTGTGAGTAAAATTTACTAACGTACATTTAACTGAACATTTTTAGCTATTTTTTTTCTTTTTGAGGGATATTAATAAAACAGAATGCATTTCGTATTCATCGCGTAATTCTAACTGCATAGATCTAATAAGTATGTTTGTTTGCATCGACTAGTGTATACACATTTCTGCTTATAGTGTATTGGATCTGGAAATGGTGGTTATTAGCCGCAGTAGCTTTTGTATTTATTACATCCATAATTAAAACTTCGAAAATAATTTATTTCACTAAAATTCAAAAACTGATGTTTTCCAATATTATTCAAACACAAAATATTTCGGAGGAGTTTTTCCTAACTGCCAACTATTGATATTTTCCGTAGGACAGATATTATTCTCTATAAATTCAAACCACATTAACATACTAAATGTATTATTTTTTAAATTTATAAAACATTTTACATTATACATTTTATATGTTAATTTGAAAATACTATTTTAATATTTTGCACAATTAATATTTACAGTTATAATTTATAATAAGAACGTTTTTTGTTTATCACCTCTGATTTATTTTTATTTATAAAAGACATTGTATTTTCTGCAAAATTTGACTATGAATCAAATTTTGTAGAAGATACAATGTCTTTTATATATAGTTATTATTTAATTTATAAATATATACTTACAGTGTTTATGTTATATTTATGTCTAATTCATATAAGTATTGCATTGGTTATAGTTTATTTGAATATTTTTAGTATGCCCATTGTTTATAAAATATTTTGATAACTGTGAGATGCCATATTTAAAAATATTAAATTTGAAAAATGTTAAAAGACCAAGTTTTAAAAAATTGAACAATTAATAAAAATTTATAGAAATACAAAGCCCTAAATTAACCAAATATATTTGAAGGAAATCATCCTCATCGTTAGTTTTCCATCATCACGTGTGCCAAATACTTGATTCAAAAACAATAATGATGTAATAGTTATGATTTAATGATTAAATTGAATATTCTCAACAAATTCCTTGATGATTGAATGTGAATTGTAGGGGATTGTGATTTAATAACCAATGTCTCACACGAAATTCGGTTTCACTTATTTTTAAAGTTTTGATATAAAATTGTGAAATCTTTTAAATCAGTTGTTCCTTTACACATTTTTCAATGCTCAATAATGTTACTCATGCCATTCAGTCATCTATTTTTTTATAAAAATTATAAAACTTTTACTGATCATATATAGATAAATTTTGTAGAACATCCAAATTTATAATAATATGGTTCAATATAAAAATATAACCAAAGACCAATAACATTTAAATACTGAGCATATAACTACATCAGTCATTGCAGGTGTAATTTATCAATAGAGCAATGCACTTTTCAAAAACAAAAAAATACAATATTAATTAAAAAATAAATTATATTGAGGAAAATAATGCACCAGATGTTGAAAATTTAGGTTTGTTAACACATTGACCGCTTTGTCAGTCACCTGTTATTGACACTGATCTATTCCAAAATCATATTAGCGTTCAATGTGTTAAGTGAAAGTAAATGAAATTAATAAAGAACGTGGATTGTCATTGAATACACCATTGAGGCGGGCAAAGAACAAAGTAAACAAAGGTACTTGAAGCTCTAAATAATAAGAAATGCCAATGTTCAGAATTCCAAATGTTATTGAATTATTAGACGTTTTAAATGATCCAAAACTCAAAATTTAAACAATATTTTCAACTAAAAATAAACAGTGTTTAATAGGATGCCTTTTGGAATAGTTGGGCGCTAGGAAATACTACTAGGAAACACCAAAAGTTAAATGGAAAATTATGAGTTATACATTTAATTGAAAATTTGAATTTTTAAAATCTTATAAAAAACGCCATCAAGCAATAGAAAATATATTTTAAAAATACAAAAATAGGATTAAAACAATCAAAATGTAATGATAAGAAAAAAAATTAAATATGAAGAGGTCCGAAAGAACATTAACTCAAAGCGCAACAGTTGAAATTAAATCATCTCGGAGAAAACAATCTGGAATTTCAAGTAGATCCAATATGTTATTTGACCATGATCGTTTTCATAAATATAGAAAATTTATTCATTGAATTGCAGGTTTCATAGTAAATGAATATTGTTGAATATTAAATGAATATTTTTGAAAATCAATTGAAAAAGGCTGTGCCGAAAATTTGTGATTATCAATAAAACATCGATATCATTACTGATTCATAGTAAAATAATAAAAAAAATTCCTCATGTAATTGCAAAATGAATAGCAATCAAAGGTAAAAATCTAAAAAAAGTTTTAATAATATTAGAAAGAATAGATAAAGCTAAATCATCATTTCTAATGAAATGTAAAAACGCGATGCGACCAATAAGTACTTAGACTCGAGAAGAAATAAGCAACCAATCTAAATCAAACTTTCAGCAACAAACAAGCAAAACATGTAAAGATTCACTTCACCAACTTCCACTTATATTTTCCAACGTGACACCAAGTCAAAATTGTCCCCTTCATAGAAGGTTTTAGGAGTATGAAGTCAGGAAATCAGTGGTATTTTGCAACAAATTATCGACATAATTTAAGAATTTTCCTCGCACATCTTTCTTCAGTTATTGGACGAGGTGAAAATAACTACTGGAAAGGTTTAGGATTGTTTGGTGGATGAGTCACCAGTAATCACCTATAAAAGTCACATATTTATATTAAACTATTTGTATTTATTTTTTAATAAATTGAGTTATTTTATATTTTCAGGAAAAGGTGATGTTTTCGGTGATAATGTTTGGGTAGAAAAGAGTCTGGGACAGTCCGCTTCGACAGTGAGAGTGCTCACATATTGCAATCTGCACTGTATTAAGCGTGAAAAACTTTTATTTGTTTTAAATTTTTATGCTTCTTTTGCCAATTCATTTTCTCGAAATTTAGTATTGACTGTGAATTTAAGGAACCGAGTTGGTTTAAATTATTATTATTATTTTTATTAATATTATTATTATTATTATTATTTTTATTATTATTATTAATTATTAATTATTGTTTTTTGTTCAACTAAATTATTTATTTTTAATAATAAATAAAAAAAAAACTGAAATATTAATAAAATTACTTTTGTTAATTTTATTTTTCACTATGCTAATTAAAATTTTTTAATTATTTTCGAACTTCCAAAAGCTGAGTAGTCTGAACATAATAATTACCATACGAATCGGGTTTGAAGTTAAACACTTTTTCATAAAGACTAATTTTCGTCCGGCCCCAGGCAGAATTTCATATTATTATTTATGCAGAAATAGTCATCACTGCTAATTTGTCTACATTCTACCAACAATTTTCCCAAAATTTTAATTTGCATCTGCAAAACTTAATTTTTTAATCAATTATGACCCCTCAATTATTAAATAATTCTGGAAATCAGTCGGCCATTTTCAGTAATTGCTTCTCCCTTAATCGTTGAAAAATGAGAATAATTAATAAATGAAAAATAATTGAAAATTTCCAAAGTTCAGTCGAATTGTTGTTTCAATTAACAAATCTAAACTTACATTTTTGTTTTTCGGAAAACTTTTTTACAAAAAAATCTATATTTTCTTTAGAATTAGAAGTTTTCAGATAATTTTTCTAAGCGAATATTTGTTTAGAAGTTTATGATTCTAGAAATTATATGACATCCCTTGATACGACAATACACAATTTTTTGGAGTCTCTTCTCTTTTCAATAACTTTATTAAAAACGGGACTAACACGAACTATATTAGAACAAAACTAAAATAAACACCAGTTATCATAAATTATGTGCAACAAAGACGAATATTATGACCAGACGGATATATAAGTTATAATTTTTAATAGATTTATATTTTTTAAAGGTGTTACAAATATTTGTAATATTTAAATGTCAATAACAAATAATTAATATTTATATTAAACATTCATATATTTATTATTAGCTACGGCAGCTTTTGTATTTATAACATTCAATAAAAACACTGCTAAAATAATTTATTTTACTAAATTCAAATAAATTACAACTTTTCAATATTATTCAAACACACAATATTTATGAGAAGTTTCTTTTCATTGTAAACTATTCATACTTTCAAAATGACAGATTTTATTCTTCATACATTTAATTCACATTAATATACTAAATTTATTATTTTAAATTTACAAAATATTTTACATAATTAATATTTTCAATCATTATTTAATTTTTAAATATATACTTACATTTATTATGAATTTCCGGTCATTTATCAATCATTTTCGAAAAGTTAAGATTTATTAAATTTTATTTAAATAAAACATTTTAATGCTTTTCTAAAAGATTTTCATTCACAAATAATTATTAGAAATTCCTTTATGTGATTTTTTACTCTTCTCATTCCATGACTTCAATGAACTTTTTTTCCAATTTCTGAATACTTAAAACTAATTAATTTTAAATTTCAGATTTCAATTATAAATTACTTTTTTTGATGCTTTTCTTCAACATTTTCAATAATTTCCGGTAATCTATCATCATTTTCCAAATTTCTAAAAAAAGTTTTAAATTATTATTTTATTGAATAAATTATAATTTACACTATTTTCCTCTTTGCCCTTATTTTACTAATATAAAGATGAAATGTGATAAAAATTTTGAAAAATCTATAAAGTGAAAATTTTTATTATTAAAAATATTCGTAATAATTGACAGCACCCATAATTTTTGTCCACGTCTGTAACTTTTTATTATAGGGTTGTTGTGAGTAGTGTATGTTTTTGTGTTTTATTTATCTGAAAATAATTATTTCTTTGATCTTCTATAATTTATGTCAGGGCCCATAAATTTTGTTCTTATTTCAAGTATGTGTGTACATTTTTTCTATATATAAATTAATTATTTTTTATAGTAGAGGTTAATTTGTGAAAATACTATATATAATTTATGATAACTGCTGTAATAATCATATATAATTTATATGAATTTAAGTTTGTTTTATATTTAGTTTGTGTTTCGCAAAATCAACGACATGAATAAAGAAAAAGAGCTTCAAGAGCGACGAAAAGAGGATTTTAACTTATCAAAATTTTCTAATGAACATCCGGTTCGAAAATTAATCTCTAAGTTCAGAATGAGAAGTGATCCAAAGTTTCTTAGAGAGCAACAGTCAGGAATTTCTATGAATCATTTAACAATGTCCAAAATATCTTCTGACCTGCAGCAAAGTTCCATTGAAGAAATTAACGATGGTGAAAGTGACACATTTGACAATAAACATGACGAAGATTTAAACAGAAACGAATTTCAGGTGTCAAATAAAAATAATTCATCGAAACAAAGAAAAAGAATAGATTGTCAAAATTGTAATACTTGCCAAAACTGTGTGGAGAACATCATCTGCCAAGTTAAGCACCATTTCGGAAGTGAAATTGACAACTTCAGCCTTCATCTGAACAATATAGATTCGAAGTTGAACACTTTAATTAACTTGCTTTCAAATAATCAAGAAGTTGAACACGAATCTTCCTCGAATTATTCAATTAATAAGTCAAGTTGTTTTGATGAAGTTTGCAGACCTTCATCCGAAAATCGAATCTATAAGTCTTTATTTTCAACAAAAAAGTCTCGAATGACCGTGGCCCCAATCGACATACTTGAGGAAAAGAAAGACTCGAGAAATGACGACAGCAAAAAATCTGAGAATAACTAAAAATATAATTAATTTAAATAAATTTTATTTTATTATTTTGAGATGATATTTTGGAAAATAAACTTTTAATTCTTTTGATTTTTAAAAATTAATTCATAGTTAAATATTGAATTTTATAATACATTTTTATAGCCGTTACTTTTAATTTTTTTTCTAAACTTTTTTGGATGTTGAAATTGACTAGCACTAATTGGTATTTTATTGTTTGATACCCCCACTAAAATTTTTAAAAACTTTGAATTAACTTTGAACTTCAGAAAAGATTATGTACCAAAGATTAAAATGTTTTCAAAGAGACATTTTAAAAAGATAGTTCGAGATGAGGTGTGGTGCCATTTGATCAAAGAAAACTACGAAAAGAGATATGTGATGTGAGAAACCAAAGAAGATCAGAAACCAAAATAAATAACGTTGAGTGAATTTAATTAAAATTAAAGTGCCAGACAAGGATTCTTTCCATTTGTACATCTGTATTAACGTTGTTGAATCTATATCTGATTGAAAAGTGCAAATCGTGTGACAAATTGCGAATTTGTGTTAGAAATCTATAAACGTATTCTGTGTTGGGTTTTTTGTTAATTGATATATAATAAAAAGAACATGGGGAGTCAGAGATTGAGAGACTTCTTACCAATAACCCAACATTACTTGAGAGCAGAAATGACAGGTAGTCATTCAAATGTATGTGCACCCAAGACATATATATTGATAACCAAGATCCAAACACAATCTAAGTAAAACTTAAAATCCATTTATAAACACAAAATTCAGACAACAATTGTGTTCACTGACATTAATCAATTCTTTCAGTCGACAGTTAGCAAGAAGTTGAGAACGAAGATGACGGGCAGTCATTCCAATTGTTGGGCTTAGAGCCAAAATTGAAACAAAAACAAATATAATTAAAACCAAAAATAAAAAGACGAGAATAAGGAAAATGGTCACTGCACATACACACGCACCGCAAGAAAAGACCAAAAATAAAATAAAACATATTAATTAAAACAAATTAAAAATATAACATAATTAAATAAAAACAAATAATTAATTAAAATTCGTAAAAAGCCTACAGCTGCAGACAGAAACATACGAGAAAAGAAATAAACTGCCAAAACCTTGCAAAATAAGGTTTAGAAAAAACACAGGCAGAAGTGGCGACCAAGAAATAAAATAGCAAGGGTAAAAAGAATATCATAAGAAAATAATAATAAAAATAAAATCCGATAACATAAAAATTAAGATATCAAAAAATAAGAAAAAATATATGAAAAATTATAAAAATAATTTGAAATTAATAAAATAATTAAAAAACCCTAAAAAACGCGAAAAATCGCCTATTGGTCGCACACAGACACAAAAAATAGTATATAAGCAGTGACCAATTTCATTATTTTAGCTTTACAATTTTGACTTTACTAAATTTTGCAACTGAAAATTTTATTTTATTCTGAAAAAGTAAGGAAGTTTTTGTTGGTTTTTTCTTCTTTTATATGTTAATGGATTTTGCTTAATTTTAATGAAATCATGTAAAATAGATATTCGTAATGTTCTGATGCTCTTTTATGTTAAATAATCATATATCTATATTATGATATATGCTTAATTTATATACGAGGTCCCGAGTAAATTAGTATATAATATACGTATTGAAATAGCCTCGGATAGGCAGATCGGCGATTCGGCTGGTGGATTAAGTTCCCTAGTTGCGATCGCGGGTCGAGTCTATCCAAAATTTCGGTCTGTCCGCAACGGGGCCTGGCAAAAAGGCACAGGACCCTCCCCGTAGGGCACCGTTAAACGACTCGCAACGGCTGATGGAAACGTCGGTCGAGGCGAGCAGAAAATCCTAAATTGAAGGAAAGAGTGCCATCAGTTAAGGGAAATATGGATGATCATTCAACGATCGTCTAGGATTCTTTTCTTAAAACCTCGAAAACCGAGTTTATCTGGGTAGGAGTGATAAGCAACGACAAAAATTGATTTTTGAATAATACAAAATGGAAATGTAAAATTAGGGAAATGTCAGACATCTTTACTAGAGTCACGTATCGCAGAAATTTACGTTCGTAACCACTAGTAATAGACTTGGCACGCCTGACCATAGCTCACAACGACCCAAGTAACATAGTACAGATTTTTACCATAGATTCAATCACTAATACCATCGACAATACATGGTAGGCACAATTAAACCAGTATAGTTACTCTCGATTCCCATATACCCGCGAAATTGAGAGCATGCACGACTAAGCTCCAACGTACTACCATCGATGCGATAATCTCGAACGTGACCTGCCAATGAGTATCAAACGAACGTCCAAGTAACCCGAATCAGTTATCGAAACGAGCAAAATAAGTGGAAATTGTCCAACATAGATAATCTTAATTATCATCAAAATCTCGGAGTTTTACCATAGCAACTAGGTTAGTGTCGCAAAAATTAATCAGCACTAATTAGTAAATGAAGGAAATACACCACTTCGCATCGAATGTACACACGGATTTTTCTCTCCAGTCTAAATCAACCTTCATATTTTTTGGGAAAATAATATTGACCTCACATTTATCAATTTTCTTAGCGTCAGTTTTAGTCCTATAAAATATTGTCATCATGGTTACTATTAGCTTCTCATTTTTAGTGTCATCGCGGAACAGAGTGCCACACTCAGGCGGATATTTACTGAGGCCGAGCTCAGAGCTCGTTTACCGGGTTGTAGTTGGGCTCAGGGCCTAAATATTATTCCAGCCCAGCACCTCCCTTCAAATCCAACTCTACCTGCACCAATTGAACCTCCACAGAATGAAGTGACGGGATCTAAACCCGGAGTATCTCAACGGCGACCAAATCAAATTGCCGTCGCCGCGAATGACACCGGGCAGAAGCCAACTTGCTCAGGGCGGCTGAAACAACGGGAGCAACAATCCGAGAAAATGATCCGCCTCCGGCCTATGAAGAGTTCGAATTTCTGGATTTAGACTCTGATGTAGTATATGCCCCAGCTGTAACGATCCACTCTCCACCTCCGTCTATCTATATCGATTTGGTGGAGGAAGTAATCGAAGCTCCACTAGTGAATCACGCCCTGGAGCAATTAAGCCTCGATCTAGAAGAAATCGCCGTTCTTAGTGGGCGCGTTCCGACGAGTCCTGTCTCGGTTTGTGTCGCCGGAACCTTAAACCAAGTGGGACAAAGCTCAACTACCAATTCTCCTCAATGTCTGCCGGTAGATATTGACGCGGAGGACAAGTACGACGATGGACGTAATTTTTCGTAACAAGAGTTACTTTTCTCGCCTCGGAACTGCTGTCAATCTATGTGTCAAAACGCGTGGCCATTAAAACTTTCCGCATCGTTCACTTAATGTTGTTGTCGTGTCGTTTATTGATTTTGAATGGAATTAAACAATTAAACTTGTTAATCGTTTTAATCTCTTAGCTGTATGAACATTATTTATCTATGTAAAAATAAATCGATTTTAATAAAATTTCCTTTTTCCTTTATAGTAAGTTAATAGCAAATAATTAGATTAGAGATAACTACGGGATAGTATAGGATTAATCCGATGATTCAAAGGACATATTTAGTAATATAATATTGTGACGAGATAGTTAAATCAAATTACCACGTTAAGTTCATTTAGAATTGTATCGAGATTCTCATAATTTCCCCAGGATAGAGCGCATGTATACTCAGTACTGTTCTAGACGAATGTAGTTTATAGATTGAGAGCGTAAGTCCTTTTAACGGCCACAAAGAACCGGGAAAGACGAAGGTCGTTCGAGTATCATTAGCAATAGCACTCACCTGCTCGAATGGCATTCGGCTGTGACGTACCGCACCAACATGATTTCAGTCATGGGTATGTAACAGTAAATTAAAATCGTGGGAGTACGCGGAAAACTCAACCCTAGATTATAACAAAAACGGTTATCAACCAGGGGTGCAAGTGAACCATCAGACACGTTTTCCCGTACGTCCAACATGATTTTTGGGGGCTTAGCCGGGATTTGAATAAAAGCTATGCCAATTGGAAAGAAATAAGGATAACATGAACCTGGGAAAGAATTGTGAGAGTATCGAAAATATCAAAGTTAAACCATTAAAATAAATATGTCAAGACGACACCCCAAGAATATTAAGGGATAATCGGGATAAAACCTTACAATAAAAAGTAATATAAATAGCCCTAAAATAGATAATAATATTTATTAAATGATAAAAGTATTAATAATTAAAATAAGGAGAATAATAAAAAGTAAAATAATACAAGTAAGGTAAAAGTAGCAATCAAATTATAAAATAAAATTAAAATAATAAAATAATGAAGAATAAAGGGAATAAATTTAATAATAATATTAGAGTAGTAACACAACTGATCAAGTATAAATTTTGTAGATGGACCAATTCAACAAGAAACTAGACCAGTTACAAACATTCATAAATATCGAGAAAGACCCAGTGGAAAAACTAGCCGAAAAAATGAAACAAATCAACTTACCAAAGCAGAATAACCTACAAACGATAAGTCTTGAGAATACAATTCCCTGCGGACATTTTTGCTACTGCCAAATTAAATTAATTTTAAATTGAGATATTATTTTAGTTATTGTTATTTATTTCAAATTTTATTGGATAATAATTAAAATAAATTAAATTAATTTTAAATTGAGATATTATTTTAGTTATTGCTATTTATTTCAAATTTTATTGGATAATAATTAAAATAAATTAAATTAATTTTAAATTGAGATATTATTTTAGTGATTGTTATTTGTTTCAAATTTTATTGGATAATAATTAAAATAAATTAAATTAATTTTAAATTGAGATATTATTTTAGTTATTGTTATTTATTTCAAATTTAATTGGATAATAATTAAAATAAATTAAATTAATTTTAAATTGAGATATTATTTTAGTTATTGTTATTTATTTCAAATTTTATTGGATAATAATTAAAATAAATTAAATTAATTTTAAATTGAGATATTATTTTAGTTATTGTTATTTGTTTCAAATTTTATTGGATAATAATTAAAATAAATTAAATTAATTTTAAATTGAGATATTATTTTAGTTATTGTTATTTATTTCAAATTTTATTGGATAATAATTAAAATAAATTAAATTAATTTTAAATTGAGATATTATTTTAGTTATTGTTATTTATTTCAAATTTTATTGGATAATAATTAAAATAAATTAAATTAATTTTAAATTGAGATATTATTTTAGTTATTGTTATTTATTTCAAATTTTATTGGATAATAATTAAAATAAATTAAATTAATTTTAAATTGAGATATTATTTTAGTTATTGTTATTTATTTCAAATTTTATTGGATAATAATTAAAATAAATTAAATTAATTTTAAATTGAGATATTATTTTAGTTATTGTTATTTATTTCAAATTTTATTGGATAATAATTAAAATAAATTAAATTAATTTTAAATTGAGATATTATTTTAGTTATTGTTATTTATTTCAAATTTTATTGGATAATAATTAAAATAAATTAAATTAATTTTAAATTGAGATATTATTCTAGTTATTGTTATTTATTTCAAATTTTATTGGATAATAATTAAAATAAATTAAATTAATTTTAAATTGAGATATTATTTTAGTTATTGTTATTTATTTCAAATTTAATTGGATAATAATTAAAATAAATTAAATTAATTTTAAATTGAGATATTATTTTAGTTATTGTTATTTATTTCAATTTTATTGGATAATAATTAAAATAAATTAAATTAATTTTAAATTGAGATATTATTTTAGTTATTGTTATTTATTTCAAATTTTATTGGATAATAATTAAAATAAATTAAATTAATTTTAAATTGAGATATTATTTTAGTTATTGTTATTTATTTCAAATTTTATTGGATAATAATTAAAATAAATTAAATTAATTTTAAATTGAGATATTATTTTAGTTATTGTTATTTATTTCAAATTTTATTGGATAATAATTAAAATAAATTAAATTAATTTTAAATTGAGATATTATTTTAGTTATTGTTATTTATTTCAAATTTTATTGGATAATAATTAAAATAAATTAAATTAATTTTAAATTGAGATATTATTTTAGTTATTGTTATTTATTTCAAATTTTATTGGATAATAATTAAAATAAATTAAATTAATTTTAAATTGAGATATTATTTTAGTTATTGTTATTTATTTCAAATTTTATTGGATAATAATTAAAATAAATTAAATTAATTTTAAATTGAGATATTATTTTAGTTATTGTTATTTATTTCAAATTTTATTGGATAATAATTAAAATAAATTAAATTAATTTTAAATTGAGATATTATTTTAGTTATTGTTATTTATTTCAAATTTTATTGGATAATAATTAAAATAAATTAAATTAATTTTAAATTGAGATATTATTTTAGTTATTGTTATTTATTTCAAATTTTATTGGATAATAATTAAAATAAATTAAATTAATTTTAAATTGAGATATTATTTTAGTTATTGTTATTTATTTCAAATTTTATTGGATAATAATTAAAATAAATTAAATTAATTTTAAATTGAGATATTATTTTAGTTATTGTTATTTATTTCAAATTTTATTGGATAATAATTAAAATAAATTAAATTAATTTTAAATTGAGATATTATTTAGTTATTGTTATTTATTTCAAATTTTATTGGATAATAATTAAAATAAATTAAATTAATTTTAAATTGAGATATTATTTTAGTTATTGTTATTTATTTCAAATTTTATTGGATAATAATTAAAATAAATTAAATTAATTTTAAATTGAGATATTATTTAGTTATTGTTATTTATTTCAAATTTTATTGGATAATAATTAAAATAAATTAAATTAATTTTAAATTGAGATATTATTTTAGTTATTGTTATTTATTTCAAATTTTATTGGATAATAATTAAAATAAATTAAATTAATTTTAAATTGAGATATTATTTTAGTTATTGTTATTTATTTCAAATTTTATTGGATAATAATTAAAATAAATTAAATTAATTTTAAATTGAGATATTATTTTAGTTATTGTTATTTATTTCAAATTTTATTGGATAATAATTAAAATAAATTAAATTAATTTTAAATTGAGATATTATTCTAGTTATTGTTATTTATTTCAAATTTTATTGGATAATAATTAAAATAAATTAAATTAATTTAAATTGAGATATTATTTTAGTTATTGTTATTTGTTTCAAATTTTATTGGATAATAATTAAAATAAATTAAATTAATTTTAAATTGAGATATTATTCTAGTTATTGTTATTTATTTCAAATTTTATTGGATAATAATTAAAATAAATTAAATTAATTTTAAATTGAGATATTATTTTAGTTATTGTTATTTATTGCAAATTTTATTGGATAATAATTAAAATAAATTAAATTAATTTTAAATTGAGATATTATTTTAGTTATTGTTATTTATTTCAAATTTTATTGGATAATAATTAAAATAAATTAAATTAATTTTAAATTGAGATATTATTTTAGTTATTGTTATTTATTTCAAATTTTATTGGATAATAATTAAAATAAATTAAATTAATTTTAAATTGAGATATTATTTTAGTTATTGTTATTTATTTCAAATTTTATTGGATAATAATTAAAATAAATTAAATTAATTTTAAATTGAGATATTATTTTAGTTATTGTTATTTATTTCAAATTTTATTGGATAATAATTAAAATAAATTAAATTAATTTTAAATTGAGATATTATTTTAGTTATTGTTATTTATTTCAAATTTTATTGGATAATAATTAAAATAAATTAAATTAATTTTAAATTGAGATATTATTTTAGTTATTGTTATTTATTTCAAATTTTATTGGATAATAATTAAAATAAATTAAATTAATTTTAAATTGAGATATTATTTTAGTTATTGTTATTTATTTCAAATTTTATTGGATAATAATTAAAATAAAAAAAATTAATTTTAAATTGAGATATTATTTTAGTTATTGTTATTTGTTTCAAATTTTATTGGATAATAATTAAAATAAATTAAATTAATTTTAAATTGAGATATTATTTTAGTTATTGTTATTTATTTCAAATTTTATTGGATAATAATTAAAATAAATTAAATTAATTTTAAATTGAGATATTATTTTAGTTATTGTTATTTATTTCAAATTTTATTGGATAATAATTAAAATAAATTAAATTAATTTTAAATTGAGATATTATTTTAGTTATTGTTATTTATTTCAAATTTTATTGGATAATAATTAAATATTAATTTTTTATTTATTGTTATTTATTTTTAATTTTATTGGATAATAATTAAAATAAATTAAATTAATTTTAAATTGAGATATTATTTTAGTTATTGTTATTTATTTCAAATTTTATTGGATAATAATTAAAATAAATTAAATTAATTTTAAATTGAGATATTATTTTAGTTATTGTTATTTGTTTCAAATTTTATTGGATAATAATTAAAATAAATTAAATTAATTTTAAATTGAGATATTATTCTAGTTATTGTTATTTATTTCAAATTTTATTGGATAATAATTAAAATAAATTAAATTAATTTTAAATTGAGATATTATTTTAGTTATTGCTATTTATTTCAAATTTTATTGGATAATAATTAAAATAAATTAAATTAATTTTAAATTGAGATATTATTTTAG
>CM039680.1:149036630-149109130 GCA_022537955.1 Schmidtea mediterranea | reverse complement strand
TAAAAATTTAATTTAAATAACACAAATAATTTCAAGGTCGAATTTTGTTTAATCGCAATAAAATTAACACGCAAGTTTAAGGCCAAATTTTAGGTATATATACTGATATGTTTTGACAGATTTTAATCTTATTTTTTCAGTATTGATTTTCAATCTCACTTTGAGATTTAACTTGAGTAATTTCATTTTGGTTAATATGCGTGACGGTTAATTTGAATTGCATGATTGACTTCACTATGAACGTATTGATTAAAAAAGAAATTTGACGCTGCAAATTGAAAATGTTATTTATGAATAATGAATTACGATGCTGTGAATTGACAATGCCAATTATGAACTTCCAACAATTATATGAATAAATGGTTTTATGCATTTGAGACTTTTACCCGATTGGTACGGTAACTTTTTTTATTTCTTTTTCGGCCCACAGCCAAAACATACAACAAGAAAGCAAAATTACACCTACTTATTGAACTGTGTAAGAGCGGTGTAAGTCCGCCAATAGTTCGTGCCCGTGAAGGCTACGGTGTGAGAACGCAGTAGCTGGAACGTCAATATTATCCGTATATAGGGGAAATTAGAAGGTAAAGGAGTAGTCTTTTGGCTGCTCCTTCATCATCCGTTTCCTGAAAAATAGACATAAAAATTTTTACAACAATCGGCTCAAAATCTCTAACACCAAGTAGTTCAGTGGGCACTCATTAAATGTAATATGAACATACATAGATTTTAAGGACAAAGAGAGGGAAATGGCAGCGGGGAAAATAGCGAAATTGTTGCAACAGTTAAAATGAATAGCCATCGAAAAAAGATTAATCTAAACGACCAAAATCATGAAAAATAATGTTTGAATAATATATAAGAATTAAATAAATTATGTGGATTTGAGACGGAAAATAAGGGTGGAACGATGCTCAAATTTTCCGAATTAGTTAAAATACTTATAGAAAATAGTAAAGTAAAAGTGAAATGTTGTTCAATTGTTAGTATAACATTCTCTTGAAACCATAAAATAAGGGCGGATCGCAGGTCAAAGTTTTCGAGTTAATTAAAACACTTATAGAAAATAGTAAAGTAAAAGTGAAATGTTGTTCAATTGTTAGTATAATAGCCTTATAAAACTGTAAAATAAGGATGGATTACGGCTAAATTTTTACTTAAGTAAAATATTTTTATAAAGCTGAGGAATAAGGATGAATCCCTACTAAAAATTTAATAATAACAATAATGATGATGATAATAATAATAATAATAATAATAATAATAATAATAAAATTAATAATAATAATAGTAGTAGTAATAATAATAATAATAATAATAATAATAATAATAATAATAATAATAATAATAATAATAATAATAATAATAATAATAATAATAGTTATAATAATAATAATAAATGTAATAGCGGTAACAATTGATAAAGTTAATGTATATAATAGTAACAATGATGATACTAGTAACAATAATAGGGAACATAGTAGTAATAATAGGGATAAGTGTAAGGGAGATACTGTGTGGATATTTAATATAACAGAAGGTTTACAGGCCATAGAAAAATCATCAACACGGACAACGATGAGAAGGATTAGGCAAATGGACATATAGATAAATGATATGGGAGTATAGGTTAACATTTGAAGGAGATAGGAAAATAAGATGACCTAAAAATCGAAAGCGAGTACAGGCCTTCTATCGGTAGCTCGTTGGACCCATGGATCGTTCGGTCAATTATGGCACTAGCAATAACGCACACTTTTTGCGGACGATTCACCCACTCGAACACAGTTCCAACGTTGCTTAGCAACGGGTGCCGAGTGGTAAGCGAAAGAATATTTGTATGGGATTGTCTGGGTAACAACCATATAGTTTCAAAATATCAACACCCAGAAACCCATCAATATAATACATTAATTACTATAAAAATTAAAAATAAAATTATTTTCTAGAAAATTAATTCAAAATATTTTTTTACTACAAATCAGTTGATACAACATTTGTTTTTCTTAACAAGAAAGTTCTATTTTATATGGGAAGTAGAAGAAATAGAAAACTTTTGAAATTACTAGCGAACTTACTATATTAAATGAAGATCTCTTTCTTTTTCAATACATTTATAATTTATATATTTTTAAGTAATATTAAAAAATTTTCTGTTAATAATTTAATGAAAACAAATAATTTTAAATGGAATTAAAAATATTTTTTCTATTAAAACTACGCCAAGGTTATTAATGTTGTTTTTATAATGCAATTGCAGTTTTTATGCAACTATAGAAACGCAAAACGTTTAAAATAATATATAAAAATATAAAATTGAATAGCAAAAATTTTACATAATTATAATTTAAATCTGAAACATGGTCAATCAAAATTTTTATCAATTGCAAACTTTATTTGACTTGTTAGTTGGTAAACATCTATTATTATTTATTATTCTATTAGGTGTATTAGAAAAGTTTCCCATGAATATTATATGTTTATTGAAGATTTAGATTTCCTTCCCAACAGAGCAAAAGTAAAAATCCTTGATATTCTATGTAAACGAGGTAAAGCTAATAAAAAGTCTATTAAAGAGGTAAAAATTTTTGTATAAATATTTAATAAAATATTTTCGTCAATAGTTAGCTAACAATCAAGTTAATAAATTGGATTTATATGGTAACGATGTAACGGACGATATCCTAGAATATACAAAAGTTTGTAAAAATCTAACCTCCCTAACTATTGCAACAGTGAGAAATTTCCCTGTTAATATTACTGATAAAGGTAAATGTTTAAATTTTATATAATATTTTAGTACCAATTTCATTTCATATTTTTATAATTTTAAAAACTAATTTGAATTATAAATATTAAAATTTGTAATCATTTGTTTATACTACTTACAAAATTTAATATATTTTTAGTCGATAAATAGTAAATGAAATATTATAGCAATTATAAGGATTGAGAAGCAGATTATATTTAACAATTTAGTAATATTCGATGTGAACCAGTGAGATATATGTTATAACCTCGTCAGACAATGGCGGATATGGTAGGTAGATGTGAGCCCCATGTACCACTAAGAGTTATTGCGTATATATTACCCAAGTCACTCCCCCCTCCCCCCTACCAGCAAACAGCACCAGTGTTTCGATTTCACGAGTGGAGTTATCGTGCAGTTTTACAATGAGTTATCGTGCACTTTTACAACGAGTTATCGTGTATTATATTTTTAGTCTTAATATTGATTTTAAAGTGCAAATATTGATTGATTTAAAATCGTGCTTATTTGATTTGGCTTCGTGGTTAGAAAATTTTGGTCGATGTTTGTTTAATGTTGGTCATGGAAGTAAACTACTAGTTACCATAGTAATCATGAATGTGTGTTATTAATAAGGTTGTTTAAAGATCCAAATAAATAGGTCAAACTTGAAGAAAAAATATGACATTTCAAGGTCAAATAAAGTAGGTCATTTATTTATGTAATAATCAGGTTATGTAAAAAGTGGTAAGTTAAATAAAGAGCGAGAAATAAAAAATGCGTCACGGTTCGCTATGACAACCATGAAAATAGGTCACGTATAAAATTTAAAAGAAATTGTTTGAACAAACTAGTTTATATTTATTTCATTTTTAATATTATTTGTCAGCAGTTTAATTTTTAAACAAAACCTCTCCATTGGATTTATTAAGTCCGTGTAAAATATAATATTGTTAGATAGTATCAAAAAAGAAATAAAAATAAATGAAATTGGAGAAAGTCAATGATAATAAGATAAGAGATTCTATTGTAAGATTTATTGTCATAAATTTTGAGATTTCTCCTTGGAATTGTCTTGAAATGAATAAAATTATTTGTTGTTTGGGAAGCAATAGAAATTATCTTTTTTTGTTGAAGGAATCCTTGGTGTTGGCCACGCGATAAAGTTATCCAGAAGTTATCAAGTTATTTATTTGAAATTCCCGAAAGTAACAAAGATTAAACTTATAGTTTCGCTGGTTCTCCTTCGTAGAAATTACTAATTGATTTGTGCATCAAAGGTGGGGTACCTATAAGAGAGAGCCTTTGTTACTTGGTGCGTTATTACTATGATGATGTTTGCAAAGAAATCATTGTATCCATGCCGATCACGATTGGTCAAATTGGGATTATAATTTTTAGATCTTATATAATCGAATTTAGATCAAATGGAGTCAGGAGATTTAAATACGATAACCATTATTTCTATATAAATCGCTTAGATTATCGGTTTTCGTAGTTGATATTATACAGAAACCTAAAAATAAGTTCGAAACAATAACAAATAAGCTCTTAAGATGATGGCTATTGATTTCTCTTTGGTTTGTGAGGTGTGGTTGTGAAACTGTCATTATTTTCATCAAATAATCGGTACAATCTTTGCCAGCTTAATCCATTGGTGAAATAGCTCGAGGTAATGTATAACGTTAATAAATTTGCACAGTATTTTAAATTCCATCGCCAGGCTTCAAAACGATAATCATTGTACACTCAGACGCGTAGAAAGAAAGAACTTTTTAAATTTGTACATATATAGCTGGTAAATCCATTGTATCAAACATCATTTGACTCTTGTTTCCACATCTTACCCGTTGACTATTCTCTTCTGATACTTCATATTCTTTAACAGTGTATAAACATCTTTTTTCTAGGGGAGCTTCTTTTGTCATATCGATCAATTTTTACTCCCTCTAATGCTGATAATTACGTATCTACATTTTCGTCAGATTTTTATTTTTCCATGTACTTCAGCACAATTAGGCGACAAAACAATTCCAGTAGATATTTTCGTTTTAATAACCAGAAATTTTAATAAAATAACATAACGTAACCTATGTAATAATCCCAAACGTTTATTTTAAATCCAAATTACAAAACTCACGCAAATTTTCGTGAAAATCCCCATTTTTATTGACACGGCCAAACAAAACATTAAACTGAAATAATTTCCAACTTTCCATCCAAATCTAAAAAACAAAATACACACAGACGCGATAACAAAAACATAGCATGCGCACACAGACGCGGGAAAATATAAAAAAATAATGCACAAATAGACGCGTTACCATAGTTTGATGTTGAGACGAAATTAGGAATATCAAAACCTAACACAGGAGCATTTGATAAAATTTATTATACTAACTCAACCTTTGTAGACGTTTTCAAATGATTATATTGCTTAATTAAGATAAATATGAAGTTTAGCATACAATATTCATTTCTAAAACAATTATATTGTAAATTTAATTAATTTTAAAACTTTGATTTCCCCTTGTTACAATTTAGCAAATCTCAAATCCTCGCACTACCGTTCGTTAAAACAAAACACAAAAATCACACTTACTTCTTTTCTTCGAAAAATTATTTTGAAAATAAGACCCCCAAAAATAAGACCATTGTCTTTGCATTTCAAAAAATACAAAAATTTAATAAAATTAAAAATAAAACCAATTAAAATAAATTAATATAAATTTTTTAAGGACTTTTTTATTCTATTTAAATTTGTTTATTCTAAAATTTTTATAGAATCAATACCAGCATCGTCATCAATTAAATCACTACATGAAAACAAAGAATGTAATTTTCATAAAAATGTTTAAAATAAAAAATACATAGAAATAATTTCCTCAAAAATCGAAAATAAGATCATGATCCTATTTTTCGTGGGTCTTATTTTCGAAGAAAACCGGTAACTCATTTTTGCACTTAAAATCAATATTATTATTATTATTAACCTGCTAAACTCGCAGTTCAATTTCAAAAGTCGTATATAAGTATGTAAAAGTATAAATATATAAATTAGGTATTTATATAAATATATGAATATGTTTCTTGATAGTGATGGTAAAAGTTCTTTTCACATGACGTGTACACTAGACAAACCCACCTGTTTTGGATTTTTAACGTGTTTTCACTTCAGAAGCGTTTAACAGGTTAATTGATTTATTTATATAAGATTTCTAGCTGCAAAGAAAAACATCGCTTTTAATCTGTCAATCAAAATTTCATTGCTGTTATTTTAATAGTTCTCTTACAATTTCTGATTTTTGTGAAAATTTTCTACAGCTCCATCAAATTTAATACAGAAATTAACACAACTTTCCATGAAATTTAGAATTATCATTTCTTTTATTACTAAATTCTTATTTTTGCCTGAAAATCCTAAATTAAATCCCATCAAAATACCACTGAACTGTGCATAATACGATCAGTCGCAGTTTTTGTTGTGTTGTCAATTTAAATGCATAAATTATCATTTTTTTGATCGAAATTTAGTAAAATGCTCTATTAATTTATATTCAGCCGGTAAAGGATTCGTCCATACTTCACTGAGTTCTATGATATAATGCCGTCATGCTATCTTGTACAAATTATTATGTTGTAAAGCGTTACTCATTTATATTGTTATTGTTCGATGACAAGTCATTAAATTTGTGGTTTTATTTAACTTATTGATCAATTGCCTTTTGACGAAAATATTTTAACTGTTATTAAATGTCAAATTAATGATTTTTGTAATAGTACGTTTTTCTCAAAATGAATAATAAGTTTGTATCTTTAGTAGTATTTCTCAACTCTTTACTTTCGCGGGTTAGCAATAAATACAAGTATATATTGATAAAAAACAGATTATCATATGGTATGATAATAAATAGGACAAAAATTAATTTATAATTTCAAATTTTTTACAAAAAAATGGACAATTTCTTAAGGCTTATTATATAATTTATTAATTATTTTATTTCTGTTATTGTGTGATTTTTATTCTTATCTCGATCGGCGATCGAGAAATACTGAATAACAATTTTGTTTTAAATTTTATTTTATTTATCAGTAGTATCATATTATGTTTCAAAGGGGATATTATTCACAACTAGAGGATAAAGCTTATTA
This sequence comes from Schmidtea mediterranea, assembly GCA_022537955.1. NCBI lineage: Eukaryota > Metazoa > Platyhelminthes > Tricladida > Dugesiidae > Schmidtea > Schmidtea mediterranea. The sequence goes on along the minus strand of CM039680.1, from coordinate 149,102,229 downwards.
TTAATCTGATGCCAAAAATTTACTATTATTAGAAAACTACGCATTGATTGTTTGTCTGAGAAAATGAAAATAAACGAAATCGTAAGTATCATATGAAAGAAGAAATTTGAAGATTCTAATGTGAAATAACCCAGCCTAACATTTCAGAGACAATAATCAAATAAAATAATAATATTAAATTTGGATTTTATAGGTTACTGAAAAAGTATGAAAAATTAAAACAAATAAAAAGTTCAAACAAAATGCAATAAAATTTAAACCAGGCTTGTCAAACTCAACCCATGTCTTGGGTCACATTAACAATTAAGACTTGTGAATGGAAGCACGAAAAATTACTACATTTAAAACATTTATTATTAATAAAAATGCATTCATTTATTAGCAAATTAATAGAAATATATATGCATGTATTTTGTGTATTTTGTTGCGTATTGATCAATCTTTGCTTTTTGTTGTTAATCTTGAATGAATGTTAAAGATTTTACAATAATTATAGGCATAAATAAATGTATGTATTTACTAATGTACGTAGGAAAAATTTCTTTCTTAAACCATATTGAATATTTCTTTTGAATTTTAGTTTTTACTTAATATTTTAATAATTATTTGCATGCCTGGTTTAAATAAAGTTTCATTAATTTTTAAATTTTAAATATTTTAACTAAAACTTTTACTGAAAAATCAATACAAATTGGTTTCGTTCAATTAATTTTGAGAAAAAGCACTCAAATACGAAAATTTGATATATAATGTTTCGTTTACCCATCTGCTCTGTGTCTGCGGAATACCTTATAATTATTAATTAAAAAAACATTTCCTTGGGGGCATGCATAATTTGAGTCAGAAAATGCATCATTGTTACCTTCTGCTTCTGCAGAATTTCAAGCTCTGCGAAAATTAACGAGAATTTGTGCTGACTCATGATATCTGCCTACTCCTCAACTAATCTTTAAATCCGCATTTTTGTTGTTGAATTTTTTTATCCATTTTTAAGGTTATTTATGAAGTAGGAAAAAAACTCCCTTAATAATTTTTTATTAATGAAAATTATTCTAGGCCTAACAAATATTCTTCCAAATTTCAAACTGTTGCGAGTTGTCCATTTAAACAACTGCCGCTACATCACAGATGAGTCAATAATAAGCCTGTCAGAAAATTGCCCAAATATGGAAGTCATTAATTTATCCGGATGCAATTTGATCGGGGACAAATCCCTCATATCTCTCGTGGAATCTTGTTCAAACATAAAAGCCCTAACGGTTGCTAGGACACGAGTAAGTCTACAATTAAAATTGTGTGCAAATTTGTAGATAAATCAATAAATAAATATGTGCTCACAGATCGAATACAGATTAACGCTAAAATTTGTTGACATTTACCAAATTATTCTAGTAGGGCACAAAATTTTATTTGCACATATATTTTACCAATAATATACGGATAAATAATTTATTCGATTTTTCGTGTTTGCGATTTTTTTTCACGTTTGCGATGGCTTCAACAATAAGTTTCGATGTTCTGCACTTAATATTGACTTGTAAACATTTCTATTTATAACTGGAAAGATTTTTGAAATAGATCTGAAATTTTATTTTTTTGACAAAGATAAATTTGATTTAATAAAAATTGATTTTTTGATAAAATTTTTCAATGTTTTTTTCATTGTTTATTATTAAATAATTGATTTTTTATTAATTAAATATATATATATATATATATATATATCTAATAGTACTTGTGTGTATGCCAGTCGATTTAAATTGATTTGATTGGTTGGTTCTATTTTTGTAATTGCAGAATTCTCTGGTTCATCTCGTGACTTTGAAATGCATTTTATTTGGCGAGGGAAATATTTTTCTTTGCTTTGGGTTTTCTACTGAGATAGATATTGGAATATTTGATAAATTATTATTATTATTATTATTATTATTATTATTATTATTATTATAATTATTATTATTATTATTATTAATATTATTATTATTATTATTTTTATTGATATTATTGAAATTATTGATATTATTATTGATATTATTATGGTTATTATTATTTTTATTGAAATTATTTATATTGATATTTTTATTATCCAATCAGCGCCGTACTATATAAAGTGCAATCGTACTGGGTCATCTATTTTTGAGGGGCTTCAAATATTAAATAGATTAGAAACACTTCTCTAATAGCAGTAAAATACTGCGATTGCAAGAAAAACAATGAGAATTCAAAATTCGTCTAACTTTCAAACAAATGGGTTTGGCTACGATTTAATTTAAAGCAAAAATGCCTAATGATTCAGTTGTATTTTATGGTATCAGAATGGTATCGATTGAAAGTGCAACACCTGAACAATAGATTATAATGATTTATTGATAAATTTGTCAGCAAAAGAGCTAGAAAAATTGCTTTATATTTTTTAATTAAAATAAATAAAAATGAATTCAATAATTTTTTTTAAAAATGTTTAGTGTCTGCATAGGGTCCTCATAAGTTACAGCACGGCACTGTACTTTGTTTTGAAAGGAATTTTGTTATATTATTGATTGAATTGGGCTTTATAAAATGTGGGTTGATCAATAAAGGGAGCACCGACAGGATATTGTGTGTAGGATTGTACATATAAAATAATTATTGATATTTCCTGGATCATTAGCAATAATTTCTGCTATTACATGTTGAAACACACAAATACATGAATATTTAGTACTCAAATCAATACTGACAGCGTTACCAGAAATTTTAATAATTGATAGTAAATCGAATAACAAAATGAAAGATTAAGTTTGAAACAAATTCTTTATTTTTTCAGTGCAAAATCCAAAGCAAACTAATTGCAAACAAATTCAAATTAAACATAAAAATTCATATTTAACATCTGCAAATTCATTTAATTGATTAGATAAAACAAAAACATTAAAACTTCTCTTTAAGTTCACAATATCCACAATTAAAGTTAATTCCATTACAATTCATAAATTACAATCTTGATTCGCGTCTGTTTGTGCACCAAAACAATCAACAAATCACAATCGCGCGCACAGATGCGAGAAACGAAATTTATAACTGTTAATATTGAAATTTTGAAATAAAGTTATATCACAGTTCATGGAGAAGCCACGTAGATTGCAAATATTATCTAATAACAATAAATAACCATAAAGATATTTTAATTTGTTTTAACACTTCAATAAATAGATATTTTAAACAGTATTACTGACGCCCTTGCATATGCGGACGTGGATCACCTATGTTATACCAACCCGCTATTGGCAATACCGTTTCTTGCATTAAATTGTGCCATATAAATTGGGTTTTTCTTTAACCTTCCTAACGCCAGGTGGGGTAATTGTGTACCCCAGTATCATAGTTTTTTTTTAACATTTCTGCTATATCTAGAACTTAATAATAAATGGGTAAATCGACCTTGTGTTTTTACGGAACTCTAAAAAGAAATCATTGAGGACGTAAATTGATTAGAGAAACAACAAAGAAATAAAATTAAACAAATAAATACGACAAGGTCATTCTCAATTAATAAGCGCATATGCAAAAAAGGGAGATAAAAACAAGATTAAAATTTAATTTGTATATCTTGACGGTTTATTCGAGATAAAGGGAAGGGATTACCGGGAATGCCTATAGAAATGGCGTCTTCAAAATTATATTTTTTAACAGCTTTCATGGATAAAAGTTAAAAGTCAATATCAGTAAGTGTCATTAGATTGCAGGCTATAAAAGAAAACACAATCTGAATCAGAACAGAATTTAATTTCTAAAAAACAAAAGTTAAAGAAAAGAAAAGATGAAGATGATTGAAAGGAAAAAGGGAAACAGTTAAAAAAAAGAGGTTACACTATTAGTTGTGGATTCTGAGTTTCAATTACAGTTGCAATAAGCACTGAAGTCATTTTAGCAATATTTAATTATTAGTGTCGCTGTAAATTGATAATCAAGTGCATTGATCAATAGAAGTTATATTGTTTGAAACAATCTTCAGAGTCAGATCAATAATTGTTAATTGCACATTTCGCCGACAACTAATTTTACCCCAACAAATGTGAATAATTATTGATTAGTTAATTGATTAATGTGACTAATAATTGATTAATCAATTGATTAATTCGAATAATTGTCCACAGGTCAGCGACATTGGCATTTATTCGTTGTCACAGAGCAAATGCGTCCATACATTGAAAGAGCTGCAATTAGATGGCTGCCATTACATTACAGATAATTCAATCGAATTCCTCAGCAGATTTTGCATTCATTTAAACATTCTCACATTTTCCAACTGCCGGCAAATTACAGGTGAAAATTTACGATTTTTCCTTGGTGATATAAAATAATTCCCAACCCGGTTCAGACCATTCTAGATACATTCTCGCCAACTTTATGGAGCGGTCAGGCAGTCAAATGAAGCAAATGTTCTGGTCGATCTCTGTTTGATTTCTCACGTTGAACTATTATTAGATTGCCATTATCATTATTATCATTATATATTTAATCAATCAATTGTGCAGTTTGTCGTGGTTTGTGATTTATTGTATTTATTCTTTTTTTTACAAACGTTTCATCGGTTTTACATTTGTTTTTGATTATGTGATTTAATTTTCAATTTAATTTTTTCTTCCCGTTTTACAATTGAAAAATAACTATTATCCTTTATTTACATGTTCAATTTTGATTTGACAAATAAATTTTATTTCGTTGACTTTGTTTTAATTTTATTGGTGGAAAATTGTAAAATGGAAATTGTGAACTTGGGCGTTACTCCTTCTATTATTTTTGGATTTAGAATTTATTTAGATCGGCCTTTGAATTTAATCAATAAAATAAGTTCAAATGTTTGGGGATCTGTGGAGCCCACAATTTCAAATATACAAACTAAAAAATCAATTAATTAAAAAAATTATTCACCACAATGATTATTGGTAGGGCGTAAATATAATTATCAGGTTTTCGTGAGCCTGTTGAGGTAAGTGCATTAAAAAGAATTTTATTTATATAGGTCGAACACACTCAAAAATTGATAATTATAATAATTATTGAGCAGATAGGTAATTCCCTGTCAGATATAGGTCAAGTAGTTTGATTTTGTTATGTAGGTGAATTAAAGGTTATTTGTTACCACATCAACTACACAGTTACGGAGGAGTCCAATAAAATAGGCTCAAGTTTGTTTGTGGTCATTTCAATTCCAAAAAACATTAGGGTATGATCAATTTTGTGTTACAATTAAGTAGGTCACGTATAAAATTATATAAGTCACATCTAAAAAATAATTAGGTGATGTTGAGGACGCGTTAAGGTCATTTTGATTTCATCTTAAGCTCCAATAAAGTATGTCAAATTTTTAATTTAAATAAATTAGGTCGAATTAAAAATTAAGAAGGACACATACTAATTAAGTGTGTCATACAGTAAGTTCTTTAAAATTTTGTATATAAAATAAATTCAAATATAATATTTCAAAATAAAAAATACTTTCATCATAACTGATAAAGAGGGAGAACAGGAGCCAGTATCCTTCTCATAGGATCAACGTTTTACTGAGACTGATGGCTCACACCAAGAATAATAATTTATGAAATGGGTTGCTATAAGAACGTGTTACGATTAAAAGCCACCATAAATAAGGAATTACAATATCTGAAAACTAATATTTTTTCAGGAATTGAAATAAATAGCAAATTAAAAGATATAGACGGATATAATAATTCTAAATCTGTGGACCATGTAATTTGAAAACTACAAACTAATTAATTAAAAATTGTTTACCTATTAATTGTGTATGAATTGTGTAAACAAAATTCTCATGTTGACATAGCTTGTCAAGTTGAGGAAATTAAAGAAGTTTATTCATTTTGTTAAGACTAACAAACTCAGAGATGATTAATTAGAGCCATCTTAAAATCAACAGAATCTCTGAAGCCATTTCCAATAGAGCTTCCATCAAATCTATTAGTTCCTCTTCAAATCACTCGTTATGCTTATTATAATACAAACAAATAATAGATCATTATCAAAATTTGTAGATTTCAAAATAATATTCATTAATTTCTGAAATATAAATATAAATTTAAATTATCTTGATGCCAGGCAGTCAGAGGCCTGCTCGACTTATTAAAGTTAATAATAAAAATTTTACCGAATTTAGATTTTTGTTTTAAATAATTATATTTTAAATAATTTATGAACAATTTAAGTAACTTATGGTTTACTAGTAAACTAAGCCCGTCATGACGGTCGGATAAGACTTAATAAATTATAAATATTGATTTTGCATAATTTAATAAGAACAATTTGTTCTGTGACGTTTTACCGAAATTTTTAGATTGAATCATATTATCAGTTTTCATTTATTATTATAATTTAAATGTTTTATAATCTAATAATTTAAATAAATTATAATCCCAAATGTCATTGCAGTTTAGAAACGTTCTAGCACTGCCTTTTGGTTCTAGACAATCTCATTAAAAATGATTTCTAGGACAAAGTCAGTCATGTCCAAATGCTATCAGTTCTAAATTGTTTGAAGGAAATTATAATGGTATTTTTAATGGGCGAAGTGCTGTTCAGGGCCCTTTTTTCTATAAAACGCTTTGAATGTTTATAAGTAAAAATAGTAAATTTCAGAGTAGTCAAGATCAAATTTATGGATAATTTATGTTAGGTCGTCAATTGGGGCATAAAAGTTTTAAATGTATGAATGATAATAATAGAATTTTATTTTTGTTTTAATCTACTAAACAGTTACTAAATTACCAATAAAAATTTACAAATCTATTCATTTTGATCAGTGTATTGGGAACTTGAAGGATTTTTTGAATTGAATAAATATTTGCTAAGTAGGAACGTAAGGATATAATGTATATAGATTGAATGTATACATATGATAATTTTTTGGGTCAAATGTGATATAACTCCATCCCAACAAAATAGAGCATTTGATGATATCTAACTATGATTTTATATGATGATTTTTAATGTTTCATTAAATGCGAATTTTTATTATTTAACAGCCATTTTAATTTTTAATTTTATTATTAATTATTTTTTTATTTATTTGTAATAATTTATTTATGATCTTTTTATTTATAAATAAAGAAATAAATAAATCTCATTTATAATTTATTATAATTTCTTTTTTTTAAAAACTATCCAAAATAAATAATACTTTTATATAATTAATGAAGACGCCAAAAGTAACTTTAGGCTACTATTTTATAGATTTAATGAAAATATTAGTTTTATGGAATAATGACTCCAAAAATATTTTAAAAGACAGTTTTAAGTATCTTAAAACGTGATTCATAAAATGACAAAAAATAGTGATTATTATTATGCGGAAGAGGCACAAAAATATTTAAGAATGGTGGGTTTCTAGGTGGTGAAATTTTTATGGTTGCTAATCAGACAACCCCATACAAATAATTCCGCTTACCACTCGGCACCCATTGCTAAGCAACGTTGGAACTGTGTTCGAGTGGGTGGATCGTCTGCAAACAGTGAGCGCCATTGCTAATGCTATAATTGCCCGAACAATTCATGGGTCCAACGAGCTGTCGATAGAATACATGTGCTCGATTTTTAGTTTGGGTTGCCAATTGTTTATACCAACAACGTTAGGGCGAAAATGAGAACGACGATAGCTTGGGACTATTTTGCGGTAACAACAACATTTGAATATAATGATTGAAAATTATGAAAGTTGGCGCTCCGAATAAAATCTTAAAAGTTTTCTTATTCAAAAGCTTTAAGATTGAATGAAAACCTTTTGCAATGCTCACCAAGATTGGAAATTTTATTCTTTCTTTGCTGATAGAATGTTCGGGAATCAAATTGGAATTGTCAATATCTAACCCTCACCATAAACATCATTAGATTGATCAATGCAAATACTTAATTTTATTTTCGTGGTTGTTTTGGTAAGTAAATTGTTATTTTTAATTAAATGTTGTTTACGTTTCTTGTGTAAAACTAAGCTAACAGTAAAATTTTTAGTTTAGACACAATATTCAAATGAAATTCTTTGAAAGTTGTAGTGATATTATTATCCTGTTTGAATTTAGAAATCATTTTAATATGCTTTGCAGTGATTCTGGTTTCGGTATGGTCAATTTTTATTTCGATTTTAATAAAATTCATTCGTTTACTTATTTTATTTGCTGTTTATGTAATTTGGGTTAAATTATCTAGTGGCTGAGGGTACACATTTAATTTCAAGTGATTTCTCCTAACTTGGTATGATTTTAGTAAAATCCAAATCAACTTTAATTTATTGTCTTTGTAGTTTAACGCGTTGAATTCATTAGCGTCTTTTATGTTAATTATTTAATTTGTTATGCAAAACCTAACGTCGATTCTAGTCAATTAAAACTATCCGATTCTATTTAATTTTAGCCCATTAGTTGAAAGTTTTTAAATGTTAAGATTATTATTTGACCGTCAAAACTTAATTTTAATCTTAATCCTTTTATTATTCTACGCTTTCTGCTATAACTTTATTAAAATTTATGTTGGAAGCTTCAGATCAAATTCTTCAACTTATTAACATTCGAGTTTAATCAAATTTAGGTTTAATAAAAAGTTTCGTTGCAGCAATTTGAGCTATTCCCCACTTTTCATACCTTCATTTGACCCCAAGGTATTGATTGTGTTTATATTATATTTAAGAGTGCCCACTGGACTGCTCGGTGTTCAAAATTTTAGCCGTCTGTATAATTCATTTTAGGTCGAATTTACTGGCGTTAGACTAAGGAAGAACGAGCCGAAAGACCTATTCTTCGATCTCCCTTCACCACTATAAGTTATCATTTTACGTTTAGATTCGCCGTTTACCACTAGCGAACCCTCGCGGTCACAGTTCCGTTGCAAATGAACTGCGCTTACACGGAGCCGTTGATTGTGTATAGTTATTTTCTTGTAGGATGTACTGGCTGTGGACCGGAAAATTTTCGACATGAGTTTTAGATAAGATATAATAAAATAGAATACTTGTCCGAATACATATAATTCATTATCCATAATTGTTACATTCCTAGGCATAATTGGCAATCATTTCGTTCTTTAAAAACATTCATAGTGCAATTATAGGCATTTTCATTAAAGGTTCCTTAGTTCGTCAAATTGGAATCCTCGTAGAAAGTCGGTTCTGGAAAAATAATTTCTCTCACTCAAGCTTCCTGTATCACACAAAAGCGCTTCAGTTCAAGAATAATTTTGCTAGTGAAAAGCAGTAAGAGTTTTTCACCAGGAAAAAGTGATTGATATTATGTAAAAATGAATCGGTATATATACTTATTCTGTGACCCTAACCTTGCGTGTTATTTTTAGTGCGATAAAACAAAATTTGACCTTGAAATTATTTGTGTTATCTAACTTTAATTTTTATAATTTTAAATTGAAAATTTATGTCTAAAATTTTTAATTGAATTTTTCCAAACAAAAATATTTTATTTTAAATCAATTTTATTCATTAATTTTTTGCTGTTATATAAATTGTCATTTTCGGTCAAATTCTTGTTATTATGATATTTTTATGTAAATTCCGTGCTGATCTTGAAGCATCTTTGTTATTATTTTAATTTACTTTTATGTTTTTTGATATTATATTTAATTACATTTTCCTCATAGTTTAGGATTGTTTATTTGGTGTTAATAGGTTTGAATTTGAATCTGCGTGCTGTGTTTGCGTGCTATTTCCGATCCATTTAAACAAATCTCTGTATTGGCCCAACAAGAATAATAATACAATAGGCGCTTCAAATATGATTGACGAATGGTAAAGTATTTTTTCAGTCAAATCATATCCAAATATTGTAAGAATTGGAAAGTTAGTAATTTATATTGCAATAGAAATTAAAGCACACGAATCTCACTGAGCTCAGGAAGATGAAATCAAAACGCATTTTGTTTACACAATTAATAGAGTAAACAATTTTTTATTAATTAGTTTGTATTTTTGAAATTACAGAGTCTAAGAATCTCCACAGATTATAAATTATTATATTATAATACAATAATAGATATTTTTTTTATTTGCCATTTATTAAAACCCCCAAAAAACATTGATTCCGTAATGGTGGGTTTCTGGGTGTTGAGATTTTGAAGCTATATGGTTGGTACCCAGACAACCCCATACAAATAATTCCGCTTACCACTCGACACCCGTTGCTAAGCAATGTTGGAACTTTGTTCGAGTCGGTGGATCGTCCGCTAAAAGTGAGCCCTATTACTAATGCTATGACTGACCGAACGATCCATGGGTTCAACGAGCTGCAAATAGAAGGCCTGTGCTCGATTTCTATTTTTAGGTCCCATTATTCTCCTATCTAAGTTTTTTTGTAGGGATTCGTCCTTATTCCTCAGCTTTATGAAAATATTTAACTTATATAAAAATTTAAACGTACTCCATCCTTATTTTACAGTTTTCGATAAAGTATTTTTGTTAATTCGGATAATTTGAGCAGAGTTCCGCCCTTATTTTACAGTTTTTTAATAAGGTGTTTTAAGTATTTGCACAGCGTTCTGCCCATATTTTACAGTTTTTTGATAAATATTTTAATTATTTCGGAAAATATGCGCAGCGTTCCGCCAATATTTTCCGTCTCAACTCAAAACAATTTATTTAGTTCTTAAATATTATTTAAATTATTCCTTTTTCAAGATTTTAGTCGTTCGGATTGACCTTTTTCAGATGGCTATTCATTTTAACTGTTGCAACGATTTCGCAATTTTCCCGTCTACCCTTTCCTTTTCTTTGTCCGTATGATCTAGTTGTGTTCATATTATATTTAATGAGTGTCCACTGGACTACTTGGTGTTAGTGATTTTGAGCCGATTGTCGTTTAAAATTTATATCGATTTTATCGAAATTGAGTGAAAGAAAGATGAGCCAAAAGACCCGCTCTCGTGCTACCTTCTTTCGCTATTCAGTGGCATGAATTGACGATTGGTGTGCGTAACGCCAGAACCTTCACGTGCACGAGATATTGGCGGATGAACCTGCACTTACACATCTCGATAGTTTTATAAAGTTTGCTAACTTGCTGTATCTTTTGGCTATGGGCCGAAAAATAAATAAATAAATGTTACCATATAAGTTGGATAAAAGCTTCGATGCATAAATTTTTTTTATTCGGCATGTCATATTTCACATAGTAATTCGGAAGTTCATTAGAATAACATTATTTACTCGCTTCATCACAAGTCATTTAATCATTATCGATCAATAAATTCATAGTGGATTCATTCATATACCTTCATTTTTAAATCATAAGTCAATACACAACAACTGAGAGTTGTCGTGTCCAGACAAAACACTTACCAGTGTTAATTGCCTGAAAGCACGGCTCACAGTTGTAACGTACACCTACTAAAACAATCAGACTGAAAATAAGATTGCAATTTAAGTGTGCAAAGTGTTGGGTTTATGGTTCCGTTAACCTTGACCCCAGATGTAAATATTTTCTTGCCCCAATGGTTACCCGTCACTAAGCAACGTTGGTGATGTAACCATCGGTTTTTGAGATCGCCAAAGGTGAGCGCCGTGTAGGAACTCTCTGGCCCGACCTCAAAGCTGGGTTCAAAGCACTACCGTTAAAAGGTATGTGTGCGATTTACTTTTTCTGGTCCTTCACTTATATGGTGATCTTACATTCTGTTCTTCTTGTAGCTGTATCCTATTACTACTGATATATAATTTGAAGGAATTAATTCAAGCAAAACATTTATCGATAGTCCGTAAAAACAGTTCCAAATTATTGTTCCGTGTCTTTGCACCAGGGCGTTTAGCTCGTTCGGACCTTCCCGGCTTGTGCTTGGGTACTTTGGTGCCTGACACTGTCGCAGACGTCGCTTTCCTGTAAGCCAATTGCGCTGGAGCGAATACCAGCGGGTAGGTTACCGCGTTGCCCTCCTGGTACGCCGATAACGCTACCTCAAGGCCGCGTATCTGGATCTTTTGTGACTGGGTGAGCTGCTTCTCCTCAGCCCACCCTCGTTGTGCTGCTGTTAGTTTTTGATAGATCATCTTGGTCTTTCCGGGTTCAATCCAGGTGGCCTTGGTTTGTTGAATTTCCTGGTTGAGTTGTGCTATTTGCTGTTGTAGATTTTTGTTGGCCGTGCGGACTTTGTGTAGCTTTTGTTAAAAATCTGAACTCAGTTCATTTATAAATGTAAATTATACTATTTACTTCCATTATTTATCATAACTAATATTTAATCATCGCACCCCAATCCGCACCCTAATAAACCTCTATTTCACTAATTCGTTTTTGTTAAAGATGTGTTAGTTTTTCAAGAAAATATTGGCGCAAACCGTCTAAAACACTATTTAGGAACATTTATTAAGTATTTATTGATGATAACACAGGCGTCATTAAAGTCAGCGTCGGCTGCACCTAGTTCCACGATTATCGCATCTTCGGCTTGGTTGACTTCGTGCATACGAATGATCGCAATGATGGTTCGGTTCTTCTTCCACGTTTCTTAGCTCGCGAGGGAGGACTTTCCGTGGGACCACCACGTTCATTTCTCCGGTCCGGCCACGGAGTCTCGGGTCGTCCAACTCGAACGAGACATTGTAGTTGGGAAAATACCCATCAGTACTGGGTATTCTGCCTTCCGCGATGTCGGCGTTCACTTGTGCCAGGTACTGTCTAGCCTTGGCAACTTGGCAATTTGTTTCCTTTTGATGCTCCTCCAGTCGAGCTAATATGAATTCTGCCTGTCCCCTGATCTCCCGGGCCGGGTTCCTGCCAGGTTCGCGCTTTCTGACCACATATGGGAGTTCTATGTCTTCTGAACTCCCTTGATTACCGGCTCTTGTTTCTCGAACGGGAAATATCGAAAATCCCGCGTCCCACATCGCCTGCCTGCACCTGGCTGCTGAGTGTGCAGGGAATCTGACGATGACTCGGGACGCATCGATCCATGTGTCCTCTAAATTAGAAAATATCAATCTAAGCCCATTTTGGGTTTCGTTCCCAAGAGCTTGCTAGGGGTCCTCAATATTTGATATGGCCTACGAAGGTTAAGCCTTCTATTGGGGAACGCGGTTGTTATTTCGGTTACGTTTGCTAAGACTGCACTTGGACCACTTACTAAAAAAAATTCTGATGATATTGTTCATTAAAGGTTTTATATTGGCGGCTCAATTTTATCCACCCTACAATTATGATTTCCCGGTGGTTGAATCAAGAGAGTAAACTTTTTTTTTTCTTTTCTAAATTGTCTTTTATTTATATGCTGCCTTTCGGCTTAAATTTGCGAGCTGGGCTCAGCATTTATTACTATTGGTTTTTATCTATCGTACACAAATCTGCAACGCCGATGCAATTACCAGCGTTGCCTCGTAACATACTCATGTAAGGCTGAAGGGGAGGGCCAAGGCATTTTTAGTTTATGAAACGTGCGCACGGTATATGTGATAGCATGCGATTACTGCATTTGGTCATGCTATCCGGGCAAGAGATATGATGTTGGTCTTAGTCAACCCTATTTTGGAAAGAGCGGATTATTTTTCTTGTCACATGTGCCCAGGCATCCAATCACTATAGCAGATATAGTCGCTTTTTGCTAGATCTTTGTATTTAACATAGTTGTCTTCGCGCGCTTTTTCAAAGTCTTCTCCTGAGTCATATGGCACTTTTAAGTCCAGAACATGTATTTCTTTATTCCTCTTAGACCTAATTACCATGTCAGGTTTCAGCTTTGTTGGTATTGAGATATATTTGGGTGATTTTTCCATATCAATCTCAAAGCCAATTTTCTATAGGAAGGCAACTACGTTTATTAGCACATTTTCGTGTTTCATTCTTCTAGCGTTTGGTTTGGCAAGGCAGTGATTGAACATATAGGCTTGAGTTTCTTCGTCCAGGTGGCAAAGTCTGCACTTAGTGTCAATATTATACTTGATACGATACGCATTATAATTAAGATTCAAAAGGTTATTTCTTGCACGTACTAAGAAGTAGACTGTGCGTCATTAAGGATGTCACTAGCTATTAGGTATTTAGCTGTAATGCTTCCCCCAATCGCAGTCGCAATGTGTCCTTGCACTCTCATTTGACACCATTGCTCTGCATTGTAAAGACCCACGAAGTCGTGGAGTTCTTTGGAAAGTGTACCAAGATCAATTGCAAGGTGCAAAGTAGCATTGTGCTTGGCACATCCATCTGGTATACCAATTGCTTTTTGGTTTTGGCTTATTAGGTTGCCATTCTTTATCCATGCTAGGAGACGGTTATTCAACAAGGTCGTGAAGATTCTGTAGGCAGTATCCATAATCGCCAAAGGTCTCTATGAGCTTGCTTTGAAACTTTCATCCTGTTTTCCAGGTTTTAGAATCAATACCGTTCTGTAAAGTTTCCACTTTCTAGGGCATACACCATTCCTTAGCACGTTATTGCAGATTGCAGTAATAAGACCATGCTTCGGGGATATATTCTTCTAATCTCCAATTGTAGTCAGGTCCATCCCCGGTGCAGTACTGTCAAGTTGTTTCATGACACGAGTCATATTTTCACAATCAGTGACGCCATTCTTGTCCGTGTCAGGGTAGTATGGTAAAGTTATAGATGATGTGATAGAAGTAGGGCATTCTGAGCTCGCAAATGTCTTTAGGAACTTTGTCATTGGTGGCCTATGTTTTATGTCATCGCTCTCCCATATTTTCGTTATTTCTTGTTTTTGGTTGATTTGAAACTTCAGTCTCTTAACGCAGAGCAGCTCGGCAGACTTTTTAATACGTAAGTGTATAATATCCGTTTTTGGCTTCTTTGCTTTGAAGTATTTTCCGGGGTTTAATCTACCGTTAATCCTTTCAACCTCACACAAAGTCTCTTCATTTGTAATGGCATCCAGATCAAGTTGAAATAATATGTCCTCGATAAATATCTTGTACTTTCTGGCGTCACTATCAGGAAACTTTGTGCAGTTCTATTTCTGGATTATTTGTTTCATTGTTTCCCTCATGGTTGATATATTAGGTATTGTGATTGTAGAGCTTGTCATTAGGCATTGGATGAAGTGACATACATATAAAGATGAGAGACTCGCCTCATGGCATATAGGGTAGTCAATCTCAGTGAGTTGAAAATGTAAGTTGCCAAAAATATTCTGAATGTAAGGGATGGTCTTCAGGATGTCATTAGCAAGATCAAAGTGCAAAGTATGACTATCATCTGCAGTTGGATCGATAATCAGCGCAATACTATCAGGAGCTTTTCAGATTTAAAATGTTGGTCATTTGTTAATTAACCTGTTCTTACGATGTGTCATGGTTCCCTCGGTGAAGAAAAAAACATTACGATGAATATTATAGAGTAGTCTTTCATTGTGTAGGTATTATCATGGGTAGACACGGGATTATTGTCGTTAGCTTAATCAGGAATTTTAAACATCGTCTTCCACAATCCGTCTAAATTGTTATCATTATTCCGCCCCGAAATCATCTTTCTAATTCCCTCTTGGTTTCTACAATTATCATTAGTTTATACAAAATTTTATTGTCATGATTCCTTATAACATTTGATTGATTTTTTTACGAATTCGGAATTTTATTACTATTAGTAGTATAGACTTTATCCGTCGTTAGTTACTTGAGTACCACTATTATTATTGCCATATACCTTCTATTCCCAAATGTCCCTAAATTTGAATATTACTACCGTCACATAATAGATTTCTAAATTATATTATCATCCTCTAACCGATTTCTAAATTGTAAATTATCATCATCTAGCAGATTTCTAAAATGTATATTATCATCATCTAACAGATTCTAAAATGTATATTATCATCATCTAACAAATTCCAAAATGTATATTACCATCATGATCCGACTTCTAAGTTTCATAATATCATCATAATCGGATCTCTACATTTTACATTTCCAGATATTTTACATTATTGTCAATATAGAATTGATTTCTAAAAAACTTTATCATTATCATCATAGAGTTGATCTCTAAAAACTTTATATGAAACTGTCCTCGTATGACAGATTTCTAAATCCTTGTATTATTGTCATCATAGAATTTGCTTCAAAACATTGTATCATTATCATTATAGAATTAATTTCAGAAAAACTTTATATAAAATTTTATATCATTATCATCATGGGACAGACCGTTTTATAACGTTACAAAATTTTTACTATGATTATTAACGCATACCATGCCCTTTCTGAGGTTTCAAAATTCAAAACTTTCTTATTACCATTGTCATGCAGCATATGGTTCGTCCCAATTTTAATATGGTCATTGTCCCTTATAAGATTTCAAAAATGCCTGAGTGCAGAGGACTCGCTGGCCTAATCCTTTTCTTATTGGCATGTTGATGAATCGATTCACCTTAGGTATTGGCTCGATGTCTGACTATTTCATTAAAGTGGTACGTAAATTGGGAGCTTGCATTAATCGAATTTTTATCTATTGGAGCTCTCGGGGATCTTACCGGTCTCGTTAATAACGGACAGCAAGGGGTTGACTGGGTTGGGTAGCTAAGGCTCGGGATTAATGATTATTAGATGAAATCAATTTATTAATTTACCTTCAAAGTGTCTCATGTTTCTATTCCTGGATTCCTCAGTAGTTAGGTCTACAAATTGTGAGCGTTTAGTCATCGAATTATTAAACTGTATAATTTGAAAGAGTACGCCTTATATATGTGTCCATGCAGGCGTGTGTGTAGTGCTAATCTACATCGTCAATTCCAGTTGGTGTGTTGAAATGGTATTTCTGTCAATTCAGCGAGGATTGAATCGATAAATTTTGTAAATGTCAACTTTCTCTTGTATAAGTTGGCATTTAGTAAGCTGACTATTCACTACTTTTGGATTTTAGTTATTGCGGGACAAAAATATTTGTATTTATACGCGTCTTATTATGTTATTATTTTTGGTAGCCTTTAGGTATTTCAAGCATTCATTTCGAGGAACCGTGGACAACTTTTTGGAATTTACAATGGTTAGGGCAGATTTATTTATTGCCAGATCATGGATTGGTCTAATGTCCTGCAGCCCATTTACGAATGTTTTATTTTAGATTTATACGTCGTACTACGCTCGCACTCTCCCTTCCGAAATTGCAGTTTCCATTTCCGGCCGTGATGACTCGGTGCTCTGGAGGGTCAAACGAGAAAACTTATCTCCGGACTATTTGTATTATGATTCACTGTGGTTCGTTGTGAAAATAAAATGCATGAATCTGGGTTTTTTCATTCTGTGATGTTCGATTTCGATGGTTGGTCATAAATTTTGTAATTTGGTTTATTATTTCGGAAAGACGTATTTACCTATGACGAGTAGCTTGTATTTTTTACATGTTATTAGTGTTGCCTATCAGTACTAGTCATCCACTGATGTTTCTTGCTTTATAGGATTTGACCAACCTCAGCAATTTGTGGATGTGTGGTTTGAGTTTTGTTATGGTTACAGGTTAAATCATTTGGTTGCATCATATGGCGGAACTAGCGTCAACGTTATGAAGGGTTTAATATCGGCAATTAATTAACTAATTCAAGGAATTAGTGGCAGAAAATCTGATTTACCTACAGGATTTTTAGTATGATTAAATTTATTTTGTTCATTATTTGGATCGAAGGTTATAAGTATTTGCCAGGTTCATGTTCTTTAAAGTTATCTAACTTTACTTATTTTAAAGGTGGGTATATCATATTTATTTCACTATTTCATATTACGAGTTGAAACGATACTTTATCTATTTTCACCTTTAGTATAGGTGGGTAAATTGCCGTTATTTCGTTATTTTAAACAATTAAACATTTGAACAAATATCCGTTTTAAGATAGTCAATATTTGAAATGATGGCCACATTAAATTAATTGGGTGAATAAATTCTGGCGAATTTTTTAACACTAGTTGATTATTTTTGAATTTTTTAAAGCCGTAATTAATCCTTTGAGGGAGTCAGAGTTCATAGCAACGATTTTACTTTAGTTATCGAATTTCCCGTTCCTTCCCTTTAGTTGATTCTAGGTGAGTTTTGTGTTTATATTACAAATTTGGAGTGCCCACTGGACTACTCGGTGTTTTGATTTTAAGCCGTTTTGTAGATCTGAATTTAGGTCGATTTTATGAGAATTGAGTGACGACGAAATAGCTAAAAGTTTATTTCCCCTTCAACCCATTTCCCCTATACGGAATAATAATTGACGTTTCAGCTACTGCGTTCTCATGCCGTAGCCTTCACGGGCACGATTTATTCAATTGGGGTGTATTTATTTTACTTTCTTGCGGTGATGTGTCGGCTGTGGGCCGGAAAAATTTCGACAAAAATATTATTTATATAACTTTTATTGGACATCATATACATCGATCATAAACGTATTTGTCATATTCAGATTCAAAATTCACATTCCAACATTTCCCCACGCCGACATCTCAAACAGAGCTCGTATGAGGTTGTTTGGATGCGACGTGGAGAAAGTTATCAAAACATCTCTTCCCTCACATCAAAAATTGTTTTCACTGAGTAAGACTAATTCAAAACTTCGGTTCAAAAATTTGCTTCCAAAAATTGTTCGATTTTTTCAGATTAAAACTGATTAAAATTATGTGAAAATGAATCGGTATATATAACTATTGTACGACCCTAACCTTGCGTGTTAAATTTGATTTAGTAAAACAAAATTTGACCTTGTGATTTTCTGGTATATTCTAATCTTAATTTTATTATTTTGTAATTTAATTCGACAATTTTATTTTTAATTTTTTAATTGAATTGTTTCCAATTCAAATTATTTAATTTTTGTTCCATTTTTATGGATTTTTGCATTTTTTGATAAATTGTAGAATTTTGGTCAAATTTTATGTTTTCATGTTATTTCTATGTTTATTTCGTGCGGATCTTGTTGCACTTTGTTATTATTTTAATTTATTTTTGTGTTTCTTGATTTTATATTTAACTGTTTTTCTTTCTCATATTTTTGCAGGGTTAGTTGGTGTTTTATGGGTCTGATTTTAAATCTGCATGTTGTATTTGCGTGTGTATTACCGATTCATTTAAACAATTCTCAAGGCCGTTTGTGTTCTGACCCAACAAAAGTAAGACTCCAAAAAAGTGTTTTAAAAAGTTTATAATTTGTCGAAACACATCAGTATATATACCTATAAAATTGACCTTAACCTTGCGTGTTATTTTTATTGTAATAAAACAAAATTTGACCTTGAAATTATTTGTGTTATCTAAATTAAATTTTTATTATTTTCTTAATTTAAATTGACAATTTATTTCTCAAATTTTTAATTGGATTTATTCAAACAAAAATATTTCATTTTTACTCATTTAATTCATTAATTTTTTACTTTTATATAACTTTTCGTTTTTCTGTCAAATTTTCTTGTTATTATGTTATTTTTTATGTAAATTTCGAGCGGTTCTTGATGCATTTTGTATTTATTTTATTTTAGTTTTATGTTTTTTGATTTTATTTTTATTTATATTCTCTCAAATTTTGGGTGTTTAGTTGATGTTATATTTTGTATTTTAAGTTAACTTGGTGCTGGGTTTTCGTGCTATATTACTGATACATTTAAACAATTATCAAGGCCATTTGTGCTCTGGCCTAACAGTAATTATGGTGGGTTTTCACTCTACCTTGGCTTCTAATCTAATGCGTTTTATAGAACTCATTTCTTACATAATAAAAAACCTCTGATTTGTAACAATTTGTACAAAATCACCGAGTTCGTATTATCGAAACCTCAACAATGTAAAAAAAAGATAAATTGTATTAAAAAGTTACATTCATAACTGACATAAAAAACGTCTTTTTTCGGTCGTGAATATGATTTATTCTGTCTTGTCTCTTATTTTTCAGCGAAATATTTAATCTTATTAAATTGATTAAAAATATCAAAACCACCAAAACTTTATATTTATATTCTACAATACAAAAAATAATTTCTATTACAGTTAAAATAAGGATTTGCATAAGGAATTCTTAAAGTGTGCCTCGGAGATGAGCGATTCTTCTTTCCATGCTGAAATGACACGAGAATTATGAATCAAATAAACTAAAATTGTTAATAGTACTTTGTCATTGTCGGCATAGTTCTATTTTCTAGTGTATATTTATCAATATATTCAGATATATTGGGATATTTTGACATTTGTGACTTAAAATAATCTTTCTCCTCTTTTTTATAAGCATTGTGCTGCTTGAATGTCATTGGCTTATTCATTCCGAAAGACGCGCATTGGTTCAATGGGCAATCAGATTGAAACCAAGTTGTTGAGGCTGAATAAAATTAAGTTGGTGAAATATTACTCAAAACGGACAACTGTAGGGCCTGTGACATTTAATTTTTAATTAATTTTAATTAAATTACAATTGCGTTATTCAAAATAATAAATATTTAATTTCGTTAAAATATTTTCACTTTTAACATGATCGCCACCTTTTACAATTTTAAAATATACCAACAGCTTTTGAATATCATCAACCATTCATCGATAATATTTACATCTAAATTCAATCGTGGAAATTTTTGTTTTGTTTAATTCTTGTTTTTACATATTTATGTTAGCGCGAAACAAAACTCATTTAAAAATCGAAACTGTTCGAACTGATTCAGATAACAAATTATTGTATTCTCTTAAAGACGTAGGAAATGGAAAAAATATCATCGATATACGATTTATACTTGAGATTTATACTTGAAGAATGTGCAATTAAAAGATATTGGAGAGTATATGTTTGCAGATCAAACGAAAAGGTTTAATCTCGATTTATTGATAGAAAAAAAGTCTAATTAAGATAAAGTAATAGTTGAATCAGAAAATATTCCTCACATTTTCATTTATAAACTCGGTTCTACTTGCAACACTATCAAACTTGAAGAAACGCAAAATTTTGATATCAAATTCACGGTGAAAAATGTCTGGGTTTAAACTAAAAGATATCCTTAATTTTGATAAGAACATGCTTTTATATTTATTAAATGCGCATACATGAATGGTGGAATAAGAAAGAAGGATACAATCCTAAATGCTTCATTAAAATCATGGATAAAGTCCAAATCTTCCAATACTTTCAACTATATGAATTCATAAGTATAAAACGGCGATTCCTTGGTAGCAGCATGAATTAATATATGAGATAAGTGAATAACAAAATAAGCCCTTGCTGCGAAGTAATAATTATATTGTTGAAAAAAGTTTCGATTATTAAATAATCCTCTTCAGTTTCTTTTGGAAAAAAAATGGGAAAAAATGTTTTAAAAGAAAAGAAGTTATTTAAAATTTTGAATTCGATAAAAACGTAAGATGTCTTATTTAAAAATTTTAAAAGGAAAATTTAAACAATCACAAACAAAAAATAAATATTAAATGAAAATCAGAACGTATTTGAGGATTGAAGATGATTATTTGATAATCGAAACTTTTTTCAACATTATAATTATTACTTCGCAGCAAGAGTTAATTTTGTTACTTTTGACGATCTTTCGCTTCTACCAGAATGAATAAGGTAAGAGTAATGTAATACCAATACAAGTAATTAATTAAAAAAATTTAATTCATCAATCATTAGGAAATAGAAACCAAAATTTGATTTTTAATTACTAATGATTATAACATGAATTAAGTAAAATTTAGAGGGATTTTGAAATGAAATTTACTAAGGTTTCCTTAAGTAAATACGAGAAAGAAAGAAATCTATAAAAAATAATTTTATCTAAACATTCCATTTATCAGTGACATACTCAACTTAAAGATCCAGAAAAAACTCAATCGCACTGGGCTTCCAATTCCTTTATCACACAAGTCCTGGACACTGAGACAAGCACTAGCAAACAATACAAAAAGAGAAAACATTTACACAATGGAAAATTGCCAGACACCAAAGAAAACGTAAAAACGTTGTCTACTGCATTCCGTGCAATGCATGCAAAGAAATATACATTGGAAATACACATAGAAACATACACCAAAGAATTAAAGAACACCTGGATACAACTGGAAAATCCTCAGTATATAAGCATCTCCAAAAATGCCAACCAAGGAAAGTATTTCAACCAAATTCTTGGCCATTAACAACATCCAAACAAATATCAGATTCAAAGAGGCAATTTAAATAAGCACCCGTCAATAAACTCTTAAGAAAAAATCAGTGAAATCGCCAGTCTGATTTGATGTTGACTCTGATACTTAGATATAAAAATAAAAAGAAGGCTTTTAGGAATAAAAATCAGAGTAAAATTATGTTTATGTATATAAGTTGTTCATGGAGGGTTATTGGAGAGGTTTTTCTTTGTTAAAGGAGGGAAGGCTTTTACATACTTTTCATAGAGAAAATATTAAAAATGACGAAAAAGTTGGCCTCACACACTTGGAATGAGGAGAAAATTCAGAAATATTTATTGACACATTGCATAAAAGATAAAGAAATCAAAACATAAATCGAAATGAATGATCTCAAGAGGATGGAACAGATTAAGTAAACTATAAAGATAGAAAAAGTTAACAATGTTATTGAACAAGAAAACATTGTGAGATAAATACGACCTACAACCGGGGGAAAGAACTTTTAGAGATGTGGTACAAGTAGGAGCCACGAAGAGGAAAATCAACGAATGGAAACGTAATATGAAAATGAGAAGTCAATGTTATGCCCAACAATCAAATGTCATAGATGCAATGCACGAGAATACAAAGAAAGAGAGTGCTATAAAAATATGGAAAGACGAAATAAAGGAAGAGATCGAGACCAGAGGAAGATGTCAGGAGGAAGAATGCAAAGAAATAATTATCAACAAAGACAATATATGTATCAACCAAGGAACGCACATCAAAGACAATTGGGAACCAACATTAAAACAGAAGAGATATTGCAGCTATCGAGTCTGATGATGATATGATAAATGCAAAACATTCAAGCCAGCTAGACGAGTATAACAAGGAGGATGACCCCAACGAGCACGCTCCGTCAAACTGGACATTGATCGGATAAATCTAAATTTGATTTTCAACCAAAGAATGAATGATAATGGTATATGTATTTTAAGTATGTTTTAAGTATGACGGTATGATTGATAAACCTGTAGTGATTTTGAATGTGATATAAATAATACTGGCAAAATAAATAAACCAAATATATATAATAATAATAATATTAATAATAGTTGTAGTGTATAAATCAAAAAGACAAATGACAAGGAAATTCAGCAAAAGTTAAAAGAGGAGTGTAAAGTTGATGAATTAGTAAAAAATGATGGAAGGACTAGAGAAAATTTACAAATTTCTCAAGAAAAATGGAGACGTATGTATTAATGAAATTGTAAAATATACTAGAAAACAGAATCTTTTGTCAGAAGAAGAACAAAAAAGACCAGTAATAACATATAATATAATGCAAGGTAGACCGAGTTCAACATTGGATATCCAAGGACGCAAAGTAGAGTGTTTATTGGATACAGGAGCACGAATTAATGTGATGGCTACACCAGTAATTGATCGATTAGAAAATATCGAGATTATAGAAACAAATGAATTGCTAAGTTGTGCAAACAACAGTAGATTAGAAACTATGGTAAAATAAGCATTGATGTTAAAATGGGCGATAGTGAAAGAAAGGTAACATTCATTATAGTAAGGATTATCATACCAGAAATTATCGGAGGAGTAGAATTACAAAGGTTATTTGGTATAAAATTGAAATGTATACGAGAAGAAAATGGAAAACGTAGTGAGTTCATATGCGAAATAGAAGCCAGATTTGGGCGGATTATAACAGATGACGAAAGATTTCATCATGCCATCAACATTTTAAAAGTTACCGGAAATAAGAGACTTTTAGAAATATTTCAGGGGAACAAGAACGTTTTTATGTCAGATAAATGGGATATTGGGTGTACCAATCTGATTAAACATAAGATCATCATGAAAGGAAAGCCAATAATGATTAAACCGAGACGTCAAAACCAATAAATTTGGAAGACAAGATTGAGGAAGCAATAAAAAATCAAGACAACAATGAAATAATTAGAAAAAGTAATTCATCGTGGAACACACTTTTAGTTTGTGTATGGAAAAAAGAGAAAAAAGACATCAAGCTTTGTCTAGACTTCAGACAATTAAACAAGATAACAGAAAGACAAGCCTTTACAATGCCCAAT
Source organism: Schmidtea mediterranea (assembly GCA_022537955.1). Taxonomy (NCBI): domain Eukaryota; kingdom Metazoa; phylum Platyhelminthes; order Tricladida; family Dugesiidae; genus Schmidtea; species Schmidtea mediterranea. The sequence goes on along the minus strand of CM039680.1, from coordinate 149,078,087 downwards.
GTAGACGAAATTTTAGACATCCAACATGGATTCAGATATTTTAGCTCGACCGACGTGGGAAATGCTTATTACAAAGTGAAGTTGGATAAGGAATCTCAAGTGAAAACAGAATTCTGAACAAAATAAGCTCAGTTGTGTTTTAACAGAATGCTTTTCGGTATTGTAGCGGCACCAGGAACATTTCAAGAATTAATGACGAAAGTATTGAAAGATTTGTGGAAAAGTGGAGTGATGGTATATCTAGACGACATACCAATACATAAAAAGGCAGAATAAGAACACTATAACGTATTTGGAAGAGTTCTAGCAAAGATCTCAACAGCAGGACTAAGATTGAACCCCAAAAAATGTCAAATATTTATGAAAGAAGTGAAGTTTCTGGGACACATAATAAATAAAGACCGCATACAAACAGATCAAAGTAAGATATAGAAGTAATACAATCATTTCAAAAGCCAAAATGTGTAAAAAATCTGAGGAGATTTTTGGGTATCTGTAACTATTATCGACGGTTCATAAAGGACTATGCAAAGAAGGCAAGAGCATTAGAAAGCATATGCGGAAAAAACAATGAGAAAATAAGATGGACAGAGATATGTGAAAAGGCTTTCGGGAAAATTAAAGATGCATTGGTAACCGCTCCAGTATTGGCATTTCTAGACTTCAGAAAAGAATTTATATTAGACACAGACGCAAGTTTCGATACTATTGGAGCAGTTCTTTCACAAAAGGATGAAAAAGGACATGAATATGTCATTGCATATGGTTTACATGCAATGAACAGCCACTAAAATGGATACTGCATTACCAGGAAAGAATTATTGTCAATATACTATTTTTGTTAACATTTCAACTATTACTTATATGGTAAAAGATTCTTACTGAGAACGGACCATAAACCTATTACGTTTATGATAACAACGAAGAAACTGCTCAATTCCAGACATGGATCAACTATTTAAGCGGTCTGAATATTAAAATGGAATTCAGGAAAGGGACAATCCATGCATACGCGGATATGCTATCCAGGAAAACATGCGGAACATGTGTACAGTGTATCATGGAGAATGAAGATCCAAAAGCAGGCAAAATTAAAACCAGAATATTAACAGTAATAGCAGAAGGCGGAGGTAACAAATGGCAAAATGACAATGTGGAGGTTAAAGAAATAAAGAATAAGTTAGAAAATAAAGATTGTAAATTCATAATGGAAAACAACACAGTACTAACTAAGCAAGGTAAAATATGGATACCATCAGATAATAGACAGAAGATGATAAAAGAAGTACACGAATTGTTGTACAGAAAGTAACGAAATATATCCAGAATAATTTCGACATGGAAAATCTAGCAACAAAAGAAAAAAGGGTAATTAAGAACTGCGAAAGATGAAACGTTTAATGAAAAGAAATATATTTGCGGAATCATTGACCACTATAGTAAATACATATCATTAACGGCCATAAGTAAGCAAGACAAAAAAAAATTAGTGAAACTTTGTTAAATAGATGAATATTAAAGTTTGGAGCTCCAAAAGAGATTGTGGGGAAAACTTTGAAGCAAGAAGTATTAAGGAACTAGCAAATGCAGCTGGAATTGAATTAATATGTTCAAGCCTATATCACCACAACACGAATGGTATTATTGAAAGACAGTTCAGAAAAATCAGGGAGTATATTAACGCGTCATTGAATGAAGGAGGAAGAAAAAACTGGGCTGATTTAGTACCAGAAATAGAATATACTTTAAATGCAACAATTCCAAAACCACGGGAGTATGTCCAACAGAGATTATATTTGAATGGAAAATCGACAGGATGGAATGGTTCACGAATAAATAAATAAAGAGAGAAGATATGGAAAAGAGAATAGAGGATAAAGCAGTAAAGCCAACCGGAAGCAAAACAGTGAGAAGCTTTGAAATGGGAGATATTGTTTTGATCAAACAAGAAATTAGAAATAAAGACGAAGCAAGGTGGGAAGGGCCTGACAAAGTGATAAAGAAAATATATGAATTACTGAAAGATCAAAATAAGAAGAGGGATAAATAATAATAATAATAATAATAATAATAATAATAATAATAAGCATAATAATAATAATAATAATAATAATAATAATAATAATGTTAAGTATAGGCTCTTAGCCTAAAAATATTAGTCACACTGACGTCACTAAACGGTGACGTTTAAAATAATAAAATGACGTTTAGTGACGTCACAGTAAAATTACTAAATTTGAAAATACGTCATCGGAAAATTGCTAAATTTGGATTTCTGATGACGTAAATCTAAAATTAGTAATTAAATAAACCCAAAATTATAAATAAAGTAATTTTATTAATTTTAATCATTAATCTCTAATATAAATAGAGAAACATTTTATATTAAGGGGCCGATGCGAGATAAAAACATTTTTAGCCGATAACTAAAATAATCGAGACAAAATTCTAACTGATTGTACGAGAAAGTTAATTAAGTGAACCAATATTGAAATTTGGGAAAAACAACAATTACGGCCGACAAAAATATTTACAATTCCCAGAAGAAAACCAACTAGCAGAAAATTATTTATTGACACATACAATTTACAGAAGAAAACCAACCAGCAGATAATTATTTATTGACACTTACAATTCCCAGAAGAAAACCAACCAGCAGAAAATTATTTATCGACATTTACAATTCCTAGAAGAAACGTAAACCAACCAGCAGAAAATCTTTCAAATCAGTATATATATATATATATACTTGCTGAAAAGAAAAAAGAAGGATTGCGAGAAAAGGAAAAATAGAAGCAGCCAGACAATTCTAACATCTACAAGACAATTGTAATTCCGCAGAAAATATTTCAAAGAGATTACGGGACAGTGCAAAAGGGATACATCTTTATCCTGTTTTTCTTTTGGTAATTTTTATTATAAATTTAAAAAGGGAAAAAGCTGATTCTGCAATCCGGCTTATTAATTAATTTTTTTAAAATCAGCAGTACCCAAAGCAGTTGACGGCTTTCGTGGTACTCGTGGTACCTCAAAATCAAACTTACTTACCCTCTGTTCTTATGATAGGTCGTTGCGTCGGTATAGTGACCATCGACTTCTTGCGGGTCATTTGGCAGGGATCATTTGATCCGGTTATCTTTCAATCACTGTAATTATACACACACACTTTTGTAAATTGTATTTTTACGCAAAATAAATTCTATAGGTAATTAATTGTCTTTGTCTTATTTATTTGCATAGGACCACAACCGACCTTTTTATATATTTTATATTAGTTTATTTAGTAATGTTATTGTTATTGATTTGTAGTCAGATAACGAACTGTGTTAAGATCGTAGTCCCCCACATCTTTTTTGATCTTAACAATAATAATAATAAATAATAATAATAATAATAATAATAATAATAATAATAATAATAATAATAATAGTAACATTTGGTACTTATCTAGATCAACAAATACATATATATATATATATATATATATATATATATATATATATATATAATTTTTTTGTCTGTCTTCATAATTATTTGTGTATTTTCCATTTGCGAACAAATCGTGTTAGTTTGTCGAGATTCAATAATAATTTATTTTACATTTTTCCTTTGCCGGTTCCTATCAAAATTATAATTTCATATATTTATTTGAATTTTATGAATCAAGAATTTTTATATTGACATAAACCTAATTTTAAATATAAGGTATGAATTCGGAATTTAATGATTCTAATCACATTCATTCCAATCAGATGAATTTTGATGAAAAAAGTTTGATAGGTTTTGTGAAAAATTTACTAAATTACTAATAATAAATATTTACATGGATATTTCGGAGCATAATAATCACGATTTGGTCTTCCAAATTTCATAACAATTCGTCCAGGCCGGTTTGTTGGTGGTCGACGGTACATGTCGATTTCAGTAAAACTCTCTTTTGACTCACAATGAAAATGTTTACAGATATTATCTCCTAAATATATTAATTATTAGTTAGATTATTTTCATTTTAAAATGAACCTGGAGATGGAAATGTTCCCCAATGAAAATAAGCACCAGGTCTTGAAGCATTGTGACGAGCTCTTGAACGACAGCTGGCTTCGTCAGATGTATAGTCAAAGTCAACTAATTTTTTCTTATATTTATTGTAATCGAAATCCGGAAGTACTGGTAGATAATGAAAGAATGTTTCTTCGTTCTATAAAGCTATAAAAACATTAATTTTAATTAATTGTACTTGGTGTATATTTTTTATTTGTGTTTCACTATAATTGGAATAAGGTATATTAGGAGTTCTAGGTCTTTGAGTGTGAATATCATAATTTGGATCAACAATTAATGGAGCAACTGGTTCAATCGATAATTCAACATTGCTTGCCATTGAAAATTAAATAAATTTATTTAAGTTGCTAAGACAATATTAATATATAAACAAAATTTAGGCAATAAAATTTAATAAACTTTAATTGAACTTTTAAATTATTTTAAACATTGTTTTGACTTTGAACAATTGATAAATGTGAATTGAATATTTTTAAAATATTCTTGAGAGAATAATGTTGTTTCATTATAAGCTAGTTTTTCCGTTACAATTAAAGAATTTATATTGTTGGGTCAAAACAGAAACGAGTGAAATTGTTTAAATCCCTCGGTAACAATGCGCCAAAAGCAGGCAAACTTAAAATCTCACAAAATCATCAAGTAAAACACTAAAATTCACGAGGAAACATGAATAAAAATATAAAGGAACATAAAAGTAAATAGACTAAAACAGAAAGAAGTTCAGCAAGATATTAAACAAATTATTCCAGTGATTTAATATTTTCTGAAATATTGAAAAAAAATACGTCGAATCAACATATGCAAATGTATACCCCAAAATAACTTGTTATTTCTAATAATAAAATAATTTAAGAGTGGTAGAATTACGAGCAAAACTATGGCAAAAATTTAATTTTTCAAATTTACCGAACAACAGAAAAATCTTTTATTTCAAAACGATTTTTGTTTTAACAAAAAAATCGTAGATATATATTGCCTCAGATTATACAAAAAAATATGAAATTGATATGACTTTGGTCAGCTTTAAAATATAAATCAAGTAATGTAATTTTTGCACTAACCCACTATTACGATATTTCAAAATTTTGCTTCGAGTGAAGTAATTTTCTCATTGAACTAGTTTTTACGATATCCCAAAGCTAAATCAAAAACAGTTTTTCTATTAAATTGGTGGGTTACTGGGTTTCGCTATTTGTTTGAATCTTCCTATTGTTACCCCGGTAACGCCATATAAATATTTTCTAGCTACCACTTGGCACCCGTTGCTAGGCAACGTTGGAAATGTGTTCGAGTGGGCGGATTGTCCGCAAAAAGTTAGCGCTATTACTAATGCTGTAATTGCTTGGACAACCCTCGGGTTCAACGAGCTGTCGATGGAAGACCTATGCTCGCTTTGCAATGTCCCCTGTGTGAGAAGGTTCAAGATTAGACTCATGTTGATCGGTAAAGATGGAATGACATTTACCTGACGAAGCGTGAACACTCCTGACTCTTCTGTAGTAATTTAATATTATTTACATTTTAAAATATCACTCCTAAACGATTGAACAATATTTATAATTTAATTCCATTCATGAACAAAACAAGGCGAATTAATCGAGTTTAGTTGCCTGGCGGGCCGCTCTGCGTCTGGCGCGTTCTTTGCGCCCCGGCCTGTATCCGCTTGAAGGTGTCGTTGATGGAGTCGCAACTAGCGTTGGGTTGTTGACTGAATCTCGATACGCCAATTGAGATGGGGCGAAGACAAGAGGGTAGGTCACTGCCTCTCCCTCCCGACTTGCGGACAAGGAAATTTCCAACCCCCTTTTCTGCGTCCGGAGGTTCTGATTTAACTGCCGTTCCTCGGTCCAGCCCTTCTGTGCGGCAGTGAGTCGGTGATAGAGGGGTTTGAGTTTCACTGGATCCACCCAGGTGGACTTTACCTGTTGGATCTCTTTTGTGAGTTGGATTATCTGCTCATATAGAGCTTTGTTTGATTGTTGGGCACGGGACAACTCTTGTTGTAGGAGTTGAATAGGCTCCATTTCTAATAATGTGAATAACTAAATGTGGGATATTACTAAAAGGCCATAATTACACGAGTTATATTTAAACAAACAAATAAAAAAAATTTTTTTTTTTTTATGGTTTAATAAAAATTCCAAACCAATTTTCAAGAGTACACTTGATTTATTTATTACAAAAAAAATTTGATGTTTGAGTTTTCAATCAATTCACACTGGGGTGGATTAGGGAAAACCCTTCTCCATTCATTTTTCCGGCGTATAGCCAGAGATGGACATGGTCGGCCGTTTGGTGTTCCGAATTCGGGCCGTTGCTGGTCTGGAGGCACGTGTGGCAGTGCCTTGCCGAGGGTGCCAGTAATTGTTGGCGATCCGACCCGCCAGTAGGTCCTCTTCGACGTTAGCCAGATACTGGCGAGCCCGGACCACTTGTATGTCCACCTGCCGTTGGTGGGCCTCCAGTTGTTCAAGTAGACGCTGAGCTTGCCAGTGAATTTCTTCGGCCGGACTCCACTCTTCGGCCAGCCCTTGACCAAAATCGTCTTCGATGGAGTCAAAGCATTGGAATCTCGACGGGGGAAATTCTGGGCATCTCTCCTGCCTGAAGCGTGCCCACGCCCATCTCCACCGTTCCGCAAAGGGAATCGGCAGGTAATTCCTTGAATTAAGGTCTTCTGAATGAAAATCATTAACTACATGCATGAATTTTATCAAAGAATTGAATAAATAAATAATTATAAGATTTTGATTTACTCCTTTGTGAGATCATACTGGAAATTCAAATCTGTCCAAGCCCTTTCGTTGAATTAAAGCAAATTTTACGGTCCAGTGGTTATCTAACTCTAACCGTTAATCTCGAATTACTTCCATTTTCTTCGCTGTGGTACATTTTCGGCAATATGTATATATATATATATCTTTTCACTTGTTTTCCAAATGTCTTATCATGAATACCATTGATTAATTTTCACGTAATTTATTTTATTCATTATCCACCAATATGTACACAAAAATTCATTATTAACTTTATACTGGCTATTAAAAATGATTTTCTTTATTTAAGACCTAAAGTAAATAACTGTCTACCGCTATTGGAGAAATACTACTAAGATTTGTCCGTCGAAATATTTGGCAACATAATAATCTCTTAATTCTCAACTAGAAATTAACGTTTTATGGAAAAGAACACGACTACATCTCGTTATATCTAATTAATTGTATGAATTTCAAATAAAATAACCGATAACACATTAACTAGTTACCTATTTTCATTGAATAAGCTATTTCTCTAATAAAATTGATTGAAGATTAATTTTAATTAAAATATTGCGTTTTGGGATATAATTAACGATTTTGTGAGAAAATCCTGGCAATTTTCCATGATTAATAAAATACTAAACATACAGTGGATTGACGAGCGACCTGTGAGTGGGTTTTATGGTCTTAATGATAATCAAGAGGTGAACAAAAGTAATAATCATATGGTGAGGTGAATAAATTCTATGGGGGGTCGTGGTGTAAAAAATCCAATGGCTAGACTTAATATATCGAGGATCGAATTGATAATAATGAGATTTTATTTACGGAGGTAATAAGGTGAATGATTTTTATAATCGAAAAAAAATGTTAGTGGTGACAGGACTATCATTAATGTATTTTGGACGTATAGAGCGATCATTTAAATATTAGAAAAATTATTTATAATTATCACTAGTTATTATTAATCAAATACATTTTATAAAAATCTTACCCTCCGTTGTCATATCCAGCGTTGTCGTGGCCTCTTCGGTAGGTATCCTAGGCGCTGACGCTACATTGTCCGAAATTTGTTGCGAATTCATACCCGAGAAAATAAATCCAAAATGTCTTTGAATAGAGATTGCGATTGCGCTTTTATCACATCAACAGAGTGGGTGTGTTGTGTGTCTACGCACTGTGCTTGTCGGTGATAAATAATCAATGGATTCCGTTAGACTATCTAATCGGCGACAATTGGAAGAACGATGTAAATTGTATAAATATTTAAGTTAGATATGGTGATCGTTGGTCGGTTGGTTGACGAGTCAGTTTATTTATTATAATTTGCATTGGAGTTTTTGTTGACTTTATTTAGAAATCGTTGACATTAGTATCTGGTGATATCCAAATTCTTGTCGTTATTGGTTTTCGATATTTTGGGGGTTCGGTTCTGATATATTATCTGGTAAGTTTTGGTGCAATTATTCTCTACCATAATGAATTTTCTTTAGCTGACGTACAATGTGAACGAGTTTGGAAACGTATTCGCGTTTTGAATGGTCCTTATCCTCTACTGTTGATCATGTGATCGGAAGATTTATTTGTTTCAAAATTTTTACTGATCGTCTAGTAAGTTATATCACGAATTTAATTGATTAATTTCGGTCTGATTTTTAGGGATTGTAACACTGTTATTAAATCGAACCTATTAGTGGGTTTTCGTGATTTATTTAGGTTTTATTTTCCAACTATTCGTTACGAAATTGGATGTGGGCATGGATGGATGCTCGGGTCTTGTCAAATCAAAGTTAGGTTACTAAACTCATCGTCTGGTAATCTTGGATTGTGATCATAAGTCTAGTGTATTGGTATAATTTTAATGGGATTTTGTTGATTTTAGATACATTATGCCTATTGATTTAGTAAGTGGGTATTAGTTAATTTTCAATGAAATAAAAATTGTCTTTTTAAAGAGTCTTTAATTTTATGTTCAAATTAATTCACTTTATCGGTAAACTTTTCATAAATCCTATAAACGTTTCATGATGTTTATAACAGTGCGGTGTCTTGTCACTTGTTTCAATAATTTGGATCAATTCTTAACGGAATCAGAAAAGTTTACGAAAATTACTTCATGAGTTTAAACACAAGACAATCGTTAAGGTAGTATGCTCGTAATAATCACTGTTTCGGCGGCTTACGGTAATAGTTTGAAACTATAGTCGATTCACTTTGTAACGATTTCGTTCTTTATAAGGGTGTCCGAAAAAGGCGCGTCTATTAACTATACTGGTGGATATGCCCTGACTTGGGATCTGATTCAAATCTCTACTTTACTGGAAGTTTGGGGTGATTTGTTTAATAACAATTTAAAATTACTATTTAAAGTTGTATTTAAGTTAAATTCGTAAGATTAATTTATTTCATTTCATAGCAGTGATTTCATATTAACTTTATTCCCCGTCACCTTTCCTTTAATAAGCCTTAAACGCATTTTATGTTCATATTATATTTAATGAGTGCCCACTGGACTACTCGGTGTGGTGATTTTGAGCCGTGTGTAGAATAATTTAGGTCGAATTTAAAGAAAACTAGAAACGAGGAAGAAGCCAAAAGACCTTTTCCTTATTTCTCTTTTCTTCTATACGGATAATATTGACGTTCCGATCCCTGCGTTCCGCACGCCAGGTCTTCACGGGCACAGATCATCGGCGATATTCCACGCACTTACATGAATCTGAATAGTATGTTGATTTTAATATCTTGCGGTGTGTCTTTGGCTGTGGGCCGGAAAAATTTCGACAATAAAACAATTAATTTATGAAAAAACAAAACTGATTTTATATATAATAAATATTTATTAATAGGTTAAGACAATATAACAAATTACTTGTCAAAATCATCATTCAATAGAAATAAAAATACATCTCTCCCCACGTCGACATCCAAGCAGAGCTCTACCGAGATTGCGAGGACGGGACGTGGAGAGAGAGTTTCCAAATAAAACTTTCGCTCACCTAAAAATAGATTTAAAAGTAGCTACAATTTTTATTTCAAAATTGGTTGAAAAATGGTTAAATTTTATGTGAAAATGCATAAGTATATATACCTATTTTCTGTCCCTAACCTCGTGTGTTCTTTTTGATTTAGTAAAACAAAATTCGACCTTGATATTTTCTAGTGTATTCTAGTCTTAATTTTTATTATTTTCTAATTTATTTTGATAATTTTTTATTTGAAATTTTTACTGAATTATTTCTAATTCAAATTCTTTGATTTAAATTTCATTTTCATGAAACTTTCCATTTTGTGAAATTATTAAATTTCGGTCGAATTTGTTGAGTTTTCATGTTATGTTTGTATTTGTATTGTGCGGATCTTGTTGCGTTTTGTTATTATTTTAATTTATTTTTATGTCTATTATTTTATATGTAATTGCTTTTCTCTCATATTTTGTTAGGTTTAATTGATGTTTACATAGGTTTGAATTTAAAACTGCATGTTATATTTGCATGTGTATTACCGATTCATTTAAACGTTTTTCAAGGCCGTATGTGTTCTGGCCCAACAAAATCTATTTTCAAGATTTTTCAAAATTTAGATTTAGAAAACAATTTTCCAAAAAACTCTAAATTACCTATTATTTGATATCTCTTCGGTTCGTAATGACTGTTGGTGTACGGGTGAGCTATGAACTTCTGGTTAATGGAAACCTCGGCTGTTCTTCCTTGTATCATATTGTCCTAGGGTATGCTTCTCCCTCATACACTTCATAACTTCGTTTCACCATTATGTACCCGTGAGATAACTCACGTTGGTACTGTACACAATTGCCGAAAACCATCCAAGCAGGTGAGCATCGTTACCAGAGTAGTGGGATGTGTCACATCCAGCACAGTACCCCTGCCCCCCGGCCGAGAGAAAGTTTTTCTAAGTCCAAAAGTAAAAAAAAAGTTTTAAGACAAAGACAATGACTCATTCAAGGTCATTTAAACAAAGACCATGACTCATTCAAGGTCATTGGATGACTCATCATATTTTTCAAGGTCATTCAAAAGTAGGTCAAGGTCGTTGGATGACCCATCAAACTTTTTTCAAGGTCATTCAAAAGTAGGTCAAGGTCGTTGGATGATTCATCAAATTTTTTCAAGGTCATTCAAAAGTAGGTCAAGGTCATATTATTTTTAAACCTTTTTTAATTTTAATTTACTACTTATAAAAATAAGTAGTATATATTTTGTAAATTTATTTTATTTTTATTATTATTTTTATTATTATTTTTATTAATATTATTATTATTATAATTATTATTATTAATAATATTATATAATAAAAAACCAAGATATATACATTAAAACTTTTATTATAAAGAAATAATTCTACTATAATAATATTGTCGAAGAGTTTTATTCAAAGCCCATTCCACATACTTTCGATATTGGGCCGCACAGCAATGACATCCATAACCACATGGATATTCAGGTTCCATATCTTTTACCAATTTGTTTTGCTTGACATCCGATAGGAACTCGTCGATTACGGTAAATATCCATATTGACGTATAATTAAAGACTAAATCTGGAATTATTGATTTTGGCTTATTCTTCAATATTTCATTTATTTCTGGATAATAGAATTCCAGACGTTCTTTAATAACTTGAAAATAATCATCTATCAATTAGTTAATAATAATATTTAGTAATTATTAATTACCATAATGTTTAATTTCATTTATAGCTTGAACTGCGCTTGGTACATCCATTATAATGATAAAAATTGAAAAAACAATTACTTTTATACTAATTTAGACCAATGAAAAGTTAAACCCATGCAATCTTTTAGCTATAAACAATAAATATTAATTTATATAGATTTGAAAAATGATTAAAGCAATTTTAATAATAATATTAGTTTTTAATATGATCAACTTAATTGTTGTAACCGTTCAAGGTAAAAATTCAACAAGGTGTGTATGCCCTGATACAGTAGTATTGATGGATATTTTGTAAATGATAGATAGGCCTAGATATTTGAAAACTACAGTCAAAAGATTATCTGAAAGAATGAGTAATTTAGAATTCCGATTTGAACATACATATGAGACTTTAAAAAGAGCTAAAAACAAATTATATGATGATATTATATATCTAAATAAGACCATTGGTATTATCAAAAATGAATTAAGAAAATCAGTATTAGAATTAAAAGAAAATCGTAAACTTAATGAAAAAATGATGAATCAAGTTCAATATAGTATAAAATTTTATTCTAATAAAACAACTGATCAGTTCAATCGTATAATGAAATTACAACAACTAGTTAACAGTGGTGACAACAAATTGAAAGAAGTTAACATTTCCAACAAATCATCATTGCCATTTCCATTATATATTTTTACATATTTTCTTAGTATTGCATGATTCTGATTGGTCGAATATAGTATAAATAAGCTTACACTTTCCAATATTTTTATAAAATGCCAGAAACTAAATTTTTTATAACTTTGTTGAATGAGCTGGTCTCTAATAATAAAGAAGAAGATGATATCATTAAAAACATAAAATTCATGGTAAACCGTACCGAGAAAATTGTAGAAGACATTCCATTGGATTATGAAAAAATTCTCAATTTGCCAACATTGGAGAGAAAGAAGTCATTCCAATCAATATTTAGTTACATGTTCGATGAAAATAATAAATGTATGCGAATAATAGTAGGATTAATGTATATAAAACACATGATATTAAAATCTGGCTCTGATTATGAAAATTATTTCCAATGGTCTATAGAGGTAAATTACTTTATATTGTTATTAATTTACCATTATTTAGGTGATAGAAACAAAAATTGACCTGTGGGTAGAAACAAACGGTGGATGGATAGCGATTATTCAAGTTGCCGCAGAAGCCAAACGCTCTGATATTTATATCGAAAATTGCAAATTTTTATTAAAACTATTTACTGGAGCATCTGTTTTATATTTATGTAATAAAGTTTATCATAGATTTTAATAAATATTTCTTTGTTATTTTTATTAATAAAAAACTATATTTTAAAGATTTATTGATTATTACATGTACATTCTTCATCACCACAATATTCTATCATAATATTTTCTATAACATGGTCAATACAATTCTGATATTCGGTAGGCTCATCTTTAATAATTTCGGTAGTATCTTCTTCTTCATCATTAATAAGTGTATCATCAATAATTTCAGTATTAATTTCTCCATCATTAACAATTTCAGTATTATCACTCTGACATCCAGAATCACTCTGACATTCAGAATCGCAACATGAATCTTCTTTACTCATTGCTTCAACTAGAGTCAACATATCTCTAATTTTTACACCGGTTATTTCTTCGAGTTTATCAAACAAAAAGTTTATTAAATATTCTAAACGAAATTAATTAACTATTTTATATTTTATATTTTACCTTTTTCAGACATCATTTTAAAACTATTTTAAAACTACTTATAATTTTGTTTATAGAATAACAAAGAAAACATTAATACATTTATTAAACACTAAGCACTATACATTAAAATAATTGTGAAAGTCTAGCAGTAACAATTTTCCAGATTGGAGAAAGCACATAATTTTGATCAGCTTTATACCCTTGGATTGTTATTGTTATATACCAGTTTTCCTGTTCTTTCTTTGAAACCTATTTCTGTAAATGCATCATAATATCTGGTATATTGACTGGTGAAGAAAGCATTTTCATTGCATTTTAAATTGGAATTGATCTTTTTGAACGTATTATCAATATCCTTGATATCTAACATTGAGAGAGTCCCAGCGAGAGATTGAAATTGAGTTTTATTGAGTTTGACTGGATTTTCCAATTGCATATTGATAGGCTCCTTTAAAAAATACATTTTATAATTGTGGAACATCTGAACTGGTTGAACACTTATTTTCTTGGTCATGTTTGATTTATGATCTTTATAATGTGGTGACGCGCTTTTATACTCTTGACAGATACTGATTAACCAATCAGAATCATGCATAATATTATAACAAAGACAATGCATGTTAAGTGCAAGACAATTGCGTGACTGTATACAAACTGTATGTGAATTAACTCGTGAATTTTGTATATGATTTTATATATATAATGTATTATTAATATCAAGTGTTTATTATTATTACTACTATTATTATTGTTAACTCCACCAAAATAAAACTATTACTACCAAAATAAAATACAAAACATTTATTATTATTATTATTATTATTATTATTATTATTATTATTACTATTATTACTATTATTATTATTATTGTTACTAATATTATTATTATTATTGTTACCACACCCAAAATAAAAAATACCAAAATAAAATACAAAACATTTATTGTTACCACCACAAAAATAAAACTACCAAAACAAAACAAAAATAAAATACCAAGCATTTATTTTCGAAAAAGTTGATATTTAGATGAATTCTTAACGGATTTCGCCAGGCATCATTCGACATATCGCTGGTAGCGAAAATCACAGCAGCTGCAACCCAGAATACATGGGTATTCGGGTTCCATCTCCTTAGGTCGTCGGTCAAGCTTTATATCCCATAGAGCTTGATCTATGATATTGAAGATCCAAATGTTGGTTGTTCCATATACCAAATCCGGAATGCTTGATTCTGGCTGGTCTTTGACTATTGATCGTAGTTGTGGATAGAAAAAGAACAACCGTTCTAAGATCACGGCCTGATATTTATCTGGAAACAATGATAATAATATTAATAAATAATAAATAATAAATTTACCGTAATTTTCTATTTCTTTCTTTGTTAATTTAGTGCTTGTTGTCATCATAATATTTTCCATTTTAAAAAATGAAATAAAATGAATAAGCAAGTTGTTTTAATCAATCATTAGACAATCAGATATCGACCAATCCTGTGATTTCATTTTGTATGTCACAAACAATATTTTTGTACTCTAGATTTCGCACCCTTAATATGACTATTTTGCCACTGGCAAACACGTTAACACACATTGGGTTATATTTTAAAAGCCTCAGTGCAGGAAATAATTCTGGTTCGAACATACAAAGACATTTTGTTGACATGTTGTATAGATTGATAGATTGTCCCATATCCATGGTAACTGTAATTGACTGTATTTTAAGATCCTTTATTCTATATTGTAATTTATTGACATCTGAAGGTTTCTTACATCCCATGATTCTGCATTTGCCGGATTTGAAAAATATTATAGGGTATTTTCCACTCCTATCAACAATTTGCTGGGGTTTACCAATCGGAAATGTCATTTTTAATACATCGAAAGTTCCTTTATAATTTATATTTGATAACATAATTAAACAATAAAGAAATATTAAGCTATATATATGATTTTTAGGAAGAGTTCATTAAATCATATAATATAAACAAAAACCTATAATTATACAAATTAATAATGGAATTAAGAAATGATGCTGTATATCAAATCGTTGGCCCAAGTGGTAGTGGTAAAACTATGTTTGTGTGTAAATTACTGAAATCTAATTTATTTCAAACAAAATTCAACAAGATTTATTGGCATAGGGGTGCAAATGAAAAACATGGATTAACTCAAGATAATTTCTGTAAATTGAAAAACATGAAAATAGTAAAGGGTTTCGATAAAAACTGGTCAAGTCGTTTAAGGAAAGGTGATGTCATCATTATCGATGATTTGTATCAGGAAGCAAATAAAGAAAAGGATTTTAATAATTTATTCACAAAAATCAGTAGACATGTTGGTGTTACTGTGATCTTTATTACTCAAAATCTATTTCATCAGGGTGATGCACATCGAACAAGGAATTTAAATGTTCAACATTTAGTTATTTTCAAGAATCCTAGAGATGCAACAGTTATTGATTTTCTTGCTCGACAAGCATACCCTAATAATCGTAATTTTCTCATCAGTGCATTTCAAGATGCTACAAAATCACCACATGGATATATATTTCTTGATTTCACACAACAATGCAATGATGATTTACGGGTAAAAACCGATATTTTCAATGAAGAAGGTGCCATGGTATATAAACAAAGTTGAAAACTTTAACATGTAAAAATGTTTATGAAATCCAGGCCTTAAAATATCCGAAAACTTAGACAAAGTATTAAAAAGAAAAACAAAGTTCCACCAAAAACCAGTTATACACCATCTATAAAACTAATAACCGAGAATTACCCTGCAATGAATCTTATTTCGAAAAACATTATTAAAAAGAGTAAGAATACAGTTAAAATTGTAAAAAATCATAGGAGTTTCCCATATTTTAATGCATTGTTAAAGGCTTCGAGTATAAAAAGAATGTCTATTTTACAATCATTTCCAACTTTTGTTGTCGATGATTTACTCAAAATTCTATTAATAGTAGTCAGAGGTACAATTAAAATCAGTAATTCTAAAAAACTAGTATTGAATAAACATCGTAAGCCTTTGTTATCGCTAGTAAATAATAAAAATCGACAGCAAATGAGAAAAATCATATATAAACAACAAGGTGGATTTATCGGAGCAATGTTACCATTAGCATTATCATTATTATCACAATAAACGATGGGGCAATCATTACCTAATGTTAAATTAAAATTTAAATCATCTTGTTGTATTGGAGAAGATATGGACGAACCCAGAAGACGAGGCAGGTTTCGGTGGAGAGGCAAAGTTAAAGAAAAGAGTCCCAAAGTCGAAAAAGGAAACGCAAAAGTGGTTGTCAGATCAGCTTGCGTACAGTTTAAACAAACCAATGCGGAAAAGATTTCCAACAAGAGCTTATAAGACATTCGGTATTAATGATTTATGGCAAATGGATTTGATGGAGATGATACAGTATTCGAAGATTAACAAGGGTTATAAATATATTTTAACGTGTATTGATGTTTTCAGTCGTTTTGCTCGCGGTCTACCAACAAAGACAAAATCTGCAGAGGAAATATCTAAAGTAATTAACTCAATGTTTAAAAATGAGCATCCAGACAATTTGCAAACCGATTTAGGTATTATTATTATTATTATTATTATTATAGGCAAGGCGTTTTACAATAGTAAAGTCAAGCAAATCCTGGATCGTCTCAAAATAAATCATTATTCTGTACATTCTCAATACAAAGCCGCACATGTTGAAAGATTTAACCGGACATTGAGAGATAGATTGAAGAAATATTTCTAGCATCAAGGTAATAAAATATAGATAAATGTATTACCGAAAATACTTGTTAGTTATAATAATTCATCACATCGAGGTCTGAATGGTTTGAGACCCGTAGATATCAGCTCGAAAACATTAGCTAAATCAGTACGGTCTAAAACAGTTGCTATTACAAAACCAAAATATAAAGTTGGTGATCACGTTAGAATTAGCAAAATATCTGCTTCACCTTTCATCAAAAATTTCGATAGTAATTGGAGTGATGAGGTATTTCAAATTATTAAAATTAATACTAAACAGAGTCCTGTAATGTATGTTATTAAAGATATTGATAACAATGTAATACAGGGGAAATTCTATAAACAAGAATTACAAGTTAATTCCAAACCTACTGTGTTCAGAATTCAGAAAATATTGAAAACTAAAATGGTGGGTAAGGATAAACAATACTATGTCAAATGGCATGGATATCAAAAACCCTCATGGATATCATCTAAAGACCTAGTAAAATGAGTTTCTATACAATTTTACCGAGCAATAGTTGCCCACTAATCCATCCGGAAAATCAAGAAAGTAAATTTATGGTTGATCTTCAAAATCCCATTTATTTACATGGAAATTGGGAAGTTGCTTTGCAAGACTTTACATTTGTGTACAACACATTCCCATTTTATAGTCATTGTAAAATCGGTTACAAGAAATGTGTACCCAAAACCTGTAGTGGTATTTTCTCAATCAATAATTTTGAACGATATTGTCATATTCCGAATCAAATTTTAGATGAAAATTGTGGCATGTTTTTCAAAGATGGATTGAATGTTAGTTGTGATTATAGTCCATTTACAATAAAGTTTGAAAGTATTGAGGATGCCAAGCAAATGGATTGTGATAAGCTTAGCATTGTTGTTCCTGGTACTGAATACCTAATACGTTTCAAAACATTTGATGAGAAAAGTGTAACAATCGAAAACATCAAAATATCAGTATCATATATTAATGAGGTTGAAGAGACATTTACATTTACCAATGATTTATATATTGAAACACTTGAAGAATTACATAAATATATTTGATTAAATTGTTTACATATATTTAAAACTATTGAATTTGTTAAAGATGGAATATGCAAATTCAGTCTGAATAATAACATTTGTGAAATTACATTTGATAAAAATTTGGCTAACACATTGGGATTAGATAAGCAAACATGTAGGGCAAGTGCTTTTGGTGTACGCAAACCAAAAATAATAAAACTTCATAGGCAAATGTTCATATATACTAACATCATCGATCCTATAATTGTTGGTGATTCTTTGGTTCTTCTATTGAAATCTGCTTGGGTTGATAAACATGACCAGTGTTGGGCCAGAACGTAAACGGCCTTGGAAAATGTTTAAATGGATCAGAAACACACACGCAAAAATAACACGCAATTTAAATAAACCCACTGAAACATCAAGTAAACCCGATAAAATCTGAGAAATAAAAGAATTAAATATAAAATAATAAACATAAAAATAAATTAAAATATTAACAAAATGCACCAAGATTCGCACGATATCTATACAAATATAACAAGAAAACACAACAAATTCGACAAAATTAGAAAAATTAATAAAAGTTCATTAAAGTGAAATTTAAATCGAAAATTTTGAATTAGTAATAATTCAATAAAAATTATAAATAAAAAATTATAAAAATAAATCGAAAAATAATAAAAATAAATAATAGAATTTGCTAGAAAATAACAAGGTCGAATTTTGTTTTACTGCATCAAATTTCACACGTCATACAAATAGGTATATATACTGATCCATTTTCACATTTAACTAACCATTTTTCAAACCAATTTTGGACTTTAACCATTTTTGAAAACTAACCATATTTTCAAACTGATTAAAACCATTTTTAGAAACTATTTTAAAACTATTTGAAATCGTTTGTAGACTATTTTGAAATCTTATTTTCCAATCGTTGTGAAGCTATTTTAGAACCTTATTTTCAAGCTAGTTGAACTAATTCAACTGATTTTAGGTGAGAAATATTTATGTTGGAGCCCTCTTTCCACGCCACGCTCATAGCATCTCTGTAGAGCTCTGCTTGACGGCGGCGTGGGGAGAGAGGCATTTATGCTTTCTGTTATGATATTTTATGATATTGTTTGAAATATTTGGAATGGTTATGAAGGGTAATTCTGTTATTTTGTCCTAATTAATAAATATTATTAATATACATGAATTATTTGATATATATTTTTTTCATAAACTAAATTGAAATGTCGAAATTTTTCCGGCCCACAGCCGACACATCACGCAAGATAGTAAAATCAACATAGTACAGATGCATGTAAGTGCGTGGAAAATCGCCAATGATATGTACCCGTGAAGACTCGGCGTTGAGAAACGCAGGGGTCGGAACGTCAATATTATCCCTATAGCTGAAGCGAGGAATAAGGAAGAAGTCTCTGGCTGCTTCCTCGTTTCTCAATTCTGTAAAATCGACCTAAAATTATGTTACATACGGCTTAAACTTATCACACCGAGTAGTCCAGTGGGCACTCAATAAATATAATATGAACACAATATGCGTCTAAGGCCTATTAAAGGGAAAGGGTACTTGGGTTAAACTAACTGAAATCGTTGTTATAACTATTTTTGATTAACATTTTGAAATAAATAAAATTTATCATTGAATTCGATTAAATTGAAATTATTGATAAAAATTAAAATAGCCATTAATTGTAGAAGTGTCTTATTTTGATTAACATTTTGAAATAAATAAAATTTATTGGGAATCATTGAATTCGATTAAATTGAAATTATTGATAAAATTTAAAGCAACCATTGATTATAAAAGTAAAGTGTTTTATGGCTAAAATTTAAAGTCAATATTGGGTAAGGATAATTTAAATGCTCGTAAATTATTGATTAGGGTAATGGCAAATAATTTCATCAGTTAATTTATTATAATTCATTTCAATAAAAGCAATCTGATCTTTGGGTAAGAACGAGTAATGTATTGATCTAAACAAAATCAACCCCCGATAAGAAGGAAAGCAACTAAGAATCGAATTCATTGATTTCAAATAAAGAAACGTATCAACTAAAGGTAAAACGATTTTCGAATAACAGTATGAAATCCCTTAACTTAATTGTTGATTAAAATTTAATGTCACCCCACATAATTCACCGTTAATTCATTTTGATAAAATTGAAGAAGTGATTGAGCAAATCAAGTATTTAGATTAAATTATTGATTAAAAATAAAACGAATACAAATAAATATATCGTTTATTAAATTGTAATAATTTATTGATAACAGTAAAAATGATTAAATTAGTGCAAATAACTATTAAGAAAAAACCCAAATAATCTAGTTTTGGTAAAGTAAAATATTGAATAAGGATAAACGAAACAAGTTCCTTAACGAGCTATGATTAGTGGATTAAAGTAATTCATAGATTAAGATGAGAGATGAATTGAATAACCGAAAAAATGTGAATTAAAGTAAAACTGAGTCACGGATTTAAAACCATTAGCATTAAAATAATTTTGTGGGCTAAAGTAATAGTTGATCCAAACGGCCTTAGGGAAGACTATTAGAACTCGGAATAACAGATGTCGATATTAATTACTGATAATATAATCTCTTAACTAGAATTAGAATAATTCATAAATCCATAAAATAGGTTTCTAATTATCGTAAATCATTATGAGTACCCGCGTCACAACTTTAAGTCATCTCTCCACATTCGCTCATGAATATACTTCCACAGGGACAGAGCTAAGCGAGCACAGGTCTTCTATCGACAGCTCGTGAACCCGAGGGTTGTCCGAGCAACTACAGTACTAGCATATGGTACTCAATTTTTGCGGGCAATCCACCACTTGAACACATTACCAACGTTGCTTAGCAACGGGTGCCAAGTGGCGATTAGTATCATTTTGTATGGCGTTACGAGGGCAACCACCGATTAGTTCAAACAAACAATGAAACCCTGTAACCCACCATACAAATTTGGGGGCTCAGCCGGGATTGAAGCTTTGTTATTTGGAAAGACCAGAACAATCAAGTTAAGAAACAACAGAAAATTCTGTCAGTACACCCTCAGCGGGGATTGAATGATTTTCGTGTGCAAACAAATCGATGAGAAAGTGTAAAGATCGAGGAGAAAATTGAAACAGCAATAAAAAACCTGACTACGAGATACAAATTTGGGGGCTCATAAAGGACTGTTTTTACAAAGAACCCAAGGAAATATAAGCAAATGTTTAAAGTTTAAACAGAGATGTTGAGACGATATGTTGCAAACCCCAGAGAGATGAGAACGCCATGAAACAAAACCCAGAGAACAACTGTTGATAAACGAGCAACCCGACTACAAATTAAGACGCCAAGACACTCAACATCCATCAATTCTTGACGACATGACACCCTTGTAAGACACCAACAACAATGACAAGACGCATAAGTAATTAAAAGGGCAAAATGCGGGATAAAATGAAATGGGGTAAGTAAGGGGAGTAATGATAAACAAGAGAAAGCAACGGAACCAAATAGAGGAAGCCAACGGTAATAGAACAAAGCACAACAGGTAATGAGTAAAATAGTAGTGATAAAATGAATCAAAATATATTAAAGAGGTGAATGAACTTAGTTAATTAGTATTTAGATAAATTTAAAGGGTAATTTAATAATTTTAGATGGAACCAACAAAAATTATAGAAAAACTAAAGGGGATCCTAAACATCGAAAATGACAATCTTGAGGAACTAATTAATAAACAAAAGTTAATTAAACGAGCTAAAGAGGATATATCAACGATTTCCAACCTGTACTCCGATGAACATTGCATATTAATAAAATTGATCGATATTGATAAAGACGTAACAACTGAAAGAATATATGAAATTCTATCCATGAGATTAGAGATAACCAAATTTGGGAAAAGCTGGCACAAGTTAATGGAAAAAGTCAAAAACATTGAAGACGAGATTGCAACCACAATGAAAGAGCAAACCAAGGCTTATGTGGAATGTTATGCGTGCAAAACAGAGGAAGCACGAGTAATGGTGATACCTTGCGGACACCTGAGTTATTGTCATGGATGCGCACAAGAGTCGCACTGTATGTTATGCCAGCGAAAGATAAAGGAAAGACTAACGGTTTACTTTCCATGAATTGTTATGATGAAATGAAATAAATGTGTATTATGCATTACTTGAATTACTATTAGATGATAAGATGAATATGAAAGAAATATGCAATGTTTGTAAATAATAAAACCACCCGACAACGATAAATAAAGGTAATAGACCAAAACATGAAAGCCGAATTAGGGAAATAATTAAAACACACGCACAGAGACACAAAATATTGGACGGAAAAATTTCGACAACCGAGTTTCCTAGTGTATGCTTCTTTTTGTTTTATTGATATTATATTGATATTATATTGAGATAGGACGAGGAAAAAATGGTTAAACCTGAGCTATCTAATGATAGTACGCTCACCCAAGGAAAACCCTGATCAACCCTACTGAGAAAGGAACTGGTAGGCCAAGTCGCGTATGTCAGCAAGTAACCGGCGAGAGATTGATCACCTCTTTTGGGGAGCTTGTTGATGCGATTACCACAAATTTTGAAGGGGGGGAGTGAAGAGATAGACCGAGAGGTGAGAGAAAGAGTGTACACGGAACAGAATTAATAGTTTTGATTAAAGGTACCTAGAGATGACTTCTTTTTTCCCTAGCTGGTGGTGAGGCACCAGAGGACAGCTACGGACTGTCGTGCTCAGGTTGTTATCAGCCAAGGGACTGATGGCGCTGAGCCGTTCGATACAAAAACCCGGATCACACACCGAGTATCGAACGATTCTTTTTTTTCGCTGGGAGGAACTCGATACAACAACCCGGATCCCACACCGAGTATCGGGGCCAAACGGTAGGTGAGATGTGAACTAACCGGTAAATGGTTCATACTCAAAATGTCCTACTAAAGCCAGATGAGAGCGGCTGAACGGAGCCGAGAAATCTGATGGAAGGAGCGGGCAGAGATTTGATAGTTTATTTTCCGCTCCCACTTTTGATCACTTCCTTTTCTTTTCACTATTCGGGAAATCAAGTAAACCGCTTTTGGAACTTGATTAAACGTCTAGGCATTTCCATACTTTTATATTCTTCGAGGTACACAACCCGGATCCCACACCGAGTACCGAGGGAATGTTTTTTTATTGCCCAGCGAGGAGTTTGGTACAATAACCCGGATCCCACACCGAGTACCAAATATCCGAATGGCGGTGAGTAAAGCGTAACCGGAAGAATGCGCGGCCAAAAGACGCCATGGCTTGAGAGTCAGTGTGAGGCCTCAAACATACCCAAAAGTCACTGTTGAGCTCAAGTCCGATGAAATAGAAGGCCGGATGATTATGATCAGATACTAGAGGCAATAGAGGGCCGGATGATTATGATCAGATACTAGAGGCAATAGAGGGCCGGATGATTATGATCAGATACTAGAGGCAATAGAGGGCCGGATGATTATGATCAGATACTAGAGGCCATAGAGTGCCAGATAAGATATGATATGAGTAAAGATGAAATATGATTATGAATAGATATTAAGGTCATAGATGACCAGTAAAAGAGTTAAAGCCGAAGGCCGAAGAGCCAACGGAAATTATAGAGGGCATAGAGCGTCAGCGATTGAGGATTAAGTAAATGAATTTTTTTTTGGGGGACATAGGAAAAACAATTAATGGAATGAATGAAAGTATGAGTATGATGATTATTGATATTATGATATAGATAATTGATACGACTATATAGATAACTGATAAGACTATATAGATAATTGATACGAGATTAATAGATAATTATTACGAGGTATAGATAATTAAAAATGGACTTAAAATGAGGGGGGTGAGTCAGATAAAGAAGACCACCACGATAAATGCGAACAGGGGATGATAACATATATAGTATGGTAAACGGAGGAGAAATTAGTATAGAGTATAGAATATTGGAGTGTTATTTATTTTTAGGAATCGATAGTCAAGCAAAGCAATCCAAGTCAAGTGCAACGCAAAGCAAAGGAAAAATATTTCAGAGCAAACGACAAAGCAAAGTGATAACAAAGGAATTTGAATAAACGAGCAGAAAAGATTTTGGAATAAACGTCAGAGTAGTTACAAGCAGATAAGCAACCAGAATTTCAAAGCAACCAAAGCAAGAAAAGAGAAACGATAAAATCAGTCAAGCAAACGAATAACCGTAAACATTGATAGCATCAGCAACCACACGAGAAGTAAAAGCCAAGAGAATAGAGAAAAAAGTTTATTAAAAGCGGAAGAAAAGAAAAAAATTCGCAACGGTAGAAGTGCCAAAACCGGAATATCAATTACAGTAGCAACAGGAACCGGCACAGATAGTGGATTAACCGACGTTGAATTCAACAGTAGCGAAGAAAACGAAATAAACGATATAGAAAACCGGTTGCCAATAACAGAATTGGAAAACGAAGGAGAGAGATTGAAAAACTCAAACATTAACTCAAACATGGCAAATTCCACAAATTCCAACATGACTTCAATTCCGGATGCAAATGCAATGTTAAATAACAACAATGTGATGGTGGGAGAATTCAGAGAAAAGTTTAGAGGAGAACCGTTTGACGGCAGCCTCAACAAATTGGATACATTTATAAGGAATTCGAAGTGTATAAAAATATCTGTCACTGGACAGATCAAAAAGTAAAAGAGCGACTACCCTTGTATCTGAGAGGGAGCGCACAAGATGTATTTGTAGAAGAAGCGAGAGATGTAACAAAATTGACAACATGGACAGAAATTAAAGAGTTCTTAATAAAGATATTCGGGATAGAGAAAAAGGGGAATAGGAAGATATTGGACTTCCTACACCGAAAACAAAGACGAGATGAATCAAATGCAGTGTACGCATGCGAGTTAAAGAAATTGTGTAAAGAAGCCTTCGGAGAAACAGATTTACCTGAAGATAAAATGGTAGACGTCTTCATAAGAGGAATTAAAAGGGAAGACATACGAGCCAACCTTGGATGTTTGGCACCAGAAACATTAGATAAAGCAGTAGCAATCGCAAACAGATGTGAAGCCCATCTAGGACTGGGATATCAAGTGGCAGTCTTGGCCACAGAACCAACAACATCAACAGTCAATGCCAACAATCAAAACAACAATACCAACCCAGCTATGAATCAATTCATTCCAAGAGCACAGCAGATGTTCAAGCCACCAGCAACGAGAAATCCGGAGGATAGAGGTAATAACCAAGTAAGTTATAATAATAATTTCAGGAACAATCCAAATGCAAATGAAAAATGCTCCACATGCCAAAGAATAGGACATCGGTCAGAGAATTGTTTCCGAAATTACAATTGTCAAAAATGTGGTAGACGAGGGCATACTGAGAAAATATGTAGGCAACCTAATAACAAAGCATGTTACAATTGTGGACAACAAGGACACCTCGCAAGGCAATGTAACATAAGAAGAGAACCAAACCAATCAAGATTAAATAACTCTATGGGAAATCCACAAATTAACGTGATGCAAGAGATAGACATGCTACGAGAAACACTACAACGAATGCCCATGGAATTAAAAGAGATGATACAACAAATGCCCACCAATATACAACAACAACGAATCAACGTAATGAGAAGCAATGAGGAGATTCAAGAGCTGCGAACTAGAGAATATCAAGAGCAACAACAAGCTGAATGGCAAAGACTACAAACAGAGGAAGCTCAGGAAATCCAGCAAAGATGGGAAAATCGAAAACAAACCCGAAAAGAATTAATATGATGAGAATGAAACCCCAGATGAAATTCACACTGCGGAGCAGTGTGTTGAGAACGAAGGGGGAGGAAATATGATAACCGATAACGAGAAAACAGTTGAATTAAATACGATGGAGAAAATAGAGGCCATCAAAGAATTTGCAGAGGAGGAAAAACAAAGACGTCGACAGTTAAAAGAAACGATAACGGAGAAACCGAATGAACCAGAAACCCAAGAGATTAAACGAGCAGAAATGATGATAACGGAGGAACAAAACAAGGAAACATTAGTGTACGAGATAGATGAACTCGAAAAAGAAATTATGACACAAAAGACAGAGAGTACACTCGAGAAAATAAAGCAAGAGGAAGCTTTAGAACAAGAGGAGGATCAGTTAAAAGAAAAAGAAGCAATCCTGAAACAAGAGAAAGCGGAACTAAGAAAGAAGGCACTAATATTAAAAATAGACGGAGCGTTAAAACATCTAGAACAAGAACAAGCACTAGACCAAAGAATAGAAGTGCTGGCAAAGAAAGTGCTATCTCAAGAAATGAAAGAGCCAGAATTAAAACTGCAAAAAGATGAGCAGGAAGCATCAACGTCACAAGGAAAAGAAAAGATATCAGAGCCAATAATAACAAAAAATCGAATCCAGAGGATACTGCTACAAAAAATAGAAACAAGAATCAGAAAAGAAAAAGCCCACGTGGAGTGAAGCTCAAATTGAGAATAGAATAAAAGAAATATGGTTCCAAACAAAAGGGCCAACAAAGATAAGGAAAGAGGAGGAACAACCACAAATCAATATGCTAAGACAAATACCAGACGATCAAACAGATGAAGACGAAAGTGAAAATAAGCAGTCTGGGCGGAGAAATATTTCAGTCATGCGAGGAAAATAAACCATACAAAGATGAATCAAAATCCGAATTAGAAGAAATGGAAACGAACGTGCCAAGAGAAGATGAAACTGAGATATTAAAAGAAATCAACGAGATCGTAGAAGAAGTAGATCGAAACCAAATGTTCTTAAACCTTAGAGATACAACCGCATACAGCAGAATAATGAAATTAATTGCGAAAGGATATCAACAGGATAACGGTACATTTACGGCATCATGGAAAGATATGATAAAAAAGTACCAAGAGAATCTGAAAGAATATGATAGAGAAGAGTATCAGGTAATTATTGATTTTCCAGAAATACCAAGACAGATAATAGCCACAAGAGGCGAAAGCACAAACGAGTTGTATGATTGGGTAATGAAAAAGCTAGGACCCAGCTACAAAAATAAACCCTTATATTATCAAGGAAGAAAAATAAAGCGAGATATACACCTAGCGGATGCTCTAATTTGGCCAAAAGGAATAAATGTGGTAACGTTAAACAAAAATGGAACCGAGGAAACGGCAGCGGAAATATGGCAGAAAATTCAAATATTGTATACCAAAGAAATAAAACCTGGATTAGAAAAAGAGAGACAAAAGATAATGAGGCAAAATCAGATAAAAATGACAGAACAAGCAATAGATCAAGCCAGAAAATATATTAACCGATTATCGTTAACGAGACCGATCTCAATGAAAATGTTCGTAGAAGCTGTACGAGACACAGACATAATGAGATTCGATAATGAGAGAACAGATGAGTTGATAGCCAAATACGGAGAACATCAAAGAGATATGAGGGGAGATGAACCAATAAAGATAAGGATAAAGCTACCAAATGATGAAATAAAGGAAATATTGGTAGATCCCGATTGTCAAATGCACGAATTATACCGACGGATAAATCGAGAAATTATCCAACCAATAATCGAAAGTAGTGACGACGGTATGGTGGAAGACGTGGCAATAATGTATCACAAACGACAAATAAGTCCGCGAGAACGAACCCCGATATACGAATTAGGTATATGGGAAGACGGACAAACCATTAATATCATAGCCATGGATGAACCAGAGAGAAAAAATACAACAAAAAGGGAACAACAGATCCAAGAATTTCAAGAGGAAATGAAAAGAAAGATGGACCAAATACTAACCATCTACCAGTTATGGAGACAAGATGCGAAAGTTGAGCACAAAATTACAACCGATAGACGATTCAAGATGCCGATCAACACAATGGAAAAAGGTGTATGATGAAAAGACGAAAGAATGGAAATGGAAAATGGAGAGAACCGAACCAAAAGTGGAGAAAATCGTACCAGGAGAAGCGCCAGAAGACGCAGCTAACGAAATAACCTTAGAGTATATGAAGATGAACCATATGAAAATTTACCAGAGGAAATGCTAAACGAAATGGAATGGCAACCAGAGAAGACGAGGAAATAAACGATAGAGCTCGACTAGCCCCATACACATGGAGATAGATGATGGGTTTGAAAAAGTAAAATCGGCTGAAGAAGAGAAAATCATCGGTATTACAAGTCATCAAATTCTATACAGAAATCGGGGAAGGATACCGGATGAAATTGAGAGTGACCCAAACGGAATGGGGTAGGAAAAGGAAATATCTATCAGTGTATTTTTTATGCAAGAGGCAGATATGACGGCAGTTAGAGTGGCCATATTAATCGAAAGTCACGATCATATCCGCTAAACCCGGAAAATGGAAAGCGGACACAGCAGAAAAATTGGGAGTAGACCCAAGACTATGATAAGTCAAAAGCAAAATCCACTGAATGTTGCGGGAGAGTACCACAATTTCTATTGAAAAAATCACGTAACACCCCAATTTGTAAAAGATGATACGATAATACATACGATCGAAGTAAACAGAACGAGAAATGAAATTGCGAATCCAACAAGAACAGCGAGACGCGAATCAGTGTACTCGAGAAAACGAATACCAGGAACAAAATAACTTGCCCACAGATATAGACGCCCTGTGGAGGAAGGATTAACAGATTAACGGAACGCATGTAGAGAATTGCAGCCGATAATGAGGACCGGAGCAAAGAACAAAGACCGAAACTGTAACAATTTAGCAAAAAATGGAATAATCGATTCTGTAGCAAGTGGAGAATCTCTGCGAAATATTGTAAAGGAAATAGAGGAGTATCGGAGAATGTGATGCGTGTACCAGAAGCAATTCCGAGAATCATGCCGAAATGGAAACACACCGAAATGGCAGCCGAACATAGAGAAGTATAGTTAAAATTATGACGTACCCAATTTGAACCAATCGAAAGAGATTTTTATAATCACTGCCAGTGAGTGAAGTGAAAAAGAGAATACCGTAATGAACCGCCATTTCATTTACAATACAGGACGACATTGGACGACGATCTCGAAATCGGAGTTTACGCAAATGCAATTGGGGATTAATATATTACAGTAGCAAAGATGCTGGGTAGAGAACTACAATAAAAGAGAAATCCAGAACGAAACCATAGGACGACAAGAGAGTCCCTAAATACGCCAGAAGTCCCACCTGCAGCAGATGAAGTAATCGTCATCACAACAGGAGATGAAGAGATACTAAATGATCTAAATGATATTGTGGACGAGGAGCAACCAGGAGAATACGAATCAAGAGATTTGTTCATGACAGAAGATGAAAACGATCTGATATAATGAAACAGACGAGCTATATGTGGTCAAAGCACAGTCGAAAATTATAGAGCCAGATAGAGGAAATAAAAAGAAAGAGAAAGACGCCGAAGCTCGACAGGAGACGAATGGGAATAATTGGATAAATGAACGAGGAGCTACAACATCAAAGAAACGGCAGACGACACCCAAACGAAGAAACCGGTACGCAATGGAAAAGAAACCCAGAGGACGACCAAAAATTGATAAACCAGCTCCAGAAAGGAAAACTAAAGAACAAATGCAGATGGATCAATTGACAACGAATTAAACAAGCTTAGCCAAGTAACGAAGCAGTTACAGGTAAAACTGAAAGGTCAAGAACAAGGAGCAAAGTGGATCAATAGAATTGATAACTGAATGCTGGGATAGCAATCCAAAATAAAGAGAAATTGAAAAACTAATATCATCGGAGCAGAAGCGAACAGCTTTGGACAGCAATAAAACCAATAATAAATAAAATCAAATGGACAAATAAGTACGAACCACAACAAAGATCAGAGGAATATTGTTTGATAATATACTTAAACGAAACGATCTGATGACCCAAATATATTTGGTAGGAATGGCGCATTGATGTATAATACGATAGTAATATACAGAAAGCGAACTCCAAGATACAACCCAAACGGATATGAATTCCGCAATAACAGACATTATCAGGAAGGTAATCGAACCATTCATCCTGACTCAAGGTGGATGGCAAGCCTTTATAAATTGGTAAGTAAAGATGATCAAACCGAGATGATGGCACGAAGTTAAAAGAGTTATTAACGGAATTTCGAGACGAACCATTAAGCAAGCGATCCAAAAACAGTAGAAGGGATATACGATAATCACTACAATACTCATATGGATGATGTGGCGTGAAAGGGTGAACGTTGTAGTATATATGGTGAACAACATAAGATTGTGATAATACTCAACTAGAAACGGAAGAGTGCAAAGCTGCAAACCCCGGTAAACTACAGACAACGGCAACAGCAGTATCGTATAATGTATATCAAGAGGTAGATTTTATAAAAACGGAAATCAAGGAATGTTCAGTAACAAGGAAAATTGTAGCATTTCATTGCGGACATCACTCACACTCAACATATGAAGCTGAGAACGGAACAACAGTGGTTCCTGTAACGCGAAACGAATGTGAGAAAGATTCACAGACAGGACGTATCCAATAGCGGAAGAGTGAATGTTAGGCAGCCGCAAGAAGAAGATTAAATAACCGAGTATACGTGCGGGAGATAACACGGGAGACGGAACGTGTCAAGGAGGAGAGTACACCTATTGAATCAACTAGTCAAAGGAGTAGTAGTGATTGAAAGTTATCAAGTAAAGTTAGAAATACCAAGGATATTTTGATCCAGATACACAAGCAATGAAGAAGTACCCTCAATGTCTAGCAACAGATAGATCATGCAATACGGGAATGTCAACGATCGTATATCACGCCGATACCAGAACTTGTAGACTCACTTATTAAAAAGTGCAATATTGATGAAGTCAAGGACACAAGTGGCACAGAAAAATCCGAAAACTAACACGCAAAAAGTGCATTAGATGAATTACGGAGAACCGGAGAATGGAAAACCAACGAAACCACAACTATCGGATCAGAGGTCACACCAACGGTAGTAATATCAACTGATACCACAATCGGAATGAGATTTATAAAGGGACGAATGGGAGCAAATGTGACGAAATGGTAGCCAGTACTAATTATAAAGGAATATTCTTATCGCGAAAGCTGGGAATAGACCCAAAGATGTGAACTATATCTCTATATAATACAAGAAAGGATTTCTTTATCATAAAGGATGGCATCAACAGAGAAAATAACTACACTTGGTTAAAAATGATTGTTATCTGAACAGAGAAATATTAAACAAAGTTAGCAATGGCAATCACAATCCAGATAACGCAATTCGCACTACTGACCACTCCAGGAAGGATATTTGGGAGAATCGTTGGAGAGTTATGTAACGTACAAATGTGAAAAGACAATTGCGAAAATTGCCAGAGAATTCAACAATCCAAGAGATAAATGCATAAATGAATTAGAGATAATGCATAAAGGAAAAATCAGATTCGCTCAACCAGTGACAAGGATGATAAACCAGAGAAATTTGTACCCAATATGTTCAGTTGTAGTAATGTATATGGACCATTATTCGAAATAAGAGATGGAAGTTGGTTACAATTCCAACTCGAGTAATAGTAGCACGCAAAAATAATGGGACTTACAGAATGGCCAGCGAAGCAGAATCAACCAGTTGAATATATCACAGAGTGGAATATACCAAACAAAAGATCTGGAACGAGCCAGAGAACATTTATTATTCCCAGCACAAAGGCAAGCAATATTATCCAACATTGTAACTATAACGGGAGGTAACAACTATGGAGAGAAACCCAACTACGAACTGTTATTATCACCAGATCATTTTCAACATGCAACAGCAAATATGATGAAAGCCATGTGGGGAAGATTCTTAATCTTCGGACAAATGATGGCAGGAATCTTAGGAATAATTCTCATTATTCAAATCGTAAGAGTAATCATAACACAAATGTTAGCATGTTTCGATATTTACAAAAGAGAAAGAAAAATCAACTGGAAAATGGCAATTGGATTCTTACCGTTTTTAGCTAAGACAATGGTATTACATGGACACTCAAAAGATATTTACAAGATAAAGAGATTGGTAGGAATTCTAACGAAAATGAACGGTACCGATGAAGAAGTCGGACGAAAATTTAAAGCGATAATGAGATTAGAAGCCGAGAAAACCAGAATGAAGCGACAGAAAACGAGCAACTGGAGACGATGGATGAACTTCAAAGATGACAGCAGCGATAACAGTGACAATGATGAAAACCAAGGAGGAACACAAATGCTAACTCAAGAGCAACTCAAACAATGGGAAAATCGAAAGACAAGACATAGTGGACATTATAATCATCCACCACCAGTATATGAATGTTTAAAGAAAGCAACAATATCAGTCGAGAGAAACGCACCAGTAGAACGACAAGTACCAATACCAAGATCAACAACATTACGAAATATTTATCCAGTACCATACGAACCAAATTGGGCAGACTTAGTACCAAGAACCAGCCAAAGATCAAGAAGTGTGGATCAGGATCCAGAAACTCGAACCATAGCTATGTTACAAACGTTAGCTGGACCAACATTAACGGTACCCATAGAAATAAATGGGGTAGAAATAAAAGCAATGATCGATACCGGAGCAAACATTTCAGCAATAAAAATGGATAAAATACCCGGAAGATTGTGGCCATGTATAGAAGAAGCTAACATGGATGTAATAACTTGCAGCAAGGAATCGGTAGCAGTCATCGGAAAAATCTGGTCGATAATCGAATATAAAAATGTAAAAATCAATACGTACTTAGCAGTCATCAGGAGATTGAGCGCAGACTGTATAATTGGAACAGATCTCATGCCAGAATTACTAAAAGAGATAATAATAGATCTAGGATCGATGGAGCTGAGAGACAAAACCGGACGAATATGTATGCTGAAATCAGAGTGAGATGCTCAGGGAAAATAATAGTGCCAGGGCGCACACAAATGATTTGTTATGTGAAAGTAAACGAAGAAACTAGAGGTGAAATGATTTTCGAACCTAATCACAAATTTGAGAAAAAGAAAGAACTGCCATTAGCCAGAGAGATAGTGTATGTAAACGACAACAGTGAAATTCCGATCAACATTACAAATTTTGACGAAGAAGATAAAGTCATTTACGAAAACGAAAGATTTGAAATAACACCGATGATTGGATATGAAACTTCAAAGCAAAAATGAAAGACGAGGAAGAATTATGGACCTATCGACAGTCCAAGCTACTAAACGAAGCGAAAAGAGCTACAAAAACTCTATGGAATTTAAAGATATATTTGCAGCATCTGACTTAGATCTCGGTACAAGCGATGTAACGCAACACACGATACCATTAACAGATGATACCCCAATAACACTACGGCCATATCGATTGGCAGAAGCTCAAAAATCAGAAGCAGAAAAAGAAGTTCAAAAGATGTTAGATGCAGGAGTGATCGAACCAAGTTTGCCTCGCCATGGCATTCCCAGTGGTCATGGTAAAGAAAAAGACGGAACACAACGTTCTGTATAGACTATCCGACGACTCAATGCGTAACAAAACGAGATTACATACCGTTACCAGATATAAGCGAGATGTTACAAATGTTACACGGAGCAAGCTTTTTACATCGCTAGACTTAAAAGTGGTTATGCAGAAATAAAAGTCAAAGAGGAGGACAGAGAGAACTCGCCTTTACATCGGGAGATATACAATTCAAGAATGCCTTTTGACTAACTAACGCACCACTTCATTTTCAGAGATGGTATGAATTTGTAACTCACGGCATTAATACAATGTATGGTATATATTGATGACTTATAATTATTCTAGCACACCTTCGAGCAACATTTAAAAGTCCGTAATGTATTCCGTTCGACTGAGACAATGGAAATTAAAAATGAAACATCAAATGTGATTGGGCAAAGGAAAGTTTACCTTCTAGGACATATTGTGTTCAGAAAGGCAAAGAACCAATCCAAGAAACATCGAAAAAGATAAAGAATTTTTCCCAGCACCAAAGACAGTACGCAAGTGCAAGAATTAGGCTTGTGGAATTACGAAAGTTCATCAAGAATACGCACTTTTGCGAAACCAATACAAGATTAACCAAAAAAGATACCCCGTTTATATGGGAAGAGGAACAACAAACAGCCCTTTGAAACACCGAGATAAACTGATATCAAGCACCAATACTCGTACACCCAGATTTTAAGAACCGTTTTTGTTACGAACTGAACTGCAAAGTGGATATGCCATCGGAGCAGTTTCTAGGACAATGGGATGACGAGAAAAGAGAAGATTATTGGATATACAGTCGAACGTTCAAAAATGAAAGAATTACTTTGACCCGAAGAGAACATTAGCGATAATCCAAGCTATTAAACATTCAAAATTTATTATGGGGTCAACGAATATATATCACTACCAGAATCATCAACCATTGTATGGCTAGGCCAACATAAAGAAAGCCTCAAGTAGATTAATGAGAATGGGCGAGCAGTTGCAAGAATACTCGCCGATATAAATTCAAATCAGGAAAGCGAACGCCAACGCAATTGTATGTCAAGATTGTATTTGAGAACTGATGGATCAGATGTACGAATAGCATGATAATGCAGAGATATCGATTTTACAAAATGAGAAATGAGCAGAAAGAAGACGAGGACTAAAAACAATAATTATTCATAGAAAACGAACGATAATGAAAATCTTCGACAACCGTAAATTAAAGGAGCATATGAAAACACAGACATCGATACACCATTGGAGAGGGAATGTTATTATATGGATGTGAGAGACGACCTTTGTGTTTACCGGAGAGGCAGACGAAAGAGGTATTGATGCAATACACGAGGAAAACTGAGATATGTCCAAAAAACAGAAGCAAGACTGGTCAAAAATATTTATTGGCCAAATATCGGAGAGGACGTAAAAGGATGGATTAGAATTGCCTAATATGTGCAACTCAGAAAAAGCACAGGAAGTAAATTGAAAGCACCGTTAAGCAATGCAATTCCACCAGAACTCATGAAATGACGCAATGGAGTTAGTAGACCATTACCCGAACAACGATGGAATATTACATATTGGTAGTTGACAGATTATTTATCAAAATTCCCGGAAGCATTCGCATAACCAGATCAAAAGCCAGAATATAGCGAGAATCCTAGTGAGAGGAAATATGCTGTAGATACGGAACACCCAAACAGATCTAACTGACGCAAGGACCAACTTCAATGAGCGAAATCAAAGAGGAAGTTACAAATTACTTCAGAATTGCGAGCTGAGAAACATCGCCGTACCATCCGAAACAAAATGGTCAAAACGAAGCGATTTAAACGTGCAATTAATAGAAAGGATGTCAAATAGTGTAGGCAGACACAAAAGGATGGGATAAGATAATAATCATGCCTTAGCATAACAGAATGTCAATACATTCAGCACAAAAATGAGTCCCATTCAAACTAATGTACGGCAGAGAATTGTAACATGCCGATACGCTTAGAAATATCAACCACCAATATCACAGTATAGAAATTGATGATTATGTAACAGGGTTCAAGAAGCGAATGCAAGAGATCTGAAACGGCAGCATGAATATTAGTTTAACCAGAAAGCTATAAAGAATGCACGATAAAGAGAGGTGCGTAGCATACTTTCAGTTTGGAGATTGGTAATAATACAACTCATTAATCCCAGGAGTACCAGAAATTACAAAGATGTGGTAAAGACCATAACGGAAGATCATGTACGTAAACGAGAACAATGTCGAGTTAAATGGCAATAACCCACTCACTAGACCTATCCTACGTAAACGTGAGCAGATGTAAAAGCGATACAGGAACAATAACAAGAGAACCAGAAAATCGAGGTATGCAAAACCAGAAATCATCACAGCTGAAGTAATAAACGACTAGCGATGAGTCGAAAATAGAAGCAACATCAAATAATACGTAGAGGAACCTAAGCCGGATGAAATCTAAAATACTCTAAACGCGACTCAAGATAAGTAGACAAATGGATATAATAGTAAAAGCTATCAAGAGAGAAATGCAGAATGGGCCGAAGGAAAAGATGGAATGAGAATAGTAAACAAAGCGGAAAAATCGAATGGAATTATGCTAAGGAGCTAGAACCCACCAAAATGGATCGTAATCAGGAAAGCATACCATGACTTCACTATGGCAGATGTTAGAAGGGACGTACGCTACATATTGCAGTACACACAGAATACTCAAAGAATAATAGCATAATCCAACCTTATGCCAGAAATGCGACAACGCCCCTCAAATATACCAACGAAGAGGGACAAAACAACCATTAATGTTTCGCAAGATTGGCAGCAGATTGCTTCTACAACAGTCCTGAGAGAACTACTAAACAGGATCATCGGTTTCAAAAAAAGAAAAGACAATGGAGAAAATAATGTACTACCACTATGCACTGAATCAGAGACAAGCAAGTCAATAAAATTTATAACAGTAACGCAACAATCAGAGAGGAGAATGATGGTAAACAATCCAAACATTATGGAAGCTATCGATGCCAAACAAACGAAGCAACAGCCAATCTGATTGAAATGGACCTACCGAAGGTTCACCACTCAAAGTATTCGACTTAAAACTATATGGTAAGGAACAGAAACGTTTCTATTGAAAAGAACAATTATATGCTCACTATCCATATCCCAAAAACAACGAAACAATGTTGAAATGGGAAGAACTAAAATCACCAACCATCCGAAAGAAGCATACGAATCGGAGATAGAAAGGAACAGCTATTGATGATAATACACAGTGGCATCGAAACAAATAAGATTTTCAAGCACAAGCCAACAAAGAAATAGAATGGCGATATAAAAGCGAGAATAATAAAAGTATATCGAGGAAATAATTGAAATAATAAATGTTTCGAGGACGTAACATTTCAAAGGAATACCCCGGAATGGAGGTATAATGGGAGAAGGAGGAAGTGAACAAAGCAAGATCAAGGCGATCAAAATGCTAAGACGAAAAACAAATCCGCACAACAAGAGAAAGATCATCTTAACGAGGAACGTCAGGAGCAACAGCAATAACGAGGGAAAGCGGAAACAAAGGGATGATGTTACTACACAAAGGAAAAATCAAAACCGACCGACCCTGCTACAAAAAATACGATATTAATCACGTCCATACAAGGTTAACTGAAGCCGACAAACATCCAACAAGGAAAATAAAATCGTTCAGAATACGAACAATCAAATGAGAAAGGAAGCGCAAGCAAAAGGAATATGCTAACAAACTGACAATGAATACAAGTAATTTAAAATACTACTGTCAATTCGACCAATAGGAAACCAGGAAAAATGGAAATAACCGATCCGAAAACTTCACCATCATGCCAACCACAAGAGATGTAATGTAAGATGCTACAGAAGATAGAAAACGTAAAAATCCAAGTAAAGCCAGGAATAGGCAGATTACGAATAATAAACGAGGATAAGAAACATTGAACAAGTGTTGTATACAAAATATAAATTATCGATGTTGGAAAAAATGAATATGAAAGCAGGAAAGAAATGTGAAGGGATAGCTAAGAAGGAAATGCGGATATATAATATGTGCCAAAATGATATAATAATAACGCTGCACATTAGCAAAACCCTGGGAAAAAATTAGCAACACCAAAAGAAGAGCCATACAATAACGTCGAGACACGACAAAATAAAGAAAATAATAATATAAAGTTAAGAATCAAGACCCCAAGAGTGGAGAAGGATTAATAGTCCGAAAATATGGGCAAGGAACCATTACAAAAGTTTGTATATTTCGAAACTAAAAAACGGAACGATAAATGAAAGAATCAAATGTAGGCAAATGAAGATATCAAAAATCAAAAATACCGTATCTCCAAATAAAAGAAAAGTGGAAAGTAACTAGTACAGCCTTCAGAGAAAGGAAGAGGAATTACTGGAAAACAATAACCAGAAGTTACTAGAACAATCATACGACAAAACGTCCGGAAAAGGAACAAAGAGAAGAACGTATCAAACGACAGATCAAGAAAGTAAAGGCAGTAATAATAAAATAGAGTCAAAATGCAGGACAAAAATGAAGAAGAAAATAGTAATTGAGAACACAGGTGAAAACCTATCAACAAATCTGCGTATACGAACCTAGAAGACGAACCAGTAAATAAAGAATCCAATGTGAAACAGCAAAAATATAAAGAATCAGTATCGAATCCCAACAAAAAGAAAACTGGAAATATGGATAAACATTCAAAAGGAACTCAATGAATCATTGGAGAAACGATAAACAAGGAAAACACTCAAGTCAAATGCGACATGATCAACCTCAGTAATAAAACAATCTGAGAGAAAAACGAGTAACCGAAACATGGAAAAAGGAATATCATGGACGAACAGCCACCTTTCAATTCAACGAAGCATTACAACTTCAGAAAGCACTCAAGAATGTACAACCAAAAGAAGGAATAATGGAGCAACGCAATGCAAAAAATAATTCGACCGTACAACCTAACGAAAGATTACATGATTAAAATGATCTGGAATAACAACAGCAAATAGTAAGCAGCTGTAGAATGCTGATAATAATTCAACTAGCTAAGAACACCAATCAAAAAGAAGCCAGCGAAGAAAAGAATATGGTCCAGCGTGGAAAAATTCAATTAGATATTGAATTAGGACATATATGATCAGAAAAGAACCGAGAGAATATGAAATCATAGGAAACTCTAGTACATAGCGGACTCTGGTTAAAAAACCGCCATTATCGAAGCACAACACTGGTCAAATGAAAATCTGATGTATACAGATAATGAAGAGAAAATATGGGGATATACGAACATTGCCGCTATAGAGTCCCCGGAGACCGATGGTGGGTAAAACGAAAGAAGACTTGATCATAGTGTAAAATATTATGGATATTAGTATAGTATGTTATTATATGAAATATTTCCAAATGGTAGAGATTATAATCAACGACAGAATTGATCGATGAAATTAACGATGTGTGTTAATAATCACAACATGAATCGATAATGACGTATAATCCAAAAATCAAATAGAATACCACCATCCATAAGAAGCAATAACAAACCAGCAGCTGCCCAATGCACCTATAGGGATCGTAGCAATTAAATCAAAGGAATATAACCCAGATCAAAGGATCGAGGCAACGTGGAGACGACAATGTGAATTAAATGACATTAAATAACAAAACAATGCGCAAACCCCAGTGGACAATACTCATACTAGTAATAACGGAAGTGTGACAAGAGGCCTACAACAAGCATAAGAACTGGAAGAGCAACAGAGAAAATATTACATATTACAGAGATATGAGCAATTAGCAGATCAAGTTAGATGGCAAGCCTGACGAAATTAGGAAGAACTACGTAATAACAACAGCACGTAAGATCCAGCAGTTGGTAAGAATGGATAGCATCAATGCCAGAATTCACCCCGAACCGGATTCAACAGTAGAGTAAAATAAGCGCACCGTGTAAATATGTATAATAAGCCGATAGAAGTAAAGCAACGTCAAGTAATCAGAAAATCTTTGTAGATATGCAGACAATCATCGAGAGAATTAGAGGAAGCGAGAAATCCATCCGAAACTACGAGACGAATAATGAAAAATAAGATAGAAATGTGAACGTATCAAGGAAAGACTAAGTGTTGTAAATGTAAAGAATTAACTGATTTGGAGCGAGACAGACGAATGCGGATGCAGAATATGTACAGAATTGCAGCGAATAGAATGAATAGAAACAAAAAAAAGTAAAATGCCCTGGAATGCGACGAGACGATTGAAAGCAGATGAAGAACCCTACAACACATGATTAAAGCCACCAATAAAGAATCAATAACCTACTAGTTCAATGCCGAGTAAAAGAATGTGAATGGAAAGGACTTATAAAGGAAGCCGAAGAGTCCACCAAATGATGCCGAATATAACGAGATATTTATCGGAAAATGTCAAACATCATAAAAAAAGACGATGAAAGAAACATACCAAGTGTTGTACCATAGAGAGAGGAAAAATGCGATTCTGTGGGAGTCATCGACGAAATGGATAAAATAGAAATGGGACACCGGAATTCCAAAAGAGGACAAATATGCGATCTACTATGAACGGAATTGTGCAATAACTGTGACAAGAAAAGATAAAGTCAAACTAAAAGACATTGGGAACGAATGTAGCGGCAAACCAGTCAAATGTCCACTGGAACTGTTTAAATTGCCAAGCACAATTACAAATCTGCAGGGAGATGCAAAGCCATAATGATCAGAAAAATAGTATCGAAACATAACCGAAATCATGATGAAAACGATAGAATGTTGGCGAATGGGAAGTAAAAAGCCTACGAACAGAAAATGATGCACAAAAGGCAATAATAAGGGAAATATTAGAATCCAGAAAGACTTCGAGAGAAGCCAAGAAATCACTCCAAGAAAATGGATAAATAGAAAGGAATTGCAACAGATGACCAACAGCTAAAGGAACTAGAAACAACCAGCTTGATAGCCAGAAAACATCCTACAGCACCATTTATATGGAAAAATAACCGAATTCGCAGAAAAGCTTCAGAGAGGCAAAAGAAGGAATACCAGAGAATCCCTAGATAGCCCACCAATATACATTGGGAGAATGGATAAAATTGGGCATTAAGATTAATATCCAAAGGAGATGGGAATGCAACAGGCACCATATCAAGTGTTTCATCAGAAGTAGGAGAAGGAGATTATGATTGATTATTAACATGGCTTTTAAAACAAAACATAGATATTAACGATGAAAGGACAAGAGGATTATCGTAATCGCAATCAGAGAACCGGAAATGAACCACAGATGGAAGACCAAACCGACGGAATACAAGCAATAGGTACACACCACGGTTCTATCCACAACAACGATTGAGAGGAGAAGGATTCTTACGAGAAAGATAATCTGTATATAAAGTTAGAAATGGGAGAAGCCAGACAGACGTTGTAAAAGAAAAACGAAAGTGTAAATAAATGTAAATAAAATAAATAAAAATCAAAAAATCAAAAAATTTACAAATATTCAGAAAAAATCAGAAATAACAAAAATTCAAAAATATAATGACGATATTTAGATGGCAGCGAATCAGCGAAGAGATACAATTACAAGATGAGAGAAGGACAAGATTCGATAGGATCGAGATTATGGAAAAACCAGAAGAAGAGGAAATAACCAACATACACAGCAGCAATAACATACTATGCGGATTTTGATGTAGCGGAAAGACCACAAACAAACAGGACAAAAGTAATAACCACCAATGAGGGTAAAAGACGAAAACTTGAGAAAAGGGAACAAAGATACCTAACG
This sequence comes from Schmidtea mediterranea, assembly GCA_022537955.1. Taxonomy (NCBI): domain Eukaryota; kingdom Metazoa; phylum Platyhelminthes; order Tricladida; family Dugesiidae; genus Schmidtea; species Schmidtea mediterranea. Next base: position 149,036,711 of record CM039680.1, on the reverse strand, counting down.
TTTAAAAAAATAAAAGTATTTAGTGACCGACAAAGTCGAAGAATGGCGCACAAGGAATTTTATTTTACGGGAACGCCAGAA